>JAXQQM020060177.1:0-45907 GCA_034641835.2 Pinus albicaulis | reverse complement strand
GGTAAGATATAGAGAAAGTGCGACACCAAAGTTTAGGAGATTTTTAGGAACTTTTCTCTAATTTTCAAGGCTTGACATGAGGAACTGATATGTTAGACTTGCAAAGGGGGAAAGTATGAGTAATAAAGAGCCCATACACATAGCAGAATGTCAGGATGACAATTTTCAATGTAACAGGAAGAAGATGGATTTGATGATCTTTTCCAGGGCATGGAAAATTTTTCAGATATTATCAAGTATGTATCTAGTCAACTAAGTCAAGAGGATATTGAAGCTTTTCAAGCATACATAAATAAGGAACTAGAGAAATTCCCTCTTAATTTGTTAACTATTGAAGATGACAACAAACACACTCCAAGTGTTAGTTTGGATGATGAAATAAAAGAAATGTCTAAAGATGAGTCAGGTCGGTCACAATAGCAATCTGATAATTCAAATCACTCTGAAAATGAATCCGAATCTAAAAAGGAAAACTCAGAAAAAACTATTGATCGAGTCATTCATGAGATAGAGATGCTGGAGGAAACAAGAAATAATGGAACAGAATCCAATTCTCAAGCAGTTCATCACAGTCACAATATGCTAGAGCAGTCCAGTTTTCCACAAACAAAAATCTTATAAATGAATGGGAGGAGTTTTTTGAAGCAATAAAATCTCCCAAACAAAATCCCATTACTGATCAAGCAACAAGTTTCCAGATACCTGAACATTCACAGAAGATAGTGGAAACTGTTAATACACTACAAAGAGTTCCAGCAATGCATGATAAAGAAATCATACAGACCTACCCCACAGATCAGATAGTTTTACAAATTGAAGATATTCCTTCATTAGATATTTTCGACAGTCCAAGTTACAAGGTTGTAGTTAAAAGAAACAAAAGAAGGAGAATTGATGAAATAACTCCAAAACCTACAGATGAATCAGTTGATGTACTATGGAAAGATTCCTCGGATGATCTTACTGAACATCTAACCAAATTATCACAGTATGCAGGGGCATATGCTACTGCTACTGCTGATAAAGCTACTGAGGTTAGAATGTTGTTAAAACAAAAGGAAGCCAGAGTACAAGAACTTGAGAAGTTATTGAATGAAGAAAAATCCAATTCCAGGGAGCAAGTTAAAGTAAACTCAACCCAATTTCATAAAGATATTGAAAGCCTCAAATTGCAGCATCAGACAAAGATTAATGAAAAACAAGCACAGCTGGAAACAACAATGACTAAGTTACAGAGTCAACCACAATTAGAGCAATTTATCAAATAAGCACTTGATTTAAACACTAATATAAAGAAAGAACAAGAAGTGTTTTGTCATCAAGCTTATATGATTGATTCTTATTGTGATTCAAGTAAAATAATGATCCAGCAGATAGCAATTCAGAAACTTGAATGTGAAAGACTTGAGAAGAAAATTGAAGAGCACATTCAATGGCAAGTTTCAGATTTAGGAAATCAAGCTAATTTACCTCAAGTAGATAAGCTTCACAAAGAAATTCTATTAACTGAATGGGAAGCGCAAATCAAACAGGCAAAGAAAGCAGTGACAAAGACATCCAAGTGAGATTATTGAATCTATGTGTGAGCAATTGTCTAAAGCAGAACTTCTTAAGGAAAACACGTCTGATGTGTTTTCAGAAACAAGACAGATAGAAACACAATGGAAGGAGAGAGCAGATACACAGGAGGAAATGATTAAAAAGGTAAATAAGTTTGATCAGGAAAATTACTGGAATTTTCTGATCAAACCTTATCATCAGCATCAAACTCTGTAGTCCCTTATAAGTTCAGCAAAAAGATCCCAGTCAGCAATCTCAAATTCTATTTTCAAGGGACAAATCCGATCAAGGATATCGTAGCCAACTCAGCTCAAAGCAATGTTAGATATTTTCCAACTTCGTGACCACATTCAAAAAGAAGGGCAGGACTCATAAAATCAGAATTGTTAGTTTAATTTCCTAGATTGTAGTTTAAGTTAGCTTTCTGAGGAAGGTTGTTTGAAACCTCCTCTATATTTTTGTAATAATCTATTTTAGTTTATAGTTAGTTTAGTATTTAAACCCTTCTCATGCATTTAGAGAAGGGTCCAGAAATTTGTCAAAAACATTTGCGAAGAATGCACTATTGTAAGTTTGTGAGTGCTTTGATGAATTAATGGAACACATTCTACTATCTTTTAACATTTAAAGTTGTTTAACTGATGTTGCACTACTTTACTCTTTAAATTGCTTGAAAGTGAGGAGAAGATTCATCGCTGTCAGTTTACATGAGTAGAACTTCGTACATATGGTACTTCTATTCACTTGTATTAAGTCTTACTTCATAGATTGATAGTTATCTTTTATTACATTATATATTTGGAACGTTATCATAAATAAATATTACATGCACTTCTATTCTAATATTTAGCTATGGTTTCTTATTGAATATGTAATCACACTAATAAATGCAATATTTATTTCACAATTCTTCTATGCAAACTAATTTGTTAGAAGAATCATTTTACATAATTTTCATCTCTTTCGACTGTTAAATGATCTATATTACTGATAGTTGAAAGATATCATTTTAGATCGCATAAAGGAAAAACACCCTGGGTATATATTAGATTAATAATTTAGATAGATGCATATAGATTAAAATCATTATCCATTTTCATGCTATATTCACAACACCCTCAAAATCATCCTTATTGGGAAATTGGTCCCATTATTCCTAGTCAGAGCCACTATACCAAACGAAAAAGAAGTTGCTTTAAGGCCCGGACTAGGTGGTTTTCCCCATGTTTTGGCAACGTAATTCTGAGGCCTCAACAGGTTCATACATTCGCGCGCATAATGACCCACATTTCCACAATTATAGTAGATGAGTTGCCCTCTTCCTCGACCAACTCCTCATCCTCTTCCCCGTCCTCTACTTTGGAATCCACCACGCGCAGACGAGGATGCAGATGAGGTTGGTTCTGCATGCATCCTATATAGATCAGCTTGGTCAATCATCAAGTCGATGCTGCAAGAGTGTTGCTTGTCATGTCCCACCAATGAGAAAAATTTGCAGAAAGGTTGCTTGAGATTTGGAACATATTTACCAATCCTTGGGAAAAAGTTTGTCATGTGTATACCAATTACTTGACAAATCACGCACCATAACGTAGGGGTTCCACTTGGTCCTACCACGCACTTCAGCGGGCTTGGTCCTCTAGCTATTAGATAGTCATTGAATATGGGGCATTGATCCTTGTGATGCCTGACAACTTTACAACATATACACCATACATTTGTGCATACCTCCTTTCCTTTATATTTGCGCAGACTCTATATTTCTAAGTGCATTTCCTCTAACTGGCTTTGGATGTATTAGGCCCCGATCTGTGCAGCTAGTACTGATGAGGATTATAGCTTCATTGCAATCTCTACAACTTCATCCTGTGTTGCAATCTTCTATTGAATCAAGGCCCAGTGCAGATGCGGCAGTAGCGTGGAAATGAACCACTCTTTGTGGTGTGTGTCATCGATAGTAAATCCTCCATATCTAATGGTGCACTTCAGCCATTAATCCACCTCCCACACACATTCGTTTAATTCTTGGTGAATCTCCTTCAACTCAATTACGCATTGAGCATACGATTTTGGCTTTTTAAACTTTTCTTCAATGTGGCCTTCAGATTATCAATTGTTGCATTAGGGTTCATCACCACATACCTTATGTACCAATATAGTGCGCGGTCTTGAAAAGTAGTAGCTAAATGTGCTTTCTTAACATCCTCATTATTAATCTGCTATCTTGTCCATACAACGTTTGTGACAAACCTGAATTGATCCACATCTTCATTCCCAATACCACAGAAATTAGGTAACTTCATGGAAACAGCCATATCAGCATCTGCTGGTGGAGGTGGAGGTGGAGGTGGAGTGGATGAATGATTAGCACGATGTGAATACGGGAGTGGAGTGGATGGGAACTACTTATTCATGCGTAGATTCACCCGAGCTACTTGTTTCAGACTTCGTCACTGTCAAATTTACCTTTGAGAGGACTATAAATAAAATATTATTCTAAGTCTATGTTGTAAGTCCTTCCAATCCACGTAGCACTTCAAGAACCTATGCGTGTGTAGTTAGATGGACCTATTTGGGACATTCACACAATGTGGCTACACAGAGTACCCTTTTCACACAAGAGGATTTTAATCCATAATTTTAGTGAGCGTAGGAACTTACCTCTAAGACCCTTGAAAAATATTTTGTCGGCTTCAGAATATGATACAAAGGTATCGATATCAAATTTAGTCACAAATCCTCCCAACACACTATCGATCCAGTATTCTACCACGCAGGTGATCTTGTTGCTAGATTTCTCTAACTGTTGAACCAGTTTTGGGGTCCACTTGGTGATCGTGTCATTCTTTGCGCAGGTCTGGAATTCAGCGAGCTGAGACAACCACTCTTGCATCTTGGTTGCAAAAGAAGCAAATAAAATTATGTGTACCTCGGTATAGATATACCTTTATTCCCACTCTTCGGCAGACAATTTAGAGCTTCTATTTTCTTGAATCACAAATTCACGCACCTTCTTATCCAACCAATCTTGTAGTTCATTCTTCATCGGATGCCACAACATCAAATCTCCCCAAAAAATGATCCTGGTCCTGGCAACGAAACCATTTGTTGGCTTAAGGGGTCCTGACCTAGGTTCAGAGTATTTTCGCAACCAACAACCCTCTGACCACTGGGCCTTTCGGCAGTGATCTTCTTGCGCAGACCAAAGTCTCACCCAAAGTAGTATGGGGAGGTGTTGGAACCAGGTTTTTGCTCCCTGAGGGAGCTTTTGATGTGGAAAATCTAATCAAAATTACGGTAGATAATATAATAGATTTGTGCACGCACCGTTAATGGTAAAAAAATCTAACCCTTTCACGGATTATCACATAATACTTTGATATAATTTCGCGCGCAGTAGTTAATTGTACTTCATTCAAATCTAATTATTTAACATAGACTAGTACTTGTGCACATATGCAATTAACCCATTCACTGAAATAAATACGCAATGATATAACAGATCCAGATCTACAACAGATAACAGATAATCTAAGACAGTGAATCATATAAGAGTCTGAGTTCGCCAAAAATACCTTCTTTATTAAGAGATTTGAAATTCAATACAATCTATCTTTCTATGCACATAGCAGCAGAGTCTGCACACAGCTCAGGACTTAGGTCTCCGCGCACACAGCCAGCAGGAGCCTTTCTACCTAGACTAACAAAGACACATAACCTAAACTGATCCTAGATTTCATGATCTCCTTCTTTACTCAACTCTTACATATTTATATTATCCAAAACACACACATACCATGGTCTCAAACCATGGTTTGAGACTCATGGTTTTTCCTTTAACCCTTTACAATAATTAAGGGACTTTGACCCGCCCCAAAGCCTCTTTTACCATCTGTGCACAACGCGTACAACAAAACTTAAACAAGTAGACCAAAAAGTACCCCGGTGGACCTTGATCCAACAAGGGTGTTACAGAGTGGTATTAGAGCATTGTTCACCCCTTAGAATGGATGGGGAGTGTGTTGGTCATGCATTCATATCGATTGCATATGTGTTCCTTGCGCTTGTGGTCTATGTGCTAGTTTCATATGCATGGTGTTGGTCATGGTTGCAGTGATGTCATCAGGTGAAGGTTGATGGGGTTTTTGTGGAATGTGTTGTCATGAGTGTATGATTGGTTATGTGTTGTTTATGCATGTCAAGTGCTTACATGTTGTCAAGTGTACATTGGTATGGTTGTTGGTGTCGTGCAAGGGGTCATAGTATGTATGATATGGTTGTGCATTGATGATTGGGCTATGACTAGAATGATGTTTATATGTTGTTTTATCTATATGCTATATAATTACATGTTGTTATGATTGTGTGTATACATGTATTACGTTGATTGGTTGATCTTGCAGGAGATATCCTCCCTTAATTATGCTATGGTACATTGGTTTGTGTATGATTTGGTTTAGCTGACATAGTATGCCTTGCAAGAAAGAAACCAAGATGGCTAGCAAGATGGTAGACTAGAAAGATTCCCCCTATGAATCATATGATCAACATGGTGTTCATCACCCTTCTGACTTGGAAAACACATTGAGGATTTTGAAGGAAGAAATAAGGATTTGCAAAGCAGATAATGATAGAATCATACAGGAACGGGAAAAACAAGCAGAGGTCAATGCGGTAATTATTCAGAGTTTGTTAGAATTGCAAAAACAAGGACCACTCCATATCAACTATGGACAAGAGGATGCGAGTAAGGGGGCATATAGTAGTAGGTCTCATGGTGGTAACAGGTCGGATAGAGAGGACATGATCATATATGGCAGGTTTTTGGACACTCTGGATAGGAGAGGTGATAGACATAGGTACTAGTCTGGTTTTGGTTTTGATAGGCACTATGATCGTCGTCATTATCATCCTTACAAGAGGAGTGACATGGAAATTTTCCAGATGAGTTTCAGACAACAAAGCCACCTAAATTTGATGAGGAAATAAATAAATCGCATGATGCACAAGCATGGTTTCTTGGAATGATTAAGTTATTCAAGCTACATGATTACTCAGAGAACATGAAGGCCAGTATAGTTACATTCAGTCTTAAAGGTAAAGCAAACATTTGGTGGGAATATGTAAATAACATCAGGGATATTTATGAGGATTAATTGACTTGGAACGAATTCGAGAGACTATTCCAGAAGAAGTATCTATCGGGGAGATACTATGATGATAGGGAAAAAGAGTTTTATGAGCTAAAGATGGGATCTATGACCGATGAGGAGTACACTAGCATATTTATGGAGTTGTTGAGATATGTTCCTTACCTCAAGGAGGAGAAGGCCAAGATTCATAGATTCATAAGTGGGTTTCCAATAGTATAAAAAGACAGGATCAAGTTTGATGAGCCTAAATCATTGGAGGAGGCCATTCAAAAACTAAAGCATTGTTACAAGCAATTAAAGTGCATATGTGGGACTAAGCCAGACTCTAAAGGTAATGCAAATAACAAAGGAAAATGGGACAAGAAGCGAGCAAGGCCTTAGGGTACATGTAATAAAGAGAATGTAGCGCCATCTAATAAGTTCAATGCATCTGACAGAGGGCAGGGACTTTGATCTGAGGAGCAGAATAATGATGAAGGTTGGAAGCCTTTGTACTGTTGGAATTATGGAGGAGAGCATCACAGGAGAGCTTGTCCACAAGATTAAGGTGGTAGACTGAAAATATATAGTGCTCAGGAGGCACAGATAGTGGTAGATGTTGGACAGAGTATTCCCAAGATCTATGCAACGTTGGATAACAGGAAGGCATATCATCAGGCGTTTATTATCGAGATGGACGGTAATATTTGTGATCAAGTTGTTTCTATTTTGAATGACCCTGGATCTAATTATTGCCATGTTAATCCTAACCTGGTGGATAAGTGTGGTTTGAATAAAGAAGTGCATGAAAATTATTGGTTAATGTAGTTGGCTACATGTACCAAGAAGATAGTTCATCGTTGGGTAAGATCTTGTGCATTTGACTTGAATGGTATGCCTACATCAACACATTTGAAAGCATTGTCGTTGGGATCATATAATATGCTTTTGGGTATGGACTGGCTATATATTCATAGGACCAAGGTGGATTTTTATGACAAGGCTATTGAGTGCTTGGATGACAATGGGGAACAAAGAATCTTACAGGGTAAGAACAAAAAAACATTGGTGAGAATGGTTATAGCTATGCAGGCCAAGTTGAGTCGTATGAAAGGGTGTGTGTTATTTGGAGTGCAAATTTCTAGTGAAAGAGGTAAGGAAGTTGAGGATGCATATGTTTTGAGTAGGTACCCAGTTCTACAACAGTTTCAGGATGTATTTCTCGCAGATATTTCGGAGTTGCCACCTCATAGGGAATTATACTTTTCTATTGAGTTGGTACCAGGGTCAGCGCAAACATCTAAGGCACCATACAAGATGAGAACTCCAGATTTGGTAGATTTGAAGTTGTAGTTAAAGGAAATGATTGAAAAGGGATACATCAGGGCGAACTAATATTGTTTGCGAAGAAGAGAGATGGTACCCTCAGCTTATGCATTGATTACAAATAGTTAAACAAGGTGACCATCAAGAACATGTATCTATTGTTGAGGATTGATGATTTTTTAGATGATTTGAAGGAAGCAACAATGTTCTCTAAGATTGATCTAAGATCGAGATATTGTCAGGTACGCATTAAAGAAGATGACATTCACAGGACAACTTTATGGAACAGGTATAGACATTATGTGTTTGTTGTAGTTTCATTTGGTTTGAATAATGCTCCAGCTACTTTTATGTGCTTGATGAATAACGTGTTGCGTCCTTAATTGGAAAAGTTTGTTATTGTGTTCATTGATGATATATTGGTATATTATAAAAATGAAGAAGAACATGTCGAACACTTAGCAACAGTATTGATATTGTTGAGAGAGCACCAGCTGTATTCTAAGCTCAAAAAGTGTAGTTTCTTTCAGACATAGGTACACTACTTGGGACATGTTGTCTCCAAGGAAGGCATAAAAGTACATCCAAAAAAGATAAGGGCTATCATGGAATGAGCAGCTCCTAGGAATGTGGACGAGGTAAGATCATTTAAAGGGTTAGCAGGATATTACATAAGGTTCATCAGTAACTTCTCACAGATTTCTTATCCCATCACATCATTGCAAAGGAAAGGTAAGAAGTTTGAATGGACATGCGAATGTGTAGCTAGTTTTAAGCAATTAAAGAAATTGTTGACACATGCTCCAATGTTAAAGATCACAGATCTGGACAAAGAGTTAGTGGTTTGTACAGATGTTTGCAAGAGAGGGCTTGGTGGAGTCCTTATGCAATAAAGATAGGTAGTATGTTATAATTCACATAAATTGAATGAGCATGAGTAGAATTATCTGACACATGATCTTGAGTTGGCAGTGATCATCCATGCATTGAAGATGTGGAGGCACTATTTTTTTGGCAGGAGATTTGTACTCATAAGCGATCACATTGGATTGAGGTATCTATTTTACCAACCAAATTTGAACGCCAGGTAAGCTAGATGGTTGGCCACGATCATTAAGTTCGACTTTGAGATCAGGTATATTAAAGGTAAAGAGAATTGTGTTGCATAGGCTCTTAGCAGGTGGATACATGTGAATCATATAACAATTATGAGTTCCTATGGGACAGATCTACATGACAGGATCTTGCAAGCAGGTGAGCAGGATGTCAGGTATATGGAACTTAGGCACAAATTGCAACAAAGTACAAGTATATGTAGTGGTATAGGTAGAGGTGCAGGAGCACGGGATGTGGACTATCGTCTCTCAACAAATGGCTTGATCAAGTTTAGAGACAGGATATATGTGTCAAACAACAATGAACTCAACAAGGTGATCTTGAGGGAGTTTCATGTGAAATTGTATTCAGGTCACCCAGGTTATCAGAAGATGTTGATAATAGTGAAGAAGTTTTACTATTGGCTGAATTTGAAGAGAGACATAGTAGAGTTTATGGCTAGGTGCTTGGATTGTCAACAGGTCAAAGAAGAGTGTAAGCATCCAGGTGGACTGCTATAGCCAATTCTGATTCCAGAGTGGAAATGGGAGGTCATTTCCATGGAATTTATCGTAGGTTTACCAAGGACATCTAAACAACATGATTCCATCATGGTTGTGGTGGACAGGTTGACGAAGTAGCACACTTCATTCCAGTGAAGTCTACATACTCAATGGATGATGTAGCATAGGTCTTTATCAAGGATGTGGTCAGATTGCATGGTGTTTCGTAGAAGATTGTGTGAGAAAGTGATGTGAAGTTCACTTCCAAGTTTTGGAAGGAGTTGTTTGCATGTTTGGGCATGGATTTGGCCTTCAGTACAACTTATCATCTCCAGATAAAAGGACAAACATAGAGGGTCAACATGATATTGGAGGAAATGTTAAGGATGTATGTGAGGCATCAACAAATAAAGTGGGAAGAGTATATTGTACTAGTAGAGTTCGCTTACAACAACGTGTATCAAGAATCTTTAAGAATGGGTTCATTTGAGGCATTGCATGGATGGCGTTGAAATACTCCCATCAGTTGGAGTGATCGAGTTAAGAGGGTGTTCATTGGACCGAACAAGTTGGCAGAAATGGAATAGGAAATGTGGGTAATCAAGAAGAATATGAAAGCAACAAAAGATAGGCAGAAGAGCTATGCTAATCAAAATAGGTTGTTTAAGGAATTTCAGGTTGGGGAGCATGTGTACTTGCGCATTAAGTCCAAGAAGTGCTCCTTACAGATTGGATCATGTGCCAACCTGGCACCTCATTTTTTTGGACCTTTCAAGATTCTTGAGAGGATTGGCCAATAGCCTATCGACTTGCATTGCCTCCGACAATGAAATTCCATGATGTTTTCCATGTACCATTGCTTAAGAAGTATGTTAATGATGTTGATCATGTGATTGATTGTTCTATATTGCAGGTGGAGCCATAAGGATAATTCCAGTCGGAACCTCAATTCATTTTGTAGAGAAAGACGCTCATGCTCTAGAACCGAGCGATCAAGCAGGTTAAAGTGTAATGGAAGCACTTTGGGCCTGATGAAGCTACATGGGAGAGGGCATATCAGATGAAGGCTATGTATCCTTTCTTATTCACTGGTTGAGCGAATGTTTTTACATGTGTTTTAGTATATGTTAGTATGATGTTTTAGTATATGTACATATGTATATGGATGTAAATACCGCCATGAGCTATGTTATAAAGCTCCAATAAGCGATATGGGTGGCATGTCACTATGATGTTATATTGTCATGTTGTCATGTTGGTTTGATTCTCAATAGGTTGATCATTGTAAATAATGAAACGAGCTAAGTTATAAAGCTCCATGGGCAGTATGTTTTGCTTACAACAATATTGTTGGTTATAGGTGTTGTCGAACACCGAGGATGGTGTTCCCCCAAGGGGGAGGGTTCTGTAACAACCCTGGTGAAAATTCCATGTATTGAAAATTAATAAAGGAAAAAAAATAACCAATGTCATGGGACACGTATTCCAAGCTAAACATTGGGCAAAACATCCTAGTGTGGGTGTTCATATGGTTTATTATGGCTATGGAAATTGGAAAAGGAAATGGCTAAGGATTTGGAAAGGCAAAGTGGCATTTATTTATTAAAAATAATGGAAATTAGGAGAAAAGGGAGGTGAAAGGTCATATGTTGCATGTGAGGAGGAAAATGAAGGAAAATAATTGAAAATTGAATAAATTAGACGCCTCATAAATAAAAGGGCTTTCGAGGATCAATTCACAGACTTTTGTCAGTTCACTTTTAGACCTCTCATTCTATTCTCTTTCTGTCATGCTCTTGGACACTTGGAGTTTTCTTGGAGGAGTGTGGTGCATTTGGAATTTTGGAGCAAGAAGGAAAGGGAATAGTAGGAAAGTGCAAGAGGGCATCAAGGTCAACAGCTACAACGGGTTTTTCTTACAGGTACTAAGTTGCATGTATGATTTCCTCACTAATTTTGGCATGCATGGCATATGGATGTGGTTATTGGTTTATGATATGTCATTGGCATGGATGATTGCCTGGATTGACAATGGTTTTTCCTGGCCTTTCCATTTCTTGGATAGCCACGGTGTTGTGGGTTTTACTTTTGTTTTATGGTCGATTTCCTTGTGCCTTTGGTTGTGGGTTGAGTTATTAGTTCATTGAAGCCTTGGTTGGACAAATGCTTTGGAAGCACCGTAATAGCTTGGGTTGAGTTACTAGTCCTCGAATCCTTGGTTGGACAAACGCTTTGGAAGCCCTGTAATAACTTGGGTTGAGTTACTAATCCTGGAAACCTTGGTTGGACAAACGCTCTAGAAGCCCTTGGTGGTTTTAGTTACTAGTCTTAGAAGCCCTGGTTGGAAAAACGTTCTGGAATCCCGACGACAATTGTGGGTTGAGTTACTAATCTTGGAAGCCCTGGTTAGAACAAACACTCTCGAGCCCTGTAAAACTTGGGTAGAGACTGATCTAGTGATGGTCAGCGATGTACAACCGTGAGGTGGAATCACTGGTTGAGGGTTGAGGTGGTTGGCCTCTAGAATCCCTGCTTTGGTTTTGATTCATGTGTGTTATGAGATCCCACATTCATGCTTGGAATATGGCACGAGGGTGACTGGTTGAAGAGAGATTTGGCTTAACCATTTATATGGTCAGGTGGTAGTGGAAGTCCCAGACTTGGTGGCATTTTTCTTATGGAAATAAGAGTTGTTTTCCTCTTATATTAATGGGTAAATATGCTTGTTATAATGTGGCTTATATGGTTGTTCTATGCTTGTCATTTATGTTGTTTATATGTTGGTTATGAATATGTTCTATGACAGTGATTGTGTATGGCTCTCATCATGTTTTGACTTATAAATGAATGAACAATGAATATATTACCTAATAGATGATAATGCAACTAATGAGATGAGGTAATAATGCTTCCTAGAGATTTTCATATAAGTACAAGACCCCTATGCTTAGATATGTTGTTTAAACCTATAGATTACATATTTTTGACATGCTTGACGAAATTCATGTCATGGCTAGTAGGGGTCCAGTCAAGTCCTTATTCAAGCGATTTCATTTACATCATTATTCCATTATTATCTTTCATTTCTGGAAGTGTCATGGAGTTGCAGTGACCTGACCTTTGGGCCTGAAAAAGTGGCACAAAAATCAGGGTCGTAGGCTCAAAAATACCTGGAAAAGTCCCCAGTTGCATGCATGTCCATGTTGTGCGAGCGACTAGAGGCTTTTAGTCGCACTATTTCTCATATAAAGGGAGTGAATTGGGGATTGATGCATTAAAGGGTTGGTTTTTCTCAGGGGCTAGCCTCCTGAAAGGTTTGGATGGCTCGTGGGTGTCCTGTAGCAGGTGAAGAAGGTCTTTGTTGTTGTGTTTCGTCGATTCCACTTCCTTAACTGATACATAGGGAGTTTAATCATATCATAGTAACTCTTCGTGACATGTTTACCCTGGTTGGCCGATTACTTGGGTAGATGTGGGAGGAGGGTATTACAAAAACAATGACAATATGGGGGCTACATTAATATTATAGGGACCTAACACTTTGCACCATCCACCATGTAGGTTTGTGTCGATTCTCCCTAGCTTGACTATTCCTCATTGGATAATGTTATATAATATGCCTTCTTTCGTAACAAGCTCTTCAAATAAAAGTAATTTGTTCCTAGGAATAGTTCTTGGACATAAAATTTATCTATGCAAGAAACCCTACATTGAAATTAACATCCACACATATTCGAGCATATGTTGTAGTCCTATGGTTTTTTATTTATGAGCTTTTATCATAAAACTTACTAAGGGATTTTCCAATGGCTTAAAGAGAGGCTAGGCCCCAAAAATGTAGGGGAGAACTAGAAGCCACACAGACATTGACATTAATGAGAGAGCCTTTTTCGTTGGATCAAAGGAAGGAGTCCAAGGTTTCATACATAATACCAAATAACTCTAGAAACAAGGACTTGAGTTTAATCAAATCCTTGTCTTCTTGATTCAAATTGGATCAGTATATTATCTTCATCTATCTCAAATATTTCTTAGTGGAAAAAAATAGAGGAACTAGCATACAAGGTCATTTTAACGACAGGTCCTAGTTTGGATAATTAGGGTTTGAAACCATTTGGAGCCATTTTTTAGGCATTAAACACCATTTTTTGGGTCCAAAAAACTCTCATTTGTGCTAGGTTCGTTAGCGTTGTTCTACAATCAAAGGCATTTCCAATGGTGCAAGAATCATGTCATATAGGGTTTGTATGCAAAAGCTATGCCTCTTGCAAGTTGACCTATTGCATTGACCACCATGGTCAAAGAGGATGCCATGTCAACCCCCGTTACTCATACATATGAGGCTAGCCACACGTGAACTTTTGATAACACTCTAGAAGGTCTAAAATTGTAACTCTAGTTAAGGGTTAAGGGAGTCAAGTCTAACCCCTAGTTAGTTATTGGGTTATGTTAAATACTTGAATGCTAGGAGGAGTAGGGGTTTCATTCTATGCTATTAAATTTTGTTCCATAGTTTTGTAGAAAAACTAGGAGTGGGGAGTTAGAGAGCATAACATACGGGTTTAAGGTTATGCAACAACCTTACATGCCATAATTCTTAGGTAACTCCATACATAGTACCTCTTCTTTTGTACTTGAATATTTCCATGCCGGAGAAAAGAGAGCTTAGTACCCTCACCTCCTAGTTGAGTTTTCTCTTGTAAGGGTTTCCTAGGGAAAAATTTGTGTCTATTATGGATGACATGTATATTTATTTATATTATATGTTACTTGCATCCAACTAATTTATTCATTTAAACATAAAAACCATAAACAAATAATCGAATATCTAACAAGAATTAACATTCACAATAAAGATTCTGTAATATTCCTAATTAGCTTTCAGCTAGTTAGAATATTAAATTTTGTTTTTGTCAATAAGATAGATGAATAAGAGGATAGAGAGACCCATAAATCTCTTTAGTAGGAATAAAACCACTTCTAATGTGAATGTGGATTAGTGCATCTAGACAGGATAAAGATGAATAAACCACTCCTTGATGTGAATATAGGTCAATGCATGTGGATGGGGTCAATTTGACCAAATCAACAGCGTAGTCGTGGAGGTAGTGGAGACAGTGGAGGACATCACAGTCATAATGGGAGGAAGTCTTCATCATAGTAGCATCATTATTGGGTGGGGCTAAGGGGTTGGAGGCTCAGAAAGCATATAAGGAAGGGGATGGCAGCCATATAGGGCATTCTGAATATTTTTTATGTAGTCTTTTATGACTTTCTGCATGCTTCAGCTGTTTAGCGAAGTCTGTTGTGTTTTTTAGCACAAGGGTGTTTCCAAGCGGAAATCCCACCCTCATCCTCGGGGGACTTCGAGTGCCCACTCAAGAGAGGTTATTTGAGCTACATTCCATCATCCAACATCAGGCCAATCTTCAACAACCTTCAGCAGTGTAGTCTCCTTCAGGAATTGCGCAATCTAGGAGGGCAGATTCAATGGAGGGTTAATAACCCAAGTTTTGAGCTTATCATCCAAAAAGTCAGTGGGCAGGAGTATCAACCATTTTATCATCAGATTAGCCACCTCCTAGGAGTTTCCCAACTGCAGTGCATAATTCAGCCCTAAGGATGCATTTTTCATCTTTTTCATTTCCGGAAACCCTTTTTGGGTTATCTTGGAATTATGCTAGAAAGCCCAGATCTCCGATCCCGACATTTTCTGAGCACCCAATCAAAAGATCTACGCATTCCTAGTTTCTAGCAGCAATTATTTCCAGCAGGATTGCGCAGTCATAGCCTCCCAGCAGTTCATGCAGCAACAATGTTTCATCTCTTGGTGTTTAGGGTCATTTCAGGCTTGTTTTGCCTAGCTTGAGTGTCTCTTCCTCAAGTTATTGTACTTCATTTTTTCTATTACATATAATAAAATGGCTCAGTTATCTGCTCATGTATTTGATGTGTTGATGTTTACCGCATTTTCTAGTTTTATGTTCAATATTCCTGTTTTTCCTATTTTGGAATATTACAATGGTATTAGAGCATAATCTTGGCTCAGCCTATGGGGCACTACATCTATGTCATCTGAAGAAGAAGAACCTCTTACAGATAGAGAGAATTGGTATTTAATAGAGGTCGAAGGTTTGATTATAAAAAAAATGAAGAAGACAAAGGCAAGTCTCCAATAGTAGGAGAAATGGATGAAAAATAATTTCCAAAGCTTCTTCTCCAAACTCTGCAAGATATTACCAAAGAAATCAAGGAGATGAGGGTGGAAAGACAAAGGGAAACCCCAAGAGGGTTTGAACATGGAGAAATTTATGGCACTTCACATCATTGGTGTGAGCAACTGGCATTGTAGCGAGTTTCACAACGCTCCACCATGCCTACATTCCTAGCAGTACGAAATGGGGCTAGAGAACCCCAAGAGCAGGAGGCTCTTAGTGATTACTTTCTAGAATATGAATCTCAATCTCAAAGGTTCAAAGAGAATCTGAACTTCCAAGAGTTCTGTCACATCAAGGATAATAGGATACCCCGTAATAAAAATATAAGTGGAGGGTACATGCAGAATAATGATCTGCAACATATTATGGGTAGATTATTTCTGCCTTCTTTTGATGTGTCATCCAAGTGCACATCCAAGGCTTGGGTGGAAAAATTAGACATCTATTTCCAGCTGAAGCAAGTATTAGATATTGAAGCTATTAAGATAGCAGCACTGCACCTTGAAGGTGAAGCACATGAATGGTAGTTTCATGGTCTATCTACATTGGGACATGCAGGTGTGACTACATATGCATAATTCACCCGGAGGTTGGTAGAAATATTTGATCGAAGATATCCAGAGGCACACTTTGTTGAGCTAGCTAAGCTCAAGTAGTCGGGAAATCCATAGACCTGTATCTCGGAATTCTGAAACTTTCTATCATGGTGACAAATCTGTCTACAACTAGGAGAGTATACATGTTCTTTGATGGGCTAGCAGAGCCTTTGCATGGGTTGGTGAAGTCCACTATACCAACTACGCTCCAAGATGCCATTGAGAGGGCTATGGACTTACAAGATTCTTTGCCAAAGGCAAGAGCTCCATTCCAACAAAAGCCCACTTTTCAATCAAAGGGGAAAGATGTGAAGGTTCCTCCCCCAAAGGAGAACCAAGGCAAAGGACCTCTTAATTATGATGTCCAAAGATATTTGAGGAAGAGGAAGATTTGCTTCACTTTCCAAGAACCATGGGCACCAGGGCATCAGTTTGTTGCTGGAAAGGCACGTTATATTGAAGTATTCTCTGATAGTGAAGAGGAATAAGAAGAGGCGTCGGAAGGGGACACCAACGTTGTGGCACCAGGAGAGGATACACCACCACCAGGGGGTGGAAATGGAGCATTTTCTCCAATTGGAGGAGCCCTTGCATCTTTGCAGGGAGTACCCAAGTATCTGACATTAAGAGTCTAAGGCACAGTTCAGGGGCAAAGGGTGTCAGTATTGATAGAAAATGGGGCTACCCACAATTTTATTGATGCCCAACAAGTGCAGAGGATAGACATAACCACAGATGATTTTGAAGGATTCTCGGTTTTGGTTCCAGGAGCTAGAACCATGTAGTGTGTGAAGTATGTTTTGGCATTGACTATAACTTTGGGGACATAAACCTTGACATATCACTTCTTTGTGGTCGATATTCTTGACACCAATGTGATTTGGGTGTACAGTGGTTGATCACACTGGGAAAGGTCACCACGGATTAGGAGACCTTGAAAATGGAATGAGAAGAGCGGTAAGCACCAAATGATCAGGGGCATGCACACCTATCCACCTCAGATAGTCTCATCACATAGGATGGAGGCTGGTTTGGTAGAGGAGACATAGCATGGGTAGTAAAACTGCGTAAGTTTGAGGCAAAAGGCAAGGACTATGATGTGCAGTCTATTCTAGACTGCTATTCTACATTATTTGGGGACCTTCCACCAGGGAGGCCACCAAACGAGAAGTTTGTTAAAGGGTTCTCACAACTAACATCACCACTCACAGATATGACCAAGAGGGGAGCCTTTGGTTGGACAAACACTATGCAGAGGCCCTTTGATATGCTCAAGGAGGTGATGAGCATTTGTCCGGTGTTGGTATTGTCAAATTGCACCCAGCCCTTTGTGCTGGAATGTGACGCTTCAGGGGAGGGTGTTGGCACAATATTGATGCAGGGAGGCCATCCCCTAGCCTTTGAGAATCAGAATTTGTTGCCACATGAGAGGATGTACTTCATGTATAAGAAGGATTTACTGGCCATCATGCATGCATTGGCCAAATTCAAGCAATATTTGGTAGGCAACCATTTCCAAGTGAAGACTGACCACCATAGTCTTCGGTATTTTCTTGAGCAGAAACAACTGCAAGAGAGGCAACAAAAATGGGTTAGCAGAATCCTAGCATATGACTTTGACATTAAATATGTCAAAGGGAAAGGCAATGTGGTAGTTGATGCCTTATCATGGAGACCAACAACACTGTCATTGACGAGTGTGGATTTAGATTGGGAGTCCCAACTGTTGGTGGAGTATTCCAAGGACCACTTCACATGTGAGATACTAGATGGGCAGGTGACCGATGAGAGGTATAGAGTGATGGATGAGGTCATCTAATACCAGGACTAGATCTTCTTGACTAGAGATTCTAAGCTCAAGGATAAAATTCTGCATGCAACACATGATTCACCCCTTTCAGGCCACCAAGGTTTCACAAAGACATATCAGGCCATTAGGGGAAGATTCTCATGGAAGGGTCTCAAGGAGGATGTGCTATAGCATATCAGGGAGTGCATAGTTTGCCATAAGAATGAAGAAGAAAACAACCATTCTACAGGGTTGTTATAGTCACTTCCTTTTCTGGGAGGGTGATCTGAAAATGTGTGAACAAAATATTTCTTATATAGAGATAGACAGTAGGGGCTTTTACTGGTTATTTCACCTTTACTAGAAAGGATGAAACCAGAAGCTTCTGGCCCTCTTACTGGCTCTGCCTAAAGAAATATAAAGTAAACACTAAAACGATCTGGCAATGAAAGTATTTGTTTATGTTTGCAAATTATTCATTAACCAAATTTTATGTGTGAATAAGCAATTTCAAGTATTCTCCAATGGAAGTAATGTGGTTTGAAGTGAAACAAATGAGTTTTGATCACTGTATAAGTCTCATTGTGAAAAGTGGACTTATTAAAAATTACTGTTTAATGTAGTAAAATCTGGAATATAGCAGCAAAAATGCACAACATAACAGTAAGCATTTGTTTAAGCAGTTCACCCCTCTCTTAGGCTACCTTTGCTGGGTCCAAAAGCCTCCAAATAGGCTTTTCCCTCTTTCATTAATGCTCAAAATAATTATTACACTATGAAGAAAGCCTCAAAAGGCTAAAATAGCTACAAATTCAGAAACAGAATGCTGGAAACAGTAAAAATTGACTATTCATTCACCTCAAATGGATGAGTATAGCCCAACACAGCTGATCTTTCACCAAGCCGTGGTGGCTCCACAAGAAAATTCGCTGATAAAATCACTGACAGAGTGCCCTGATGGCTCTGCAACCTGTTCCAACAGCTTCAGAATGCTTCAATACCCCTAGAACAAAAAAAAAAAAATCGTCCCAAATGGATTTCCCTAGCCAAAGTTATGACTCACTGAAGTTTTTGCCCAATGTTAGGCAAAAATCCCACTAATTGTGGGCCAACTGTAGTTAACTCCAGTTAAATGTGGGGAATCCACCTAAATTGGCGCGCTCCGCCAATTTTCCTGCCAGTTGGGTGGTTAGCATTTAATGTGAATCTGTGCGTGGCCACGTGTCGACATAAAATGTGGGTGTGGAGGGTTAACACAACCGTCGCATTAAATGTTGGTTGTAACTGTTCCGCATTCATGTGAACATGTTGTGTTTAAATAATGCACCCGCTGGCAGCTAACCTTCCCGCCGGTATTGTAGGCTTGGGTCACGGACACCAGGAGGGGTCATGTGGATAAGGGAGGGGGCTAGCCCGAAGCCCCTCCACAAACTCCGCTTCACAACACGTTACAAGGCCACGTGATTTTGAACACGTAAACCAAAGCCCACTTATGCCATTAAACCTTAGAACGTATCATTGTCATGTAATACGTAACATTACCATGAAACTTTTGACATACTTCAAATTTTAATTAATATATGGTGTGGTTTAATAATTGGTTTTTAATAAGGTTTAATTAATTTAAAATTAATTAAAACATATATTAATTAATATAATATATGATTAATTTAAATCATATATATATATAGTTTAATAATTTATTAAACCTTAATAAAAAATAAAATTATCCCAAACCATAATATTAAAAAAAAAATTCCTTTCAAAATTAAAAGTTATTGGGCAATTTCAAAATGCAATATCTTCTCCATACGGTAACGGATTTGAGTGTCGTTCGCAGCTACAGGATCATTTTTTCGAGCTCTTTCCTGTCATTCTGGTTTTGACCAATTCTGAGCAACTAATTTTTTGAGCATTTTTTCCACAACAGACTTGATCTCCTTATCACGCCTCCCAAATGGGAAGCTTTTGGACCCCAAAAGCTCTCTAATTAGTGAAACTGATAATGTGGAGACTGATTCTCCACTCTTCCACCTTTGAATAACTGAAATCTACCCGATTTCATCAAATGGAGCTTTTGAGAAAATGATAAACTGTCTCTGGAATCAACTGATCGACCATTGCTAAGATTGACGGAGTCATGATGCAAATTATTAAAATTTGCAGAACAACAACTGTAATTTGCAGAAAACAAACTTTTTCTACACTGATCAAACTTCCAAAAAGACTTAAAATAACTTTCACCTTGCAAACTATTCCCATGGCGAATTCGACCATACTGAAACCAAATTTTTCCCATGCTGAATGGTGTGTCGTCCTTGCTTGCACTGCTTTGCTTTGACACTTCATTCACTGCATTGGCTAACCCAAAAGGTAATTTGCGCAACATAACATCATCTTCTTTCAAAGACAAACTATTATTAAACTGAGACATGTTATTAGCAACATCATAAAAAGGCGAATGCTCAAAATCTGGTCGTTTCAACATTAACAAAGTTAGACTTTGACTTGCATTAACCAGTCTTTTCAATTGACTTGCATGGAGTAAAGAAGATTCCAGCTTCTTCTTGTGTGCTCTCACAATGTACTCTTTACCATATTTGAACAAGTGATACTTGTTTTCATGGTGATAGAATATGGCCTTCCTGTCAAATAAGTAAGGACTTCCCAAAACAATACCTGATATATCAAGTGGCACCACATCAAGTTCAACTGTGTCAATAAAGTGTGCAGTTATTGCAAAGCGCAATATGCACTTCCTTGAAACTTGCAAATTGGCATCCTTGCATATCCATCCAAGTGGATAAGGCTTCGAATGTGGAATGGTCTCAAGTTTAAGCTGCTTGACCAAGTCTTCAGATATAAGATTCGCTTGTGACCCACTATCAAATAGTGTGTCAATTTTGGTATGTTTTGAAATTACCCTCACATGGAAGAGCTCTATCCTCCTCTTTTCTTCATGAGTATCTTTGTGACAATTCAAAGAGATAAAACTGGGAATTGTGTCTTGCACCACTTCTTTCCCGTTAATGTTCTTTAAAACCATGGCTATGCTTTTTGTCTCATCTCCTGAGTCCGACCCTAAGTCTTGCTCAACTGTTGCTACTATTTTCTCCTTTTCTTTGGTCTTGTTTTTGTTCTTGTATTTTTCTGGTTTCAGTTCAGGATGAAGCTTCCAACAATGATCTTCATCATGACTTGTCTTTGAACAGTTCTTGCAAAAGAACTTTCCTTTTTTCTTTCTTGAATTTGCAACTCTTTTCTTTCCTTTGTTTTTGAAATTACTATCCTCATCAAAAGTATTCTTTCCTCTAGCTTCTAAATGTGTAGCCTGCACACAGACTTCATCTAAGCTAGTAGGATTAAACATTAGAATAGTATGTTGAAGGTAATTGTGCAAACCTCCTATGTATTTTAACAAGGTGTCTTGACTTTGTAAGTCTACCCCAAGTAGAAGTGCTCTCCTTCTAAACTCTTGGGTATAATCTTGCACATTTTGACCCTTAAGTTACCTAAAATTTTGCCAATTCATGATTGCCTTCTGAATTTGAGCAAGAGGATAAAACTGTTTCTTAATAGCAGTAATAAACTCAGTCCAAGTTAGAGTTATCTTACCATGCTTTTTAATTTCCTCCCTGGTCTTGGCTTCCCACCAAACCAAAGTTTCTCCATCCATTCTCAATGAGGCTAATTGGATTTTTGTGTCATCATCATGCAGATTCTGAATTCTTAGATAGACTTCCAACTGTCTAATCCAGTTATCCAATTTTTCTGCATTCACATCACCATTAAACATCGACAACTCAAACTTTACATCAAGCTTTAACAAAGGATTTTTAAGAGATGTTTTTGTTTTGTGTGACTGGTTAATAGAAGTTGAAGAGGATGATGTGGAGGAAGAGGATGACGATGGAGATGAAGGATCACCATTTCCTCCATTCCCTTTCTTAGACTCATCCTTGTCTTTCTTCCCTCCTGAAGAATCTCCTTCTTTTTGGTTTCTAGACCCTTCTCCAGCAATCCTATCATTTCTCTCCTGGTATAGGATCCTAACCATCTCAGTCATGTCCAAGAAAGCTTTTCTAAAGACTCTTTCTTCTTCCTTGGAATCCATTTCCTCATGTACTTCTCCTTCTCTGGAAGACATGTTTGTGGCTGATTCTAAGGCTAATGAGGATGAAATGGAAGGTGGAGATAATGGCACCCTAGCCCTCCTTGGTTGAGGATTATCTTGTTCACTCACCAATTGACCTTCCCCTCTTTTCAATTTCAGCATAGTAAGCATCAAATTTTGCAGAATAACACAATCTTCTTGCACAAATTTCACAAACTCTTAAGCAAAACCTAGAGCTCTGATACCAATCTGATCTGAAAATGTGTGAACAAAATATTTCTTATACAAAGATAGACAGTAGGGGCTTTTACTGGTTATTTCACCTTTACTAGAAAGGATGAAACCAGAAGCTTCTGGCCCTCTTACTGGCTCTGCCTAAAGAAATATAAAGTAAACACTAAAACGATCTGGCAATGAAAGTATTTGTTTATGTTTGCAAAGTATTCATTAACCAAATTTTATGTGTGAATAAGCAACTTCAAGTATTCTGCAATGGAAGTAATGTGGTTTGAAGTGAAACAAATGAGTTTTGACCACTGTATAAGTCTCATTATGAAAAGTGGACTTATTAAAAATTGTTGTTTAATGTAGTAAAATCTGGAATATAGTAGCAAAAATGCACAACATAATAGTAAGCATTTGTTTAAGCAGTTCACCCCTCTCTTGGTCTACCTTTGCTGGGTCCAAAAGCCTCCAAATAGGCTTTTCCCTCTTTCATTAATGCTCAAAATAATTATTACACTATGAAGAAAGCCTCAAAAGGCTAAAATAGCTGCAAATTCAGAAACAGAATTCTGGAAACAGTAAAAATTGACTATTCATTCACCTTAAATGGATGAGTATAGCCCAACACAGCTGATCTTTCACCAAGCTGTGGTGGCTCCACAAGAAAATTCGTTGATAAAATCACTGACAGAGTGCCCTGATGGCTCTGCAACCTGTTCCAATAGCTTCAAAATTCTTCAATACCCCCAGAACAAAAAAAAAATCGTCCCAAATGGACTTCCCTAGCCAAAGTTATGACTCACTGAAGTTTTTGCCCAATGTTAGGCAAAAATCCCACTAATTGTGGGCCAACTGTAGTTAACTCTAGTTAAATGTGGAGAATCCACCTAAATTGACGCGCTCCGCCAATTTTCCCGCTAGTTGGGTGGTTAGCATTTAATGTGAATCTACGCGTGGCCACATGTCGGCATAAAATGTGGGGTGTGGACGGTTAACACAACCGTCGCATTAAATGTTGTTTGTAACTGCTCCGCATTCATGTGAACATGCTGTGTTTAAATAATGCACCCGCTGGCAGTTAACCTTCCCGCCAGTATTGTAGGTTTGGGTCACGGACACTAGAGGGGTCATGTGGATAAGTGAGGGGGCTAGCCCGAAGCCCCTCCACAAACTCCGCTTCACAACACGTTACAAGGCCACGTGATTTTGAACACGTAAACCAAAGCCCACTTATGCCATTAAACCTTAGAACGTATCATTGCCATGTAATACGTAGCATTACCATGAAACTTTTGACATACTTCAAATTTTAATTAATATATGGTGTGGTTTAATAATTGGTTTTTAATAAGGTTTAATTAATTTAAAATTAATTAAAACATATATTAATTAATATAATATATGATTAATTTAAATCATATATATATATATATATATATATATATATATATATATATATAATTTATTAAACTTTAATAAAAAATAAAATTATCCCAAACCATAATATTAAAAAAAAATTTCCTTTCAAAATTGAAAGTTATTGGGCGATTTCAAAATGCAATATCTTCTCCATACGGTAACGGATTTGAGTGCCGTTCGTGGCTACAGGATCGTTTTTTCGAGCTCTTTCCTGTCGTTCTAGTTTGGACCAATTCTGAGCAACTAATTTTTTAAGCATTTTTTCCACAACAGACTTGATCTCCTGATCAGAGGGAAATGAGAGAGCATTTCTATGGACTTCATTACCAATTTTCTAGCAATATAGGGTAAGGATTGTATCTTTGTGGTCATTGGTCGACTAACAAAGCGTTCACATCTCTTTGCCATCTCTTCACAATCTGCTGCTTCACAAGTGGTCAAGCTTTTCCTTAAAGATGTTTCCCAACTTCATGGTCTTCCTAAGACCATAGTTAGTGATAGAGATAGTGGCTTCATGGATGGATTTTGGCAAGAATTATTTATTATTTATTTTATTATTTTTATTATTTTATTTTATTTATTTATTTATTTATTCATTTATTTATTTTATTTTTTTATTTTTATTTTTTCCGTTTAGAGGGTATCAAGTTGACACCGAGCACCAGTTATCACCCTAGACATATGGGAAGACAGAGGTAGTAAACAAGTAGTTGGGAAGTTACTTGCAAAACTATGTTGCGGCGCAGCAGAGAGAATGGCTGGATTGGCTTCACTTGGGAGAATATTGATACAATACGACATTTTATATGTCGATCGATATGTCTCCATTTTGGGTTCTATATGGTTATGATGCTCTATCAATTGTTGATATGATGTTTTGAGAAAGCAAGGCTCCTAGAGCCAAATATTGGATCCAAGAGAGTCATGATATATTCCATACTCTTAAGGACAACATTGTTACAACCCAAAATCAGTAGAAGTTATATGCAGATCATGGTCAGGTGGAGGGACAGTTTGAGGTGAATGATTTGGTCTATCTCCATCTTCAGCCTTGCAAACAACCTACATTGGAGGAGAATGGGATTGAGAAGCTTAAGCCTCGTTTCTATGGGCCATATAGGGTGATCCGTCGTGTTGGGGAAGTAGCATATGAGTTGGAGCTCCCCATTGGGACTAAGATCCCCAACATTTTTCATAACTAATGCCTCAAGAAGGCCAATGGACAACATGTAGTTGCCACTATGGATCTCCCACCTATTGATGATGAGAACCATCTGGTTTTACAATCGGAAGCTATCTTGGATACTCGGGAGAGGCAGCTAAGGAACAAGGGGATTAAAGAATTTCTGGTTCAATGGAGGAATCTTCCGGACGAGGATGCTGCTTGGGAAGGAGAGAAGATTTTGCAACATCCATCCTTGCAGTTGCTCGAGGACAAGCAACATTTGGGAGGGGAGGATTGTAATATTCCTAATTAGGTTTCAGCTAGTTAGAATATTAAATTTTGTTTTTGTCAATAAGAATGATGAATAAGGGGGTAGAGAGACCCATAAATATCTTTAGTAGGAATAAAACCACTTCTAATGTGAATGTGGATTAGTGCATCTAGATAGGAGAAAGATGAATAAACCACTCCTTGGTGTGAATGTAGGTCAATGCATGTGGATGGGGTCAATTTGAAGAAATCAACAACGCAGTCATGGAGGTAGTGGAGACAGTGAAGGACAACGCAGTCATAATGAGAGGAAGTCTCCATGAAAGTAGCATCATTATTGGGTGGGGCCAAGGGGGTGGAGGCTCACAAAGCATATTGTCTTTTATGACTTTTTGCACGCTTCAATTGTTTAGCAGAGTTTGTTGTGTTGTTTAGCATAAGGGTGTTTCCGAGCGGAAATCCCACCCTCATCCTCGACGGACTTCAAGTGCCCACTTAGGAGAGGTTCTTTGAGCTACATTCCATTATCTGACATCAGGCCAATCTTCAGCCACCTTCAGCAACGCAATCTCCTTCAAGAATTGCGCAATCCAAGAGGGTAGATTCAGTGGAGGGTTAATAACCCAAGTTTTTGAGCTTATCATCGAGTGAGGGGAGCAACTCTTCATCTAGAAAGTCAGTGGGGATGAGTATCAACCATTTTCTCATTAGATCAACCACCTCCCAGCAGTTTCCCAGCTGCAGTGCGTAATTTAGCCCTTGGGCAGCATTTTTCATCTTTGTCATTTCCGGAAACCCTTTCTGGGTTATCTTGGAATTGTGTTAGAAAGCCCAGATCTCTGATCCCGACATTTTTTGAGCACCCAATCAACAGATCTACGCATTCCTAGTTTCCAGCAGCAATTATTTCCAGCAAGATTGCGCAGTCATAGCCTCCCAACAGTTCATGCAGCAACATTGTTTCATGTCTTGGTGTTTAGGGTCATTTCAGGCTTGTTTTGCCTAGCTCGAGTGTCTCTTCCTCAAGTTCTTGTACTTCATTTCTGCGATTACATATATAAAATGGCTCAGTGATCTGGTCATGTATTTGATGTGTTGATGTTTACTACATTTTCCAGTTTTATGTTCAATATTTATGTTTTTCCTATTTTGGAATATTACAGATTCAATATTTTATTAGATATTTTGTGTGAAACTATTATAGTGTAAAATCTCTGAAAATTTATAGATAAAATCTATTGAATTAAATTCAATGGTGAATAAATATTTTGCACATGTGTAAATAAATGCCTTATATTTTATTATAGAATTCCATACACTCTCAATCTATTCATGAAAATTCACTAAATAAAGCCAAATGTCATTAAAATAAGTCCTTTGATATTATAAAATACTACTCAATCAATAACATTTTACGCTATTAAAATAGATGAATCTAGAACTTTACTTTTATTTTTCAATAATTTTTTTTGATGGGGAACTAGCAACCTCCTCAGATATATGTAACAGTCCGCAAGCCACATATATCAAGAACTCAAAGTTCAATTTAGGACTGAGATGTCCAGAGACCACTGGAACTAGAGTTGGAATCCTAGACTCCAAAAAGACATATATCCTTCCAACCTTACTATGACATGCCATGTCTTCGGGGACTTGAACTTAGGTGGATGGGATAACAAACCAATATCCCTACCACTCAAGCTAAACACCTGTTGACATAAAGCTAAAGCTTTATTAACCAAAAAAATGTTTCAAAAGGAAAGAACTAGAATTATCTCTAAAGTTTGCAATATCATTGGAATTTGCCTTACATACATTGCTGAGAGGAGAGATAGGGTTGGAGTTGGAGAGCTTAACACCATGGATGCATCCACAACATAGGCACCATTAAGGCTATGCAACATAATCTATCTTAAAAAAACAATTTCCATTTCCATGAAAGAAGGAATACGAGATAGGTGGGAAGCCCTCATCCTTAATAAAAT
This sequence comes from Pinus albicaulis, assembly GCA_034641835.2. NCBI lineage: Eukaryota > Viridiplantae > Streptophyta > Pinopsida > Pinales > Pinaceae > Pinus > Pinus albicaulis. The sequence continues at coordinate 18,510 of JAXQQM020060177.1, read as the reverse complement.
GAGATGAGAGGAGGAGAGCTAGATGGGTCAGTGGCCATGAATACTTTTGACAAAATTAGATGATGCATCAACCTAAAAGAGATCTAGAAAGTGAAATAACAATTATTGAAAGAGGAAACCATGTAGGGAAGATAGAGAAAGAAAGAACTCGGGACAAAAGGGATACAACACCTATTAACTATAGTAGATGAGCATAAATACATCGTCTAAAGGCCAAACCCTAACTACCAAGACACCATTCTATTTTTTAGATTTAAATATTTTATTAAAGTAAATATATTAAATATAAATACACCGAAGGTGTTCTGTTTGTGGGCTTTGGCTGGGCAAACACTGTTCAACCTAGCCAATCCCACTGATTTATTTTCGCCCTTCGGTTGAGTAAGAAATTAATGTGTGGAATAATCACTATGGCCTTTCCGCCGACGTCAAATCATAGGATTACCACTTGTACTCGTCTCGGATCTCAGCTACCTCAACATAGCATTCCTGCTTGTGCTCGTCCCGAATCTCAGCTACCACAACATAGTCGGTGACCTCGCTGTAGTCGCCTGACATTGATAGATTCTCCATGAAATCCCCATTGCTGTAACTTGGTGTTCCATTATAGGATTTGCCTCGAAGAACCTCTATAAATCCATTAGGGATGTGCACGAGTTCATCAAGGAAGTTATTTGTCGTTAGAGAAGTGAGACTAGCAACCAACGACTCTATGGTTGTCGAAATGAAGTTGTAACAATCAAATCTTACTTATAGATTCATGGTTTTGGGCAAAGGACATGGACATTATATGCCCACGACTGCCATGAGATCTGAATGCGATGACTACAGTTCAGATGAACTTATGTGAGATATGATAATCAATTTCATGTTACCCAACCGAGACACCATGTCATCAACATTAATGTGGTTCTTCTGGTTCTCATCCTCACATAGAGGAAGCCATTTACATGGAAGTAGCGCACCTCATCGCCACAAGAAGACCACAACATAAATATTCATCTTCCTCTAATGCCGACGTCAAGATAACATAACAATGGACCTAGCCACTATCAATTGGATTCGATGACTGTATTTTGCTATTGGTCTTAATGTTTGGCAATGGAGCAATTCTGTCGCATGCCAATGTTTTTAGAACTTGTCCGTCGTTAAAAGAACAACTTTTCTTCATTGAAATTATCATAATAGAAAACAAATAGTTGAAATTCATATGCAGAAATAATAATTATCCATATACTAGGCTTGCCGCATTTGTGTAATTATTGAATAGTCGCACCAAAAAAACAAAAAAACAATTATTATATATGTTATTACATCTTCAAACTATAACTACGCTGTCCTACCTAACCATTGTATTATTGTGCAAGTATAGAGATGTCCTCCATGGTTTGTTTGTTGAAGTAGATCATAAATACTGGGGCCACGGTACCAACATCTCTTTGCTGCAGATGAGATTTGGTATGTGTGGAACAAAGACAAATAAATTTGCTACACCATCATGTAATTATAATAAGAGGAAGAGAAGGATATCTGTAAGAGGAGGAGATCTGATAATTGATAAAATAAAAATTCCAAGTTACCTGATCTGCTAAAAGAATTTCTTCTGTAAATATAACATAACTAGTAAATTGGGTGGAACATGTAACCGAGAGAACCAACCCAAAGATTGGATGTTGAAAGTTGTTACAAGAAGTGAGTCATAGAACATGACTAACTAAGTTACTTGGAAGGCAACTAGCACTGAAAAGTGCATTTCTTTGGTGAGGTGTCTCCAAAATTCGATCCATAATTTATTCGCTAATTGGGGAGGTATGCCCAATGGATTTTCAGCGTTTCTAAAACTTCTTTTCAAGCGACTTCGACACTGTCTCTTTCACCGCGAGAACTAGGGATTCTATGCACACAATTTTATTTTCAGCAGGGGTTTCTTTTTTAGAATCCATCGCCAAACAACCACTTGATAGACTTCAAGAGATCCAACACCATTAAATCCTCACAATTAGTCTTATTTAATGATTTCTAGTCTTAGATGAACCATTAAATTTCTAGTAGTTATAGTTTTTTGTTAAAGCTAATGATAAGAATAGTAAAAAAGCTATCCAAAAATATATTAAGCCTTCAATCATCAATGCATATATTAAGTTTTTTTTTAAGAGCTGACAACACATTCTAAGGCGTTTTTTTAAAGAACCATAACCTTTTTTTAAGAGGTGTCAACAATCAATTTATATATATATATTTTGTAAGAGCCGTTAACAAATACATTAAGCCTATTTTTTATAGAGGCGTCAACACATTCTAAGGCGTTTTTTTAAAAGAACAATCAATGCATTTTTTTTTATAGGTTGTTAGGGTTGTTTTTTAAAAACATTTTTGAAAGTCAATGGTACGAAAGGCTATTTTATATTACGAATAGGCAAAGAGTTGAGATGATATAAACCTAATTTTGCAGGACCATTTTGGATGCTTTTTTATTAGTATTTAGTGTTTGATAAATTATTACAGTAAATAAATAATATTGACAAAATAGAATAATATATAACATGAAATTTACATCTTAAAATTTTAATACTTTGCAGTCAAATATTCATGATCAAGATAAGGTATTTTATTGATCAAAATGATCTTACAATCAACTTTACAATCCAATCAATACTCAAGTTTAGAACCCATTGAAATCTTGGTTTTATTGATATATTGAAATAAACATTGTTACATTTATTATGAAAACTTGATACACTAAAATAAATATTATTAAACTATCACTAATGTTGTAAACCAACATATTAGATAAATCACAATTTTTTTTCTCATATAAATTTAGGTTTTTAACATTTTCCTTTAATTTATGTTGTGAAATTTAGGCTTTTTTACACTTTCCTTTAATTTATGTTGTGAAATTTAGGTTTTTTACATTTTTCTTTAACTAATGTTATCATATTCTAACAATTTCCATGTTGACACCAATTTGTTAAATTCCTTGCTCGAGTTCATTCATAGTCTCTTGTATAAGCCAAGAGAAACTAAACACCACCACAACTTCTCTAACAATATTAGTGTGGACCTTTTTAAGATCTACTCCATCTCCATCAATGATCTCTCTCACAAAATACTGCTTCATAACAATATGCTTAATCTTATTACAATAAGCTATTTTTTTAGCCAAACAAATAGTACTTTGACCCAAACAAATAGTACTTTGACTCTCACAAAATGCATTTATGTTATTTTATGTTATTCAAATTTTATCTAGAAAACCTTTCAACCAAAAAATTAAATAAAAAATTGTATTAGTTGTATAGTCTTTTAGCTATTTACTTACTAATGTTCTATCTTACTTAAACCATAATAAACTCTACATTAGTTTTTTTTTTATATAATCTTTATCTAATATTTATTCTATAAAATAATTTTATATTTAGTGATTTAATTTTTCAAAATAATCTTCCCAAATTTCATATTTAGTGGTTTAATTTTCCAAAATAATCTTCCCATATTTCAGTATATCTTTACACCTTATTTCAGTGTATCTTTACAGCTTTAAGGACAATTGCTCGTTAATCAGTAATGAATAGTGAACGCTAACATTATACCAATAAATGGAACGTAGGAGCCGGCGCGCAAACATCGATAATTGCATTATAATTCCTGTCACGACACCGAGAGGAATCGAATGACGAGGCATAGCTCTTTTCGGAAAATGGTCACAGCTTCTTCTTCGAGGTTTATTTATAATGTTAAAAATCCCTGCACGATTCTGTAAATCGACTTATAATCTAAAAAAGCCCTAACCATTTCTGTAAATTACTCTGTAACCTGAAAAAACCCTGGATTAGTAGGCGCTGGGCGGATGTCTTGGATGTGATCGGTAAGGCAAAACGTTCAAAGAAAACGACTGTGCTGAGAAGTTATTTTGTGTAATGCTCTCTGTCACAATAAATTTGGAGCTTGGCGGAACAGTGTCCAATTCCTCTTATGCAGATTATCTTTTTTCTACATCTAACATTCACTAATCAGATAAGTGCATTGCTTTCCGATAAATTTTTATGTGGGTGCAGATTTGAAAAAAATTGAAGAATTGCAAGGCTGTGATAAGTACCAAGGTAAAGCTCGTACTTAGGTTAATGGAGAAGAAGAAGATAAAGGCGAGTTCCGATAAGGATTCCAAAGCGGAAAATGGCGCTGAAGGTTTTCAAACGATTTATGATGAGTTGCCGGTAAGCAAAGAGAAGAAGAAGAAGAAGCATAAGGAGAAGGCCAATGGAGATTCGATGAATGCGAATTTTCAGGAGCTTAACGAAATTGAAGAGAAATCCCCGAGAAGGAAAAAGAAGAAGAGGGAGAAGAAGACGGAAGGCGAGGAGGCAGAGGCAGAGGCAGAAGAAGAAATATCCGAAAAAACGGATGAACCTGAGGAGGAAGATGGAGTTTCAAAGAAAAACTTCAAATATTTTTATGGCAGCGGGAAAGAAGGGTTTGAAGGGACACCTTCAAAATACATTGAAAACAAAGAAGCGAAAGTTAAGAAGAAAAAGAAGAGGCCTGGTGAGGCCGAAATTGAAGAGAAATTGGAGATTACGAAGGAGCAGGACAGTAAAAAGGCAGCACCAGAGGAAGTTACGAGTTATCCTGATCTGGAAAACAGAGAAAAGGCTTCCAGAAAGAAGAAGAAAAATAAGAGGTCTGGTGAGGCCGAAATTGAAGAGAAAGTGGAGATTACGAAGGAGCAGGACAGTAAAAAGGCAGCACCAGAGGAAGTTACGAGTTATCCTGATCTGGAAAACAGAGAAAATGCTTACAGAAAGAAGAAGAAAAAGAAGAGGTCTGTTGAGGCCGAAATTGAAGAGAAAGTGGAGATTACGAAGGAGCAGGACAGTAAAAAGGCAGCATCAGAGGAAGTTACGAGTTATTCTGATCTGGAAAACGGTGAAAAGGCTTCCAGAAAGAAGAAGAAAAAGAAGAGCGACGAAGACAATGAAATTGTAGCGCTGAAAAATTTGGAAGAGGAAATTGAAGACAGAACTGCCAAAGAGGAAGAAAAGTCGGAGAAATCCCACAAGAAGAAGGAAAGGAAAAGAGTAGAGGGCAATGATGCTGAAGCGGTGGAGAATTCAGAAGTGGGAATTGAATACGGAACCACTAAAGGGGAAGATAATACAGAAAAATCTCCAAAGGAGAAAGGGGAGGCTCATGAAAAAGTAGAAGAGAAGAAGAAGAAGAGGAAGAAAAATGATGAAGGGCAGTGTTATTCTAATGTAGAACGGAATGAGAAGATGACGAAGAAAAGAAAGCGCAGAGAAATAGTTTCCGACAATGCTAACCGTGGCAAATCGTCGCCGGCAGACAAAAGTCCACCAAGCAAGAAACAGAAGAAGGTGACCTTTTCTGATCAAGTTGAAGTGTTTCTTATCAGCGATAGAGAGAAAGAGGAGAAGGGCAAGGATTGCGATGATAGTGCTGCTACAAGTGTCGAAGACTCCGAAGTAGTGTGGGGGAAACGATTCTCGAAAGTAGAAGACAATGCAATAAGAAATGCTATCTCGGCCTACATCAAGGTTTAGTATTCTGCCCATATTTTTTTCAATGTTCGCGGTTTTAATAATTCCATATATTTTCTGGGCTCTAATCCTGGCCGTTGTGTTTTTGGAGTTTGCTTCAAATTTATATGATACTCGAGTGTCCTAACTACACCATTTGTGTCTTTTATTTGACCACACGTCACATCTAAGTTGGTCTTTCAACAATACTGAGCTGTGGCGTCAGCCAATCACTTCCACAGTTACATGCAATCGACCTGTAAAATTGTGGACACAGAATCTCTACTTGTGCTTTTATAACACAATTCCCGTCGCACTCATTTATAAATTTACATTTCTCTCTGCAATGCAAATTAGGTCTTTTCAGGCTGTCTGGTTTCGACTCTCTGTGTGCTCTGGTGGTATCTGAGTCAAGTCTCTGAACCATGATTTACTGTAGATCAGAGAAATACTAAATATACAAATCAAAACCAACAAGTAAGAAATATATAGCAGTAATTGCATACACTGAAATAATAATTATAATGATTGCTTGTTTACTGATGCACTTTCCATCTCTTCTTATAGAATAAGGTGAGTCATTGCATGCTAAAATGTCGAGCACACGCAAAACACACTCCTTCACCTGCCAAACACACTTTTCCACACACCAAGCCATCCCAAGCACGCTTCTCTGTGTAACTCCTTTGTCATGCCATCTAGATGTGCGAAGAATAGGTTGACAGATTGCAACATACCCAACCACTCTCCTACATGTGGTCACCACAAACCGAGGACACTCTATATGAGAAACACATGCCAACACATGCTTAGCGCTTAAGTCCTATTTAAATGCAATGAACTAATGTATGACTAATCTCTAGTATACTAGTCAAATCTAGTTTATTAATAAAAATGCTAAACATATAAAATCCTCGAAAATAAGAAATTACTGAAGTCAATTGTTAGTATAGAGTAGGCTCACAGCATCAAAAAAATTAACACTACCTCTTTGAGAGGACTGTGCTCTTCACCAAACCAGGCTTTTCTCTTAGCCTTTTGAACTTTCCCTTTGCTAGGTGCTTTAACAGAATGTTAGCCACTTGAATGTAATCTAGGGCCACTGTGGCCTTTTGTATATTGTGTTGCAGGAGAGGATACCAGAGATTAATGTGCTTGGAATGATCATGGAAGACTATATTCTGAGAGTGCTTTATGCAAATTTGATTATCATAGGAAATCATGATGGGTTCCGACTTCTCTTTATCAACTCCATCATCAATCAAAATTGCTTCACAACTTGCTAAAAATGCTGCCATATACTTTTCTTCCTATTGAACCAAGAAATAATTTGTGTGCACAAATTGAAACAATAGCTAGAAGTGTTCTTCCATGTGCCTGCATCTCCTAGCCAATTTGAATCAGCAAACTCATGTAATACCAACTCACTGTCTCTTGCATACCACATGCCATAACGAGTCGTGCCTTTCAAGTACACCTGACATTTGGAGCAAAAGTCTCATTAAAGTCATCTCTCTCTTTTGAAGAGAATCCTGGCAACAAACTTGGTCTTGTACTATTAAATTGCCCCATTAGCTGCCTATTGAACCAAGAAATCATTTGTGTACCCAAATTGAAACAATAGCTAGAAGTGCACTTCCATGTGCCTGCATCTCCTAGCCAATTTGAATCAACAAATCTATGGAGTAGCAACTCACTGCCTCTTCCATACCACATGCCATAATGGATTGCGCCCTTCAAGTACACCTAACAATTGGAGCAAAAGTCTCATTGAAGTCTTCTCTCACTTTTGAAGAGAATCCTGGCAACAAACTTGGTCTGGTACTGTTAAATTGCCCCATCAACTGCATGCTTGATCTTGTACAACCATCTAGAAGCAATCACTAATTTCTCAATTGGTCTTGGAACTGTCTCCCAAACATCATTCTTGAGGATGGAGTTGTACTCCTCTATCATGATATCATGCCATACTTGTTTTTTAGTGGCCTACTCAATGATGGAAGGCTCTGTTTCAATAATAGAAGTCATTAATGCAACTTCTTGTTGGGACAAATCACTCAAAATGAAGATTTAGGTGCTCTAACTTGTTTCTGTGCATCCTGCAATTTCTAGAAGCCTCTTTTTGTTGGTTGGAATCTTGCAGATTTAAATCTGTTTTCTCGTTTACTTTCAGATCTGCATTTTGAACATGTTTTTTTCCTTATTCAATCATAGTAGGAAGCTCAATCCTGATCAAACTCTATATCTTTGCTTACCATTGTCTTGCTGTGCTTGAAGGTAGACCTGATACCCTTTGGAAGTCTCATTGTATACCACAATGATTCCCTTGATACACTAGGGCTCCAGCATTGTTTGTTTCTCACGAGAAACATGAATATAAACTGGACAACAAAATGCATAGAAACGAAATACCCATGGCCTCACAGGTAAAAACCTCCTTTGGTGTTTTGACCTTCATAATCTTGTGTTCAAATTGATTCAAGACAACGGACAAAACTATTGCATGTCTCCATCCAAAGATAGATGGGCAAGTCCGTGTTGTGAATCATGCCCTTTGCTCTCTCAACAATGGCTCTATTCTTATATTCAACAAACCCATTTAGTTGTGGGTTGTATGGCTTTGCAAGTGCCCTCTTAATCCTTGCAAAAAGCATCAAACTGCTTGGAAGTGTACTCTCCTCCATTATCACATGGAAGGACCTTGATATTCTTCCTTGCTTATTTTAAACCAAGATTTTGAATTCATTGAAATTGAATCATTGAATACTTGATCTTTAGTTTTCATAAAATAAAAACAGGATCTTAGAGAGGAATCATCAACGAAAGAAATATAATATTGACTGCCTTATAAAGAAAGAAGAGGAAAACACATGCCCACATACATTGGAGCGTATCAACACGAGAATCTCTCTCAATCTTTGTTTTGTGGATGAAAAAACAGTCTTGGAATGCTTACCAAGTGCACATCCTTGTGTAGAAATTGTGTGTCCTGTAGCCCCACCTGGTTTTATTTTTTTTAACGCATCAAGTTTAGTGCCCAAACCCCATGTTTTTTGCTGAGATTTAACTTGTATATAAATTGCAATTGAAACACTAGAAGCTACCACTAATTTCTCACTTCAGCTGATAATTTCACAAGCATGCTCAAAAATTTAGACACTGATTTTTGGTCAACTAGTACATGGAAAAACCATGAAGGGAAAACTAGTAGGAAGAGGATTTTATTTGCTTTTAGCTCAGAGAAAATTTACAGCATTAAATACAAACAGGACTACTTATCTCCCTCCTTGAAATTCAGGTCAGCTTCTAGAAACTCATGCTGCTGTCCTTGAAACTCGTGCCACTGTTCAGACTTTGACTGCCTAGAATTTCGTGCCACAGTTAGCACTTATCTGCCCTGAAAATCATGCCACTGCACTGACAATTCTGCCCTTGAAAATCATGCTTGTTCGACAAATCTCTGCCTTGAAATCTGTGCTATCAGACTGACTCCTTTTTGTTCCTGTCAGACCCGAAATTTCTGCTTGGAAATGTGTGTTGTCAGATGGATATTTCTTCCTGGAAATTTGTGCCTTTGTCAGCACTTCAACCTCTCGGAAATTGCGCCAAGTCTCTTTTAGAAGTGCCTCGAAAAATGTGCCGAGTCTGCTGTACCTTCTCAGGTTTTGTGCCACAGTCTCAGCTTTGGGATTCGAGCCATTGTTTGGTCGTCTCCTTGTTGCAAATTAATCTCCCCTTCAACAAATTTCTATCTTAGCCTTCTCCTTGCTTCTCCTTTCCTTCTCTCTCCTCTTCTCCAATAACTACACATGAAGAATGAGCCTCCATTTGCCTTTCCCCCCTTTTAGTCTCCATAGGGATGAGAAGACCTATCCCTAAGATCAAGGGCTGAGATTGGATCTCAGATTTTCTTGATCAAGGTGTTAAATTTCCACGAAACTCTGGAACTCCTTAGATGAATAACTGAAAACTGAAACTAGTTTACTTTCACCAAGATACAAAGTCTCTTAACAATTCATATGCAGCGGAATAAAAACACATCCCACAAATATTGACACACTTTTCTTAGGAAACCCAATAGGGAAAACCTGCTTGCTTGATGTGGCTATTTATTGATTGTCTTGGAGCAATTGAATCTATTACAAAGCAATCTGTCTCTCTTGAGAAAGCGTTTTGCTTCTCACACAACTCTCAGCTTATACAATTGATCTTGGCTGCCTTGATCATTACTTGATCTCGGTTCCTGCACGCAATTCTTCCTTTGCTGCCTCCTCGACTTTCTCTGCAAACCTTGCTGTCTTGCCTCAATTTTGCTCCTCCTTGGCCTCCTTATCACTTGCGTTGATCTCCTATTTCCTAGCGCATTTCCGGGCCCTATTTCTTAGTGCACTTGAGCTCCTATTTTTTAGGACACTAGCACCTTTTTGCACACAACCAATCAACTCCTAAATCCTAGTGCACTTGTACTCCTATGCTTTAGGACACAATTCTCGCGCTCCACTTTCAAGGCTCTCTCATACTAACTCGTGAGCTCTGTCTTGTCACAATCCTTCGTGCACAAAGCAATTGTTATTTACTTGTGCCTTCGTCTTCACTTTTATAGTTTCGATCCATGCTAAGTTAGGCTAGTTCAAATTTAAAACTCTAGTTGTGATAGCAAGTTAACTGAGAGTGTTACTCGCTCTCCTTCCAATCATCACTAGAGTTGTTAACTCGTTCTCTCTCCAATCAACACTGGAGATCTAACTTGCTCTTCCTTCAATTAAGACTGGAGACCCAGCTTGTTCTAACTGAACTTGATTTGCCAACCAATCCTATAATCAACCTAATGAAGACTTGCACTTAACTGAAGCTCCAAAACTACACATGAACTCGTGGTGATTATTCCCATAAACTGGAAATTAACTCATCACAACTGAAGTCTATCCTATGAGCTTGCACTCAAACTAAGTTAAGGGCAATTTAAGGTCTTCATTGGCTAATGCACAAGCTAGAAGACCTTGTTTGCTACATTTTCAACACTCCCTCTTAGCGAGGAAGGTACTATTGGAAGAGCCTATTCCACTTGATTTGTTTCCAACACTACAACGTTCTCCACTGCTGCAGCTGCTCACTCTGAACTAGAAGACTTCCCTGCTTTCTTCTGCAGAATCTGATCTGAAGACCTGTTCTTTCCAACCATGCTCTGCAAGTACACCACCTCAATCATAAGTGCCATGTACCCCGTGTATCTCTGTGGCTACTTACTCTAGTTGAAGGTGTTACTGGGAGGTCCAACTCTCTTTTGATTCTCCCCAAACAACTCTTTTGGCCACTTGGCTCGAACTCTCCCTATACTAGGAGTCACTGACTGAGTGGCCACCTCCATTTGCCCTAGGCTTTGCTCCTCATCATCTTGTTGGTCAGCTCAACTGCCAACTAGTTGTCTTTGCCCTAGTTGTCCGCCTAAGAGGGAGACCCTAGGTTTCCTTCCTGCAAATTAAGGGCTTCCTTGAAGGTTCCATGAGCCTTGGCATAGCTGATTTTCATTGTAAGAAACCTTTTCTCCCAGCCTTAACCTCTGGTTACTCCATGTGAAAATTGGAAACTAGGGCCTAATTCCACCTTCGGACAACTCATTTGATGGAGATGATGATTGCAAAAAATTCCTCTTTTCAATAGGACCAAAATTGATCTAAAGATCATCTCATTCGGACAAGCAAAAATGTGATTTTGAATTTATGCCCATACATGTGCAAATTGTTCAGGTCGACCTCAGCTTAATGTAAGCTCAAGAAGCCCAATAGACGTGTCTCTTCACCCACAACGAATTGTATAAATAGAAGTGACCTCACACCTCATTTGGACATCCATCACTCACACATTTTTCTCTCCCTTCATCAGATTGGTTCGTACATCTATTGGGCAGCCTCTTTCTCTCACACGTGTGGCAAGGAGGACGAAATTTTCTAGGACAAAATTGTAGGCCAAATTTCAGACTTTAGGGACAAGTTTAACCAACATTGACCGAGGTGTTCTTGACCAAGTTTGACTTCGAGTTTTGGAGGAAAAAAATGATTTTTGTAGGCTGTATTGCTGGGCACAAAAATCGAGAATTTCTGTAGAATTTTGATAACCCAACCCCAGTTTTCAGTTTCTCCTTATTTCTCCCATAAAGTTAAATGTCCATTCCCATAGCCATACATTCAACAAGTTGGAAAAATAAATATTTTTTGAAAACACAAATTCTGGAAATTTCATAGTGCTGAAATGCAGAAATAAAACCCAGAAAAATAAGTCAGCCACATACAGAAAATAGACACGCTGATTTTTGGTCAACTTGACCCTGGAAAAACTCCCTACAACTCTTGGGGAAAACCAGTTCGAAAGATCTTCTTATTTTTGATAAATAGCTTTTACAGTGAGAGAGAAATACTTAGAAAATTTTTATCAAGTAACAAATACAACCTATCTCGTTTTCTGTGCCTAAATATCGCCTCAAAAAATGTGCAAACAACAAAACAGAAACAACAGTAAATGCTGTACGACCTCCTTGAATTTCGTGCCTAGAAATTATAGCATTAAATGCTGCTGTATGGCCTCCTTGAAAAGTGTGCAAACATTAATAAATGCCGCTGTACAAATTCATCAAATTGCGTGCAGAGAAACACCAATAAATGCTATACGGTTTCCTGCCTCGGTTTCTGTGCACAAGGACAACAACTCACTGTACAGATTGTCTTGAAAATCGTGCCTCAAAAACCAACAAGCTGCTCCTCGAAATCTGTGCCAAAACTACTGTACGGCCTCTTTGGAATACGTGCCCAAGCTACTATACGGTTTTGCCTTGAAACTCGTGCGCAAACTACCTTGAACTGTGTGCCTCTCCTTGCTGTACGGATTTGCTGAAGTGATGCCTCGGTATGCGTGCTAAGGTTCTGTTCTCCTTCTCCTCACTGCTCAGAAATCTCCTTTGCTCTCTTCTTCTCCTTCTCTCAATTTGCTCATGAAAGAATGAATGATCTTTTCTCTCATTTTCCTCCTTTAACTTAACCCGAGGAGGAGATTCTAAGCGATTTCAGATCAGAAGTGACTTTTGAAATCACAAATCCAATGGTGAGATAGCTTTGAATCTAGAGGTGATTCTAAATGGTCATTAGAAATCTCACTTTCTATTTTTAATTCACCCCACTTTAATAAAGACCCACTTAGTCATTTTATTTCCAAAGTCACTTTTCACTTTCTAATTTCACATTGACTTTATTAAGTCTTTAAAATGGAGCTTAGTAACTTATCCTTAAGTGCTTTCAATTAGATTTGACTTTATAACTTTATGAGTCTACTTTAGGAGAAAATTAAATTCTTTGGACACTTTTCCCTAGGCCAAGATTAAAGCTTTAGAACCCTGTCCTCCGGTAACCAAATTTCAACACTCCCTCTTACCGAGGAAGGTGTTTCTCACCACACCCATCTTGTCTCTGAAGTAGACATGCTTGCCTCGTGGTAAGGCTTTGGTAAGAATATCTGCAACCTGCTCATCAGTGGGAATATACTCAAGCTTCACAACTCCCTTCTGAACATAGTCTCTGATGATCCCGATATGCTTTGACCTGTCATGAAATACTAGATTCTTTGTGAGTTTAATGCAACTCTGATTATCACAGTATATCACTGAAGGTCTCAACGGCTGACCAAATAAGCCAAACAACATCTTGCGAAGACAGATTGCCTCACAACTAGCTATACTGGCTGCCATGTACTCTGCCTTCGCTGAACTCAATGCTACTGACTGCTGCTTTCGGCTGAACCACGACACCACTGTCGAACCCAACCCAAAACAACACCCTGAAGTGCTCTTCTTATAAGAAGCACAACTTGCCCAATCAGAATCAGTGTAACCTGCCAATCTCACTCCATCCCCCTGCCTATAATCCAGACCATAATCCACTGTCCTCTGCAAGTACCGCGAAATGTGTTTTGCAGCAACCCAGTGCACCCTCCTCGGCTCACACATGAACTGGGTCATCGTGTTGACTGCAAAACATATATCTGGTCTGGTGTTGACCAAATACATCAAGGAACCAATGAGCTGTCTATACAATGTGGGATCCACCAACTCGGAATCTGAAGCGTGAAGCTGCTTCCAGTTGGTGATCATCGGTGTCGACATGGGTCTACAATCCTCCATGTGGAATCTGCCAAGGATGTCCACAATATAATTTCCCTGCCCCCAGAAGAAATGCCCCTCCTCCTGCCACACCTCCAAACCCAAAAAGTAATGCATCAAGCCAATGTCCTTCATTTCAAACTCCGACGCAAGATCTCTCTTGCAACTCTCTATGAGTCTCTCTGCATCTGTAATGACCAAGTTATCCACATATAACACCAGAATGAGAGGCTCCTCACCTATCACAATAAAGTAAAGGTTCAGATCTGCATCACTCTTTGTGAAACCCATCTCCTGCAAGTATGTATCTATCCTGGAGTACCAAGCTCTGGAAGCTTGCTTCAGGCCATAAAGGGCCTTCTTTAGTCTGCACACATGGGACTCCTTCCCCTGCGCCTCAAAGCCCTGTGGCTACTCAATGTACACCTCCTCCTGTATGAAGCCATTGAGAAATGTGGTCTTAACATCTATCTGTGGATCTTCCAACCCATCTCTACTGCTATCAATATGATGGAGCGAATCAAAGTATATCGAGCCACGGGAGCGAAGGTCTCCTCATAATCAGCTCCCTCTACCTGGGAGAACTCTCTAGCCACAAACCTTGCCTTGAATTTCTCGATGCTGCCATCTACAACATGCTTTACCTTGTAAAGCCATTTGGAAGTAACCACGGATTTGCCCTCAGGCCTCGACACCACTTCCCAAACATCATTCTTCTTGATAAAAGAATACTCCTCCTGCATGGCCTCTCTCCAGATTTGCTGGCTAGCTGCCTCCTCATAGCTAGAAGGCTCAGAGTCAATGATGTTGGCAACCATTGCCTATAGCTACAGAACCTATCAAGTGGTCTGCTCTCTCTGACTGGCCTCTTTGGCCCAACAATAGATGTGGCCTCTCTCAAGGTATCTTGAAGCCACTTGGGCTTCCTCTTCCCCGAGCACATTTCTCCCACCGGAGAATGAAACTCCTCCTCATTAGGAGCCTGATCTCCTGACTGTCTGTCTGCTATCCTCTCGCCTGAACCTGAACCTATAGATGCTGAAGTACCGTGTGAACTGTCCATCAGTGGACTCCCTAGTGAACTGCTCTGCGGACTGCTCTACATGCTGCTTGAAGCACCACCCCTTTGACTCTTGGAGCCACTGCTCACTGATGGACCTGACACCGTAATCGATGTACCTCTGGATCCTCCTGATCCCTGCCCACTGGATCCCTGTGCCTGACTCAACTACTCCTGAGGGTCTGGCTGATCCAGATACTCTAACTCCCGTGACCTCCTGAAAGCCTTGTCCTCCTCGAATTTCACATCCCGTCTGACAACAACTCTCCTCTGTGCAGGAATATATATCCGAAAGGCTTTCGAGGTCTCACTGTAGCCCACAAAGATACCCTTCTTTGTGGTGGGCTCTAGCTTGGTCCTCTTCTCCTTGGGTACGTAGGAGTATGCAATACATCCAAAGATACGGAAGTGATCAACATCAGGCTTTTTCCCAGAAAAAGCCTCCTCCGGAGTTACATGCCCCAAGGCTTGATGCAGATTCTTATTTTGCAAATATATAGCAGTGTTGCAGGCCTCTGCCCACAAAAACAATGGTAACCCCTGATCATGTAACATGGCTTTGGCAGCCCCAATGATGGATCTGTTCTTCCTCTCCACAACCCCGTTTTGTTGGGGGTTGTAAGGAACTGTTAACTCCCTCCTAATGCCTGCCTTGGCACAATACTCAACAAACTCACCAAGGGTGTACTCTGCTCCATTGTCCGACCTCAGGGACTTGATCTTCTGATCTGTCTGAGTCTCCACAAGAGCTATGAACTCCTGAAACCGCTTGAAGACCTCACTTTTGGTCTTCAAGAAATAAATCCAGGTCCTCCTAGAGTGATCATCAATGAATAAAACATAATACTCATATCCACTCAAGGAAACATGAGACATCCGACTGCTCACATCGGAATGAATCAAATCAAGTATCCCAGTCGATCTGCGGTCACTGCTCGGAAAAGGGGATTTGGCAAACTTGCCCATAGCACATCCTCTGTATGTATCAAAGTGATCAGTACTGAAATATGGCACACCTGTAGTGATCTCCCGCAATGTCCTCAAGGCTCCATGATACATGTGCTCCATCCTGCGGTGCCAAATCTCACACAGCTCTAAACTGCTAGCTCTGCTGTCGGTACTGCTGCTCAATGCCAAAAGGGTCTGAAATGCAAACTTGTACACCTTTGCATGGCGTACACCAATCACTCTAGCTGTCTCAACTGGAGCGCCCCTGGGATATATCAGCACTTGTCCTCTCTTGAACAATATCTCATATCCTTTGTCCTCCAATGCTGAGACGGATATGAGGTTCTTCCTCATCCTTGGCACATATAGAACATCTGACACCTGCAAGGGAGGTTTGGGTTCCCTATCAAATGTCAATGTCCCTACATCGACTACTCTATCAAAGCTGTCATCTCTGAGTACTACCTCTATATCAGTGCCACTTTCTGAAAGCTTTGAGAAGTACTCACGGACTCTTGTCATATGATGTGAAGCCCCACTATCAACATACCAGATACCTAAAGATGCTCCGCTAGTGGAGGGAAATGCACACTCCCTCTCAGCCTCTGTGGCAGGTGATCCTGCACTAGTGGAATCACAAGCAATGAACCCAAACTCCTGGTCAAAGCTATCCGTAAAGTCCTCTATCTCTGCTGATGCTGCCATGGTCTTGTTTTTCCCCTTCTTCTTCTCCGGACACACAACTGCATAGTGTCCCATCCTTTGACAATTCCAACACTTCACCTTGGAATAGTCCTTTTGCGTGTTCACCTGATTACCTTTACCTTTGCCTTTGCGCCCACCACTACTTGTGGAAGCTTGCTTCTTTCCCTTGCCTTTTTTGCCTTTTGCCAACAGTGCTACATTCTCATCCTGCTCAACTGGTTTGGCTGCCCCAAGCTGGCTCTTTCTGATTTCTGTCTGTATGCAATCATCCCAGAACCTCTCGCAAGTGGGAAGGGTCTCACGTGCACAAACCCCATCAGCAAAGTTCAGCCATGAACTGGGAAGGCTATTCACTGCAATCCGCACCAACTCAGTTGGTGGAATGACCTCTCCAATTGTTGCCAATGCATCTCTCACATTAGTAATCTTTGTGAGATATCCAGCTGCACTATCAGGCTTACCCATCTTAATGGTCTTCAGCTTCTCCCTTAGGACCATTTTCCTGTTCTCATTAGTACTCTAGTAGAGATTGGTCAATGCTGTCCACATCTCATGAGCATATCTCTTTCCTCTCACATGAGGAATGCAATGGACTTTGATTCCATCTAGAATCAGTCTCTTACCCTTGTTATTCTTCTTATTAAAGTTTACCAGCTGATCAGGGTCAACAGGCACATTAATAAGGTGCTGTGGGGTATGCACCATGATATCGCAGACTTCTGCCTCTTCAAAGATGCTCTGCATTCTCTCCTTCCATACACTGTAGTTACTATGCCCATCCAACCTATCCTCCACCCTCAAGCCCAAAGACATGCTTGCTGTCTTAATAAACTGAAAATAACACTGCTGCAGTAAAGCTATTGTTTTCTGTGTGAAAAATCAACTTGCTGTAATTTTTTTTCTTGCTGTCCCAAACTGCATTTTTCAGCAAAATACCTCTAATACCATGTAGAAATTTGATAACCCTACCCCAGTTTTCAGTTTCTCCTTATTTCTCCCATAAAGTTAAAATGCCCATTCCCATAGCCATACATTCACCAAGCTGGAAAAATAAATATTTTTTGAAAGCACAAATTCTGGAAATTTCACAGTGCTGAAATGCAGAAATAAAACTCAGAAAAATAAATCAGCGACACACAAAAAATAGACATGCTGTTTTTTGGTCAACTTGACCTTGGAAAAACCCCCTACAACTCTTGGGGAAAACCAGTTCGAAAGCTATTCTTATTTCTGATAAATAGCTTTTACAGTGAGAGAGAAATACTCATAAAAATTTCAGCAAGTAACAAATACAACTTATCTCGTTTTCCGTGCTTAACCACCTCCTCGGAAAATGTGCAAACAACCAAACATAAACAACAATAAATGTTGTACAACCTCCTTGAATTTCATGCCCAGAAATTACAGCATTAATTGCTGTTGTACGTTCTTCTTGAAAAGTGTGCAGAGAAACAACAATAAATGCCGCTGCACAGATTCCTCAAATTGCGTGCAGAGAAACAGTAATAAATGCTGTACGGTTTTCTGCCTCTGTTTCCATGCACAGGGACAACAACTCACTGTATAGATTGTCTTGAACACTGTGCCTCAAAAACCAGCAAACTGCTTCTCAAAATCTGTGCCAAAACTGCTGTACGGCCTCCTTGGAATACGTGCTCAAGTTGATGTATGGTTTTGCATTGAAACTCGTGCCCAAATTGCCTTGAACTATGTGCCTCTCCTTGCTGTACGGATTTGCTGAAGTGATGCCTCGGTATGCGTGCCAAGGTTCTGTTCTCCTTCTCCTCACTGCTCAAAAGTCTCCTTTGCTCTCTTCTTCTCCTTCTCTCAATTTGCTCATGAAAGAATGAATGATCTTTTCTCTCATTTTCCTCCTTCAACCTAACCTTAAGTGACTTTTAGGGAATCCCTAAATCCAATGGCTGAGATAGCTTTAGATCTAGGGCCGATATTAAATGCTCATTTAAATCTCACTTTCTATTTTTTAGTTCACCCCACTTTAATAAAGACCCACTTAGTCATTTATTTCCAAAGTCACTTTTCACTTTCTAATTTCACATTGACTTTATTAAAGTCACTTTAAAACAAAGATGAAAAAATCGCGATATTATCGT
>JAXQQM020087268.1:0-304610 GCA_034641835.2 Pinus albicaulis | reverse complement strand
ATAAGAATAGTCTTTAGGACCTTAAGAATCCTACGATGCATCAGCCCATTTTATTTGGTTTTTATTTTCGAAGTGGAATGTGTTTCTTTTGCTAGCATCTCTCTTCTTTCGTTTTATAAACTACGAACTAAAATAGGGTTATCACTTGGTGTTGAACTTATTACACTGAGATCCACATACTAAGTTCAATATGAAATTTTGTTTGGGACGGGATGAGGTTTTATTCATGTGGCTATTTTACATAATGACATATGACCCTATGTTCAAATTCATGGCACGAATAAGTTATAGTATGTGTTTACATTACATAGACATAAATTTATATATATGTTTTTTTTTAAATTTATCTATAACCCTCTAATGGTTATGTTGGCTTATTAAATTAGGACTGAATTTATAGGGTGGCAAGAGATTATGAACTATATTTTCACCAATCACATTAGAATTTTCCTAGTACCTTGAAGTGGCCATCAGAGCCCTTAAATATAGAGGTTAAATTTATCGACATATAAGGTTTTGATATGTGTTTATGTTACAAATCCAAGCACATATTTTTTTTTTTTAAGTTTCGTTCTGTGTTCATTTTACAAGTCCAAGCACACTCAAGTTTTTGTTTTAGAAAAATATTATTGATTAGGTTTTGTTCAGATGGATCTTCATCAATAATATTCAAGTTTCCATGCATAGTTAAAATGACTAACATAAATGACTTATTTGTGTTATTGCAATTCTTGTTAGGTAGTTGTATTTTTTTTCAGAGAAAAAATTACTCAATTATAGCTGTATTACTTATTAACTAGTTGAATATTTAAATCCAAGGCTATTTGTAATTTATGATAGTATTTTTTAGTTTTGTCACTTAAGATTTCTTATTTTTTGTAGTATTTCACTTAGAAAAGTTGTGGTGACTAACTCTTTTAGCCACCTAGCTACTAATTTCGCCATTTTCTACTAGTGGCAGACTTCATTAATTGCAACATTATCAAGGATTTCATCAGTTAATAGAGTAGGGAAGGGGTCATTGATGCAAGAATTGTTCAAAATATTATAATATACATATAATCATATTTATTTAGAATCCTTCTTGTTCTAGATCAAAATCAAAGTGACTCACTCAACTTCATCAACTCGGAAGATAAGTCTCACTATCAACATATTGTGAATCTCCTTCTTCATCTTCTACTTGACCCTTGGGTTTAATCGATATGGCTATGGCTAGTTCCTCAACATAATATTCATTTCTCCCAACTCCTCCTTAATTCCTTTAAGCTCCACAGCACATGAAGGGAACAGGTCTTCATACTCCCTTAGAAGATCAAATATTTACTTGGTGGTCTTCTCATCCCAATAGTCCCCGATAGAGGCTAATTTTGACTTCTGTTTAGTGTCAATGTTGTGCTTCTACAACTTCAAAGGTTATAGCTACAGATAAGATGTTACAGGCTCATATTCAACATTTTGTTCCCATTTAGATTAATTAAATGTCAAGTGCCTTAACTTTTGTAAATCCTCTCCATAAAGCCTAAGAATTATTTTCCTGCAAGCCACAACCTCATGGAATTTAGAATCATATAAGTGATCAAAGACATATTGATTAGAGTATTTCATAGTAAAAACACCTATCGGGAAAAAACCCCCTTGAATGCTTTCAAGGGATATTTTATCATCTCATTGTCATTAGTGAAGAAGAAATAGATGAACTAGGTTTTCCTGTGATCCCATTCATTCACCTGCCACATTATGTATTCCTTAAGATACCATGCCTAGGGGAATGTCCCCATGGTGTGGGTGAAGCAATACACCCACAAATTCTCTAAAATTTCTTCACTGATCCACCCAAATTTACAATTCTGTAGATTTTGGTGAGGATAAGTATACCCTTCGTACATAGTAAGAATCAACAAGAAGTATTCTGAATACTTGAATTTGGCTACCAATGTGGACTTAAATATCTCCCAATCCCTTAGATGGTTGCATTGAGAACCCCACCACCTTACAGGAGTCACTTGAAGGGAAATGTTAGGTACCAATATTACTATTTTAGTCCCTTATTTTTGTTACTGTATCCCCCTTATTATTATTTTTGTACACCTGTAACCCCCATTTTTTAATTGTTGTTCCCTTACATTATTATTGTTAGGTCGGCTAGGATTATACTGTGACCCCATGGACTCCTATATATCGAAAGGAGGTTTTTTAATTTGAATCATCCAATAATTATTCATTTATCTAATGTAAAAGATATTTCCCCCACAAAGTGGCTTATTTATAAGGCGTTGATCTTTCTTTTTTTCTATTTTTGGAGCTATTTTCATAGCATTTGGTATCGTAGCTTGGAATTCTAGGGTTTCACTTCTCCAAATAGGCCCTCGTGGTATTTTTTCTATAACTTTTCTTCTACGCAGGTTCAGAAGATGAAATATTTACCACAAGAAGCCTAAATCCTGAGGAATTTCGTGTAAAATTTTCAGATCTTGGTTCACAATATTTTTGGATATATGATCTGTGGAAGTTAGGGTTTCTGGAGGCTCCCGAATTTCATCCAAAAGAGGTGACCTTGGGAAAATCATCATAATGCTCTCTCTGAGCATCGAATTGTAATTATGTAAAAAGAGGAGGAAATAAAATAGAATTTAGTTTCCTCTTTATCAATTTTAGAGCTGAAGGAGGAAACAGTGACACGTGCACGTCATACATGTTCACCCTGCTGAACTAGTCCATAATTAGGTTATTGTGGGAGATTTGGCAAAGCTTTGTCTTGAAGCGTCCAAATCAGTTCATACCTACGTAATCTAGTAGAATATTTAGAGGGCTACTACATGACCAAATTTCAAATATTCAAGATCCGAAATCACATATATAATTCATTTTCAATATCGAGCTCCTCAAAAGCACGAAAAATGTGTGTATTTTTTTTTTCAAATTGCATAAGTCTTGTTTGAAAAATGAGTTTGAAGTGATTCCAAGGGCATATTGAAGCATAGATATCAGTATTGGGTTCTAAAATTCCCCCTCAAAGTAATTCAACACCAATTAAGCCCTCATAATACTCTACTATGACTCATGAAGAGGAAGAAGTGCAACATGATATATCAAAATTACAAGAGAAAGTACACCAAATTTTACTCTCGCAAAGAGCAAAAAAAAATGAATTGGATGTTTTGAAGAGAGGCATGGAAGCTAAGATGTATGGTTTGAATAAAGGCGTGATGGATGGGTTGAAGAATGACATGGAAGACATGGAAGAAAATATGGAAGACATGAAGAATGATATAAAAGCAGACATGGAAGGTTTGAAAATTTTGATACAAGAAATGATTCCTAATGGTGAAAAGATAGTAGAGGAAACTCATGATGAGAAAAAAATATATGTTAATCGTGATTTCAAAAACTCTAATGTTGGATTGAAGACCCACCATACTCCTAATATCGATGTGAGGAAGTTTTATGGAAAGGATCACGTAACATGGATAGTACAGATGGAGCAATATTTTGATCTCAATAATGTGGAAAACACACAAAAGGTAAGCATTGAAACTTTACATTTAGAGAAAAATGCATTTTTATGGTATCAATGACTTTGCCGCATAAAAAAAATGGTCACTTGGTAAATTTTTACGAAGGAAATGATATCACATTATGAGGATAGAAAGAGAAACACCTTCTTTAGCCAATTGATAAATCTCAAAGAAAGGGTTCAGAGGTGGAGCACATTGAGGACTTCCAAAAATTTAATATAAGGGTAACTGGTATTCTAAAGGAACATAGGATTGATTTCTTCATAGGGAATTTAAAGGATAAAATCCAACATGAGAATCACTTTTGTGAAATTGGTTTATTGGAGAAGGCATTCAAGTTGGAAAGAAAAATTGAATGTAAAATAATGGCGACAAGTAAGCCTACCACTCACATGTATAAATATGGAATTGTTGCTACTCCTAGACTTCCACAACCTACAAGGTTGACACCAAAACAATTGGAGGAAAAAGGAGAAAAAGGGCTTCACTATAGTTGCGATAGAAAATACACTAAAGGTCATAAGTGTGCTGAGAAGAGATTTTTTCACATAGATTGTGAAGAGGAGGAAGAAAATGAACTAGAAACTTCAAAATAAGAGGATATACACTAGGATACAACCCTAGAGAAAGAATAAAGGAGTCCAACCATATGTTGTAATGCATTTATAGGAATTACCACTCCTCAAACTCTCAATATAGAAGGACATATCAAGAAGAAAAAGGTAATAGTGTTGATTGACTTGGGTAGTACGCATAATTTTATTCATTGTAAGGTAGCCAAGGAATTGAATTTATTCCTCTACCCAACACCATAATGTCAAGTAATGGTTGCAAATGGAGGAACTAGAAATTTTTCTAGAAATGCCATGATATCAAGATAACCATGGGGGAATATTTATTGAACATTCCAATGCTTTCCATCCCAATAGGAGGTGTTGATGTTGTACTAGGACTACAATGGTTACAATATTTTGGGACGGTTGCTTTTAATTTTGAAGAAATTTTCTTCAATTTTTTTTCAAAAGGAATGGAATTCGAATTACGGGGTA
This sequence comes from Pinus albicaulis, assembly GCA_034641835.2. Classification (NCBI taxonomy): domain Eukaryota; kingdom Viridiplantae; phylum Streptophyta; class Pinopsida; order Pinales; family Pinaceae; genus Pinus; species Pinus albicaulis. The sequence continues at coordinate 300,043 of JAXQQM020087268.1, read as the reverse complement.
TTGCAGGACAGGTAAGAAAGATAATAATCTCTAATGTCATGAAAAATCTTCTGAAGAAATAAAAACGAGGTGTAATTGCACAATTATGCTCACTAGAAGTTCCAACATTAAAATAATCTATTTCTGTAGATCTCCAAAAAGTATTGGACAATCATTTGAAGGTGTTTGAAACTCCCAAAGGACTCGAACATATTCATGATCATGATCATTTTATTCATTTTATTCCAGGAAGTGTTCCTCCAAACATTAGGCCTTACATATATCCTTATTTCAAAAAGAGAAAAATTGAACATATGATTCTAGAAATGTTAGAGGTTGGTATAATTCAACTGATTCAAAGTTCTTTCTCTGCTCCAGTGGTATTGGTTTAGAAGGATGGATCATGGTGCATGTGTCGAGATTATATGGAGCTCAATAAGCTCACTATTAAACATAAATTTCCCATTCCTATGATTGATGAATTATTGGATGAATTACATGGAGAAATTTATTTTACCAAGTTGGATATTTGTTCAAGATATCATCAAATTAGAATGAAGACTAAAGATATTTTGTAAACAACATTTCGAACTCAAGAACGTTGTTCTGAATTTTTGGTCATGCCTTTTGGCCTTATCAATGCATCTTCTACATTTCAATGGATGATGAACTCCATTTTCAAACCCTTGCTTAGAAAATTTGTGTTAGTATTTTTAGATGATATAATAATCTACAACGGGTCTTGGAAGGATAATGTTCAATATGTTGACAGGGTGCTCAAAATATTGGAGGAGAAACAATTATATGCAAAAACCTCCAAATGTTTCTTTGGAGTAGAAGAGGTGCAATATCTGGGTCATATTATATCTCACGAGGGTGTTAAGGTAGACCCTAACAAAATTAAAGACATTAAGGAATGGAAAGTACCCACAACCATAAATAAGTTGCGAGGATTTCTCGGGTTAACTAGATATTATGGAAATTTTGTTAAGAATTATGGGAGAATAGCAGCACCTTTAACAACAGTATTGAAGAAAGATGCATTTTCATGGACTCATGAAGCAACTAAGGCCTTTGAACATCTTAAAGAGGCAATGTTCCTATCACCGGTCTTAGCTACGCCAGACTTCACAAAGACCTTTATTGTGGAATGTGATGCCTCAAGAAATGGAATTCATGTTGTTTTAATGCAAGAAAGAAGACCCATTGGTTTTAAAAGTCGTCCAATCAAAGGAAAGTATTTACAGAAAGCTATTAATGACAAGGAAATGTTGTAAATACTACATGCACTAAATAAATGGTGACCTTATATAATGGGAAGATGGTACAAGGTAAAAACTGATCCTGATAGTCTTAAATACCTTTTGGAAAAAATACTATCTTCACAAGAGCAGAAAAAATGGGTCACAAAGGTGTTGGGTTATCGATTTGAAATCATCTACAAAAAAATGGAAGTTAAATGTTGTTGCAGATGCACTCTCAAGAAAGGATGAAGATGTGGAATAATTTCTTTGTGTCATTTCTATTATCCAACCAGATTGGATAACCGAAGCAAGGGATGAATAGAAGAAGGACCAAGAAGTGTGGACACTCATTCAAAAGTTGCAGCCAGATCCTAGTACATCTGATACATTTAGTTGGAAAAATGATTCCTTATGGTGCAAATATCGCTTATATCTTTGTAAGAATTCCCAACTAAAACAAAATGTTATTTTGTAATTTCACACTTCTCCCTTAGGATGACAATAAGGATTTTTTAAAACTTACTAGAGGGTGAAGAAATAATTTCTTTGGGATGGCCATAAATCTGATATTCGAAAGTTTGTGGCATAATGCTTGATTTTCCATCAAAATAAATTTGAGACAATTAAGACCCTGGGTCTTCTAGAACCTTTATCCATTCCCAGTCAACATTGTGAGAAGATTTCAATGGATTTTATCACAGGTTTACCTAAGTCTAAAGGAAAGAGTGTCATCATGGTGGTAGTTGATAGACTTACCATGTATGCATACTTTTGTGCAATATCTCATCCATTTAAAGCAAGTACAATTGCTACTGAATTTATGGAAAAAATTCAAAAGCTACAAGGAAACCCAAGGATTATTTTAAGTGACAAAGATCCCATTTTTACTGGAAATTTTTGGACGGAATTATTTTCTTGTTTTTGTACTCAACTAGCTCATAGCTCATTTTATCATCCTCAATCTGATGGGAAAATTGAGATAATGAACAAATGTTTGGAAGGATATATTTTTTGTTTTGCATATGATAAAAAAACACAATCGGTCAAGTGGTTACCTCTAGCTGAATGGTGGTATAACACTTCCTTCGATACTACATAAAAAATGACCCCATTTATGGCAATTTTTGGATATCATTCACCATCCATCACATAATATTTAAGAGAATATTATAAGGTTCAAGAAGTATAATATCAAATCGAGCATAAACAACCAGTTCTCCAAATCTTAAAGGATAACCTAAATTTGGCATAAAATTGAATGAAACAAAAACCAAATCAACATCGCAGTGAGAGAAGTTTTGATGTAGGAGACTGGGTATTTTTACGGCTACAACCATACAAACAAATGTCCCTCAAGAAAGCTAAGAAGGACAATAAATTATCACCAAAGTACTATGGTACCTACAAGGTGTTGCAAAATATTGGTATTATGGCATACAAATTGGAGCTTCCTTATTCTTCTCGAGTGCCTCTAGTTAATTGCCATGTTTCATGCTTAAAGAAGGTTATTTGGGAAAAAATTCTAGTTCAAACAATATTACCAGAAATTAATGAGGAAGGAAAAATCATATTGGAACTTGAAGCAGTCATGTAAACAAGAACTCGAAAGCTATGAAATCTTTCAATTTCGGACTATCTCATCAAGTGGAATAACTTACCCATTGAATATTCTAAATGGAAGGATGAGAATTTTATACAGAAGCATCCATAGATACTCAAGCATTGAGGTCAACACTTTTTGAAGGAGAGGGGCATGTTAGGTCCTTATATTACTATTTAGTCCCTTATTTTTGTTAGTTTATCCCCCTTATTGTTATTGTTGTACCCTTGTAACCCCCATATTGTTATTATTGTTCCCTTACATTATTATTTTTAGGTCAGCTAGGATTATATTCTAACCCCATGGACTCCTATATATAGAAAGGAGGTTTTTTCATTTGAATCATCCAATAATTGTTCATTTATATAATGTAAATAAGGTTTACCCCTCTAAGTGTCTTATTTCTAAGGTGGCGATCTCTCTTTTCTTCTATTTTTGGAGCTGGTGTCGTCATTGGTGAAGAAGAAATCACCAATAAACTAGGTTTTCTTGCGGTCCCATTCGCTGATATGCCAAATTATTTATTCCTTAAGTTACCATACCTCGGGGAACGTCCCCAGGGTGTGGGTGAAGTTATACACCCACAGGTTATCTAGAAGTCCTTCTTTGATCCACCTGGATCTAAAGTTCTGTAGATGTTGGTGAGGATTAGTATACCCTTCGTACTTAGTAAGACTCAACAAGAAATATTCTGAATACCCGAATCTGGCTACCAATGCAGAATTAAATGTTTCCCACTCCCTTAGATGGTTGTGTTGAGATCCCCACCACCTTGCAAGAATCACTTTAAGGTAAACATCTAATAAGGGAACCTTGTGTGGTTCCAAAATTTTCGAATCAACTTGATTATTAAAATTGATAGCAAAAACCATAACATTAAAAATAGGAAATTCCTGTACCTCTATGCCAAACTAGTGGATACGGTGGATCATTGTGCATGACCTGGAATTGACCTTGTGCCCATATTTATTATAATCATCCAATGAAAATTATGATCCACCTTCAGAGCTCTGAACACTTCTCTAGATAATCGACCCATCTATCGTAGGATTGTTGTAGCCTTCCCTTATTCCTATTAGTAGTCGGTATAATTGATCTAGTAACATAAGTTCTTCTTTATCATCCACTAGCTCAATGAACCTAGGGCCTTAATAGGGATTTAAAGGATGAATCACCCTGACTCCATCCACTTCAAAAGCCATGGTTTCTCTCTTTAGGTCAATTACTATATAGTTTTGAAAATCGAAATCTCTTACGGGCAATGATGGATAGGTGTGTTGTCTCCCATGATGTATATTACCTCAAAATATGCATATGTATCTATCCCTAATATCTAAAATTATAAATATTTTAGGTATCCAATTAGGAGGATACAGTACTAATTTTCCATGCATAACTAAATTAGGGAGAATTCCAACTTAAGCCTTCCAAGGGATTCCTAGGTTTGTTTTGTAAAATGTTCACATATAAACCCAAATATAGCATCGTATCCTTGATATGGAGTCCTGCAATCTGGGGATCAACCTGAAATACTCTCCCTATCCCTTTATTTTCACTCCACACATGTCTATAATTCCTTTAAGTAAAATTGGTAGAAATGAGACCTTCCAAGAGCTCCCCATCGTTGACAGCAACTTTAAGATTTGTCCACAACTACCCCAACATTTTCTCAACATTCATGATTCAAAAAAATATCCTTAACCATTCTTCTAATGGTTGGGAATTGTTTTGCGATAGTTTCATGCTTCTAAATTTCGAAGATTAGGGTTGTTCTCTTTGGGTCGTGTCATTTGGAATCAACATGTTAAAAATATCTACAACATCTTTGTATTACTACTTCTACTAGTTGAAATCATAAGAGTGCTTTGTCAAAGGAAACCTTTATGATACTTGGTTGTTCGACGACTCTAAAGTCTCCTCCATTATTCTTTCCCCACCTGAGTGACTATATCAATATTTGATAGTTGGGTTGGTTCAGGTTCCCGTCATTTTGCATTAATTAAAATTTCTCCACTTTGAAGATTTCACTACACCCATCGGGCGATTAGTTATGGGAAATCATTTGTTGCATGTGTGTTGACTTTACACTGAGAGCACCAAAGTGTTCTAGGGAGCTTCATTGATCATGTACGAAGAAATATCCAGTGGGCCAACTAGAGTGTATAATGCCCTACACTGATCAGTATGGTGATTCGATGAGTTGTAAAACTCACATAAGACATTTTTTGAGACATTTAAATACTTTTTTAATATTGGAAAGAGTCGTGTGAGATGTCCATATGTTTTCATATTTCAAAATATTCATTTAGGTATGTACCTTTGTAGTTAGGAAAGGTGTTGAACTATGTTCTCTATGAATATAAACCTTATGTATTAATCTACAAAAATCTAGAAATGAGTATGGATATGGAAGTGGAGGGATTTTTGGGTCCCTATATTCTTGGGCACTCTATGGAATGATTCTCCTCAGTATGGAATTTGGTAAACCACATGTGAGGTCATGCAGGTTGTGATGGTTGCATTTCCCTTAACTTCTATGTCAGATCAATGATTTTATTTTGCAATCCTATGAGATTGGGATCTTGGTAAACCATTCATCCTCAGTGTTCATGTGGGTATTCTACAATGCCTTTGATCCTGGTTTCTTTCTTAATTGCATATTTTAGAGTATCAATCTTCTATTGAGTTAGCAGTGTGCGGGTGAGTGACAAAAATGCTTTAATGAACCAATCCTACTAATGATTTTGATGAATTGGTGAACTAACCTTGCTAATACCATATTTAAACCTTTGCATAATTTCCAAGGAGGTTTCTCCTTCTCGCTACTGAATTTCCCATAGTTCAATTAACTTCTATTGGTTAGTTTATGAAAGTTTGAATTCTTGAACAAATTCCTGCCAGAATTCGTCTATTGTCAGATTCTGCTATAAAGCAAACCACTCGATGAACCATATCAATGATATTTCTCAAAGAGTGGCCTTAAATTCAATCATTTTCATGGAATTTGGATTTTGGTTAGCTCTTCGGATAGCCTTACAGAAGTACCAATTTTGTTTTACATCCTCATTACCTTTCCCATATAACTTGAGATATCGGGTAAAGGATCCCATCATGTTACCAGCCATACATGGTTGAACCGGTGAGACAAGTATGAACCATTCAGAACCAAGTTATGATGATCATTGGAGACCTGAACTACAACTAATATTTGTACCACCAGATATATCAGCCTGGTAAATATTATGTACTTTTCATACCTTTATAACTTTAACTAGCTTAGAAAAAAATTGAACAGGGTTTTGATAAATTAGTAGGGGAAGGTTGGGGAGGTGCGACCTGAATTGCTAGGAAATGAGTTACTATTCTCAAGAGATGCATCATATTTAGAAAATATCCTTCTCATGGAAAATTTATTGTCATCATCTCGGCCTTCCTTTTGGCCTGTATGGTCTGATCCATCTGGTGTCTCCATCTCTACTTGTGGAAGGAAATATCTACTGCTTATTTCAACTTGTGTCGTGGTGGTGGTCCCTTTTAGTGTCAGATTTTGCATCCTTCCACCAATGATAAAATAAAATATTTCATGTAAGTTTGAAGGGTACCATTCTCAGAATTTTGTCATTCCATTAGTTCATCATGCAAAAATTTGGTCACTTGGTGCAGATTTAGGTCTGATATCACTCCTTTCAAAAATTTTATAACTTGCTAGCTCATTTCAACACTTTTCTCAGTGTACCATTAGTCATGAGTTTTCATCATCATTTTAGTTATTTTCATCATTTTTTCATTCATTCAGTGCCTTCATTAGGTCTTAGGGTCACCAAGGTCATCAAATCACCATTTCATTGCATAAAATTCCATCAAATGAAGCATTTCTAATAAATAAGTTTCATCAGTAAGTTTGATTTGTAAATTTGATTTCAGAGAAAAATGTAATATTATTTTTCCTAATTTCTAATAAATTCTCAAATTCCAAGTAGCTGCACACTCAAAATTCCATCAGCAGATAAGCCAAAGATCTAGAAACTCAATTAGTGTTCCTTAGTCACCAAAAAATGAAGTTCAATGATATAATTTGGAAATTAAAAGATAAAAAGCAATGTAAATTTAATTTCAAGAAAGGAAAGGTGGGTCCAAGGTTGTTTAATGACATTTCTCCAAGTATAAAGGCTCCCAAATACTAAGAAGACATTCATTTGCATCATTAAAGCATCGTTCTCTCAACCTCCCAAGAAAAAAACTGAGTTTTCCTTCAAAAATCAAATTCTGAGTCGTTCGCTGGGCTTTTTCCAAAGGCACTACAATTTTACAGGAGACCACACTCTGCTTTTACCAGTTTATCATTGCCCTTTTTCTCTATACATTGAACTTTTTGCAGAAGGGAGCCATTGTCCCTAAACCTTTATTGTAGATGTTCTCATCATCAATTCAGGGTTTCTATAGCTATTTTCAAGTAAGTGGCACCTCCATATCCCCTCCTTTCATCTTGTGGTGTCAATTTCATGGTGTATACCCTCCATTACATTGTATTCCATGTTATAAGCAGTTGAAACCCTAGTTAATAATTTACAAACTTGATTACTCTCCCCAGGACCCATTCACCTTCCGTAAACCCTAACTTGCTCCCAACTACACATACATTTACTCATTGCCCATTCCCAAGCCCTATTTCTTAGACCCTACCACCCTATTTGTACTTTCCTAGGCAGCTAGATACCTCCCTTTAACACAAATTTCCTACCCTATTTTCCTAACTATTTCACCCTCCCATTACTTCCCTAAGCTCACTAATGCCTTCCCACATTCCCTCAAATTTTCCCTTACCCATCACAATCCTCTAATCTGATTATCCTAATACCTTTCCCTTCCCCTTCTTCCCTAGGGTTTTCAAAGAAAAACTTAGCATAATGGAGGAACAAAGAAACACAACGAAGGAAGAAATAAATTCCACAGACGAAGACAAGAAAACATATAACAAAGGAGGGAGTATTTTGAGATTAGATCCAACAGACACAAGAGAATTAATTCCATCACCCTTAGTTGTCAGATGCTTCCAACATGTAGGCTCCATTGAATTTTGTGAGATGGTAGAAAGAGTCTAGATTCATCCTACTTTGGCCAGGGCTTTCATCAACAACCTCCAAAACAACAAAGTCAATATAGCGGGGTTGAATTGCACCATTTACACTGATATCATTGTAGCAACAAGAAGGATAATCAATGTGGGTGAAAAGTGGTTTAAGACTAAGGATTTCGATGCCCAGTTGTATGAGCCTTATCTCAAGGCACAATATAAAGAAAACATCAAAAATGTCTTTCCTTTTGGTCAGTTGTTGAATAGGTTTTCCCCCATGATGAAAATCATCATGAAATACTTCACTTGTGAGGTTATATTATCTAGATTATACAACTAGAACATCAAGTTGCTCATGCATTTCAGTAACGTGAAATTGATCAGCCTCCCCTACGACTTGTACAAAAGAATTGATAAAATGGCCTACATTGTGCAAAAAGAAGATTTCGATCTTCAGATTTTTTCCTTCACCACATTAATTAGTTGAACATATCATGGGATAATTTCATAGAGGTTGATGTCTTCAATGCAGTGAGTCCATCTGTAAGTTCTTGGTATCAGAGCCCTGTTCTTGATTCTGTTATGGCAAATCTGTTACGCTCTTTCTCATCCATAGATCGTAATATTATTAATGAATTTGCATCTTGAACTGTTGAGTCTGAAGATCCGAATGAAACTCATGAGTCTGTAGATAATCCTAAAAATTGGAATCCTCCGTCGCTTCATGCAACTAATTTCTATAAACTTCCCTTGTCTTATGTTTTTAAGAAAAAATCCTTTTTGAAAGAAGTAGAAGTCACTATTAATATTTTTGGTCCATATGTCTGAACAGTAGCTTTGAATCTATTTTATGACGACGAGATTAAGAAATTTAAACAATATTCCAAAGATAAGAACTATAACTATCTTCATTTTGGGGGTATTCATATTGGTCTTACTCCTTTATTCCTTCATGGGTTAAACACTCCCTGTATTTCTGAAGTCTTTGATACCCAACACCAGAGCTATGACCATGCTCGAATATGAACTATCATGGGTAATCTATCCACAGGTTGTCAATATGGCACTATCTATCCTGATTAATCTATAAGCCTGACAGATATTCATTTGAAAGATTGTTGGAAATTAATGAATGGGGTTCAAGGTCTCCAATTGGCAGAAGACAGTGAGTATCTCTCTGTATTAGTTCAAAATTATTTCCAGTTAACTAATACTGCTCATCCTAAGTTAAAACAACATGTCTTGAAAGACTGTGTGACTGTTGTTCTTTCCAATGCCCAAGTCGAAGGTTTCCTTTATGATCCTACTGAACTTCCTAATAATTGGTATTTCCAATATAAGTCTATTGCTGATGACAAAAAGCCAGAGTCTAAACTCAAACGCATTGCTATCTCTGATGGTAGAGTCAAGCTTATTCCTCCTAAACCAGAGATTCCTAGACCTCTTGTTAGACCACGTAGATATGTTGTTCCTGTTTCTTCTTCTGAAGCCTCTTCTTCCTGAAGAGTTGATATGCCTCCTATTGCAGAAGTATTTCAATCTGAACCTATTCTAGACTCCAATGAACTGTATATACCCAAGTCTAAACCATTTCTTGCTGTAAATAAAATGCATCGTATTTCTTATGTTCCTTTTGCTCCTGTTGAAGAATGGCAATATGCGAATCGTCGTTTTGTGGAAGCTTGGAAATGGCCTCCCAAGACAAAATTTTGTACCACCTCTTCTATGTCTAAACATCCAACTACTAGAGCCGACTGTGCTCCCTTGATATAACATAATGCCACCAACCCTAATGATTTAGGCCCGACCTACCAGTTAGGTAATTATCTTACTACTTGGTGCGCACATGCAGAAGATGTTCTAGATGATCTTGGTTCCCAGACTAAGCAAATCCTTCAAAATATTAAGCTTCTCCATGATGAAAAACAAGAAGAAAGACAAAGAAGAGAAGCAAAAGAGAAGAAGAAGAAAGAAAGGAAATGTAGAGAACATAAAACTCCCACGTTTTCTATTTCAATGGATACTCCCAATTATTGGGATATAGATGAAAAACAAGAAGAAAGTGGAGTAGAATCTAGTGTAGAAGCGTCTAAAATAAAAACTTCTCAAAGAAAACTAGAGCCAGCACAATCCCTAAACTTTCAGAAACGTAAGAGTGAGATTGCTACTCTAGAAAATGCTGCCACTAAGTTTCCCTCTTTCATTTATCCTTCTCTTCAAAAAGCTCATGTATTTAAAGAAATTCCAAAATATCCACAGATAGAATAAGATCTGTTTGCAACCAATGCCACTGGATATGTTCTGGATTTAGATAAATCTTCAAATCCAGCTGAATCTATAAGAATCTGGATTGGTGCCCTTTATCGGATGCAAGTTGTTTCTAAGTTAGATAATATTTCTATTTTTGCCCTTGTTGAAAAACGGATGGTCGGCATTGTTTATGACTGGTGGATGGGACCATCAGAAGAAGAACGAATGAATGTTGCTGCTTCAGGCCTAGCTACTTTAGAACCGCTACTAAAAACTCAGTTTGTTCCAGAACCAGCAGATGAAAAGAAACAGATTATCACAGACCTAGCAAGAATGGAACTCAAGGATATTAAGTTCCTGGATCAGTTTCGCAATGACTACATGGAAAAAATTTATAAAGCCAATCTGACTAATGATTCTGTTCAGAAAATTTCATTTTTGTCTAAGCTACCTGGTAATCTAGGAGATTTAATTATGAAATATCTTGAAGTCCAAGGAAAGAAAATTGAACAAACCTATTGAATAGATCTTTTGTTTAGATGTCAAGAAAAGGTCAAATACCTCTGCTAGCAAAAGAAAGCTCAAGAGTTTTCTCTGGGATTTGATGTTTGTCGTTCTGTCCTTCCATGGATGCCATTCAAGAAAAGAAAATCTAAAAGGTATGGAAAATTCAAGCCTAAAAGAGTAGCCAATCCCAGAAGGCCTTTTCGAAAGTTTAAATATTTGAAAAAACGCAGGCAACCAAGAAAAGACAATGCATGTTTTATTTGCAAACAAGAAGGTCACTTTGCTCGCAAGTGTCCCAAAATTTCTTCCAATAAGTTAAAAGCCTGTATTGAGATTGATGATTTTGTTGATAATTGGTCCATAGTTGATTCCCAGAATGAAGTATCAGATGTATATATTCTGACTGATGCTTCTCTATCAGACACTGAAACAGTTCCAGATACCTGTCAAAAAATGAATAGATGCTCTGATGACACTGAATGCTATGAAGACAATGAATTGCATTACAGTGATGAATTTAGTTCAGATGATTACACTGATGAGACATTTGAATACCTTTCAGATGACACTGTCTATGTGGCTCCCTCACTTTCTATTCCTCCTGATAGTGGTATTAAGAATTCAACCCCAATTTTAAATTCCTTGCTTCCACAACCCACTCTGAATTCTTTTTGCCCTTATCCGAAGACAGTTTCTCAGTCCTCATCTTTTCCCGCTCCAACATCTATTAACACGGATGAAAGTTCTTTTCTCAAAAAGATTGTTAAAACTAACAATCTTCTGTATATCCCTGTTGAAGTTCAAGTCAAAGGTGAGTGGATTAATGTCGATGCCTTCATTGACACGGGCGGGTCAAATAATTTAGCTTGCCCTTCTCTTTTCAAAGGTTTATGGAAACCTCTGCAAAATATTCTTATTCTGAGACCATTGGTGGATCGGTAAATCTCACCCATTATGTTGACAATGTTTCTTTAAAAATTGGGGGGAGTATAGTAAAGTTTTCTGCTGTCCAACATTATGATACATCTGCTAGTTTATTTCTTGGCATGCCTTTTATCAATTCTGTATTACCAGTTACTATCAGTGAAGATAAAGTTATATTCAATATAAAGAAAAAGGCAACTGCAGTCCCAAGATTAACTTTGGCTAATTCAGAAGCCCAAAGAGAAAATAGCCAAAAGAAAGCAGGTGACAGAAGACCAAAAAATGACTCTAACAATTGGCAAGAAGTTTTACAGATTTATGAAGAAAGGAGTCAGAACAAAACTAAGCAGAAAGCAAACAGAAATTCTAATTGGTCTCCAGCACAAGTTGCTATTTTTGATGAATTGTTAAAAAATTGTTCTGAAAATCCTCAAGCATTTTGGAGTATAGAGAGTCCTCAAGAGGAGATTGTCACCCTTCATGACAATGGGGTCCAAGGAAAACTGATTCCCTGTACTCCCAGTGATGAAAAAGAAATTATAAAGCAGATTGAAGAGCTGTTGAATCTTCAATTGATTGAACCAAGCTCTTCTCATTACTCATGCTCTGCTTTCCTGGTAAGAAATCATTCTGAAATAGTAAGAGGTAAAGCCAGAATGGTGATAAATTATAAACCTTTGAATTCCATCACCAAGAGCTTCAATTATCCTTTACCTCACCAGGAAACGATTATGCAGAAGATTCAACATAGTAAGATCTTTAGTAAATTTGACATGAAGTCTGGTTATTACTAGATACAAATTAGAGAAGAAGATCGTCATAAGACTGCTTTCGCTTGTCCTGCAGGATTTTTTCAGTGGAAAGTTGTTCCTTTTGGTTTAAAGAATGCGCCTGCCTTTTTTCAAAGGCGTATGGATTTTATTTTTGGTAAATATGATTTTATTGTTGTCTATATTGATGATATATTGATTCATAGTCAAAATCTTGAAGACCATATGAAGCATTTGCAGATATTCCTCGATGAAGTCAGAAAGCACGGTATTGTTCTCTCTGAAAAGAAAATGGTCCTTTTTCAAGATAGTATTGATTTTTTGGGAATTAATGTCATTAATGGCAAGATCCAGATGCAGCTGCATGTACTCACAAAACTCTCCGAGTTTCCAAATGAACTGCAAGATACAAAAATGATTCAAATATTTCTGGGTGTGCTCAACTATGTGCGTAAGTATATTCCTAGACTTTATGAGAAAACTGCTCCAATTCGAAAGCATTTGAACTTTGGTTGGTCACCAGAAGCTATGACAACATTCAAATTATTAAAAGCCGAATGAAAGTAGCTGCAAGAACTCAAGCCTCCAGGTAATGGATTTTTAATCTTACAGACTGATGCCTCTGATTCTTTTTGGGCTGCCATCCTTTTTGAAAGAAAGGAGGATATCGGCGAAGAAATTTTATGTGCATATGCATCATGTGAGTTTCAGCCTCACAAGAAAAATTATTTCACGGCTGAAAAAGACACTCTCGCCATTTTTAATGGTATTCAAAAATTTGAGTTATATTTAGCCCCTGCCAAATTTCTGATAAGAACCGATTCTATGAATTTTAAGTATTTCTTATCAACAAAGATATCAAAACAACTCGCAAGAGGAAGATTATTGGCATGGCAGATTTGGTTTCAGATGTATGATTTTGATGTTGAATGGGTTCTAGGTATTTCTAACTATTTCGCTGATGCTCTTACCAGAGACGTGTTTTATTTGCAAACAAGAAGGTCACTTTGCTCGCAAGTGTCCCAAAAGTTCTTCTAATAAGTTAAAAGCTTGTATTGAGATTGATGATTTTGTTGATAATTGGTCCATAGTTGATTCCCAAGATGAAGTATCAGATGTATATATTCTGACTGATGCTTCTCTATCAGACATTGAATCAGTTCCAGATACCTGTCAAAAAATGAATAGATGCTCTGATGACACTGAATGCTATGAAGACAATGAATTGCATTACAGTGATGAATTTAGTTCAGATGATTATACTGATGAGACATTTGAATACCTTTCAGATGATACTGTCTCTATGGCTCCCTCACTTTCTATTCCTCCCGATAGTGGTATTAAGAATTCAACCCCCGTTTTAAATTCCTTGCATCCACAACCCACTCTGAATTCTTTTTTCCCTTATCCGAAGACAGTTTCTCAGTCCTCATCTTTGCCCACTCCAGCATCTATTAATACTGATGAAAGCTCTTTTCTCAAAAATATTGTTAAAACTAACAATATTCTTCATATTCTTGTTGAAGTTCAAGTCAAAAGTGAGTGGATTAATTTTGATGCCTTCATTGACACGGGCGGGTCAAATAATTTAGCTCGCCCTTCTCTTTTCAAAGGTTTATGGAAACCTTTGAAAAATATTCTTATTTCTGAGACCATTGGTGGATCGGTAAATCTCACCCATTATGTCGACAATGTTTCTTTAAAAATTGGGGGGAGTATAGTAAAGTTTTCTGTTGTCCAACATTATGATACATCTGCTAGTTTATTTCTTGGCATGCCTTTTATCAAATAATACGGAGAACTTACGGATGGACTATTAACTTACTTGAATAAGCTGAAATATTCACGAGCTTCCTCACAAATCCTTCCAAAGCAGACACAAGAAATACAAGAACACATAAGCTCCTCCGAGTCTTGGCAACTCACCTTAAAATCAACTTACGGTGATGTTGGAACAAACTATCTTGGTATCGGAGCCACATTCTTGATTGCATTATGGCAAATGCATTATGCTCTTTCTCATCCATATCGTAAGATTATTAATGAAGTTGCATCATGAACTGTTGAGTCTGAAGATCCGAATGAAACTCATGAATCTGTAGATAATCCTGAAAATTGGAATCCTCCGTCGCTTCATGCGACTGACGTCTATAAACTTCCCTTGTCTTATGTTTTTAAGAAACAATCTTTTTTGAAAGAAGTAGAAGTCACTATTAAGATTTTTGGTCCGTCTATCCAAATTGTAGCTTTGAATCTATTTTCTGACGACGAGATTAAGAAATTTAAACAGTATGCCAAAGATAAGAAGTATAACTATCTTCATTTTGGGGGTATTCGTATTGGTCTTGCTCCTTTATTCCATCATGGGTTAAACACTCCCTGTATTGCTGAAGTCTTTGATACCCGACACCAGAGCTATGACCATGGCCGAATAGGAACTATCATGGGTAATCTATCCACAGGTTGTCAATATGGCACTATCTATCCTGATTACTCTATAAGCCTGATAGATATTCATTTGAAAGATTGTTGGAAATTAATGACTGGGGTTCAAGGTCTCCAATTGGCAGAAGACAGTGAGTATCTCTCTGTATTAGTTCAAACTTCTTTCCAGTTAACTAATACTGCTCATCCTAAGTTAAAACAACCTGTCTTAAAAGACTGTGTGACTGTTGGTCTTTCCAATGCCCAAGTCGAAGGTGTCCTTTATGATCCTACTGAACTTCCTAACAATTGGTATTTCCAATATAAGTCTATTGCTGATGACAAGAAGCCAGAGTCTAAACTCAAATGCATTGCTATCTCTGATGGTAGAGTCAAGCTTATTCCTCCTAAACCAGAGATTCCTAGACCTCTTGTCAGACCACGTAGATATTTTGTTCCTGTTTATACTTCTGAAGCCTCTTCTTCTCGAAGAGTTGATATGCCTCCTATTGCAGAAGTATTTCAATCTGAACCTGTTCTAGACTCCAATGAATTGTATATACCCGAGTCTAAACCGTTTCTTGCTGTAAATAAAATGCACCGTATTTCTCATGTTCCTTTTGATCCTGTTTAAGAATGGCAATATGCCAATCGTCGTTTTGTGAAAGGTGGGAAATGGCCTCCCAAGAAAAAATTTTGTACCACCTCTTCTATGTCTAAACAACCAACTACTAGAGCCGACTGTGCTCCCCTGATTAAACATAATGCCACCAACCCTAATGATTTAGACCAGACCTACCACTTAGGTAATTATCTTAATACTTGGTGCACACATGCAGAAGATGTTCTAGATGATCTTGGTTCCCAGACTGAGAAAATCCTTCAAAATCTTAAGCTTCTCCATGATGAAAAACAAGAAGAAAGACAGAGAAGAAAAGCAAAAGAGAAGAAGAAGAAAGAAATTAAACATAGAGAACATAAAGCTCCCAGATTTTCTATTTCAATGGATACTCCCAATTATTGGGATATAGATGAAAAACAAGAAGAAAGTGGAGTAGAATCTAGTGCACAAGTGTCTGAAAGAAAAACTTCTGAAATAAAACTAGAGCCATCACAATCCCTAAACTTTCAGAAACCTAAGAGTGAGATTGCTACTCGAGAAAATGCTGCCACTAAGTTTCCCTCTTTCATTTTTCCTTCTCTTCAAAAAGCTCATGTCTTTAAAGAAATTCCGAAATATCCACGGATAGAAGAAGATATGTTTGCAACCAATGCCACTGGATATGTTTTGGATAAATCTTCAAATCCAGCTGAATCTATAAGAATCTGGACTGGTGCCCTTTATCAAATGCAAGTTGTTTCTAAGTTAGATAATATTTCTATTTTTGCCCTTGCTGAAAAACGGATGGCCGACATTGTTTATGACTGATGGATGGGACCATCAGAAGAAGAATGAATGAATGTTGCTGCTTCAAGCCTAGCTACTTTAGAACTTCTACTAAAAACTCAGTTTGTTCCAGAACCAGTAGATGAAAAGAAATAGATTATCACAGACCTAGCAAGAATGGAACTCAAGGATATTAAGTTCCTAGATCAGTTTGGCAATGATTACATGGCAAAAATTTTTAAAGCCAATCCAACTAATGATTCTATTCAGAAAAATTCATTTTTTTCTAAGCTACCTGGTAATCTAGGAGATTTAATTATGAAAGATCTTGAAGTCCAAGGAAAGAAGATTGAACAAACCTACTGGATAGATCTTTTGTTTAGATGTCAAGAAAAGGTCAAATACCTTTGTTGGCAAAAGAAAGCTCAAGAGTTTTCTAAGTTTTCTCAAGGGACTTGATCACTCCTTCTCTTCCATGGATACCATTCAAGAAAAATAAAATCCTAAAAAGGTAGCATAATATGGAAAATTCCAAGCCTAAAAGAAGAGAAAGAGTAGCCAATCCTAGAAGCCCTTTGACAGTTTAAATATTTCAAAAATCTCACGAACAACCAAGAAAAGACAATGCATGTTTTATTTTCAAACAAGAAGGTCACTTTTCTCGCAAGTGTCCCAAAAGTTCTTCTAATAAGTTAAAAGCCCGTATTGAGATTGATGATTTTGTTGATAATTGGTCCATAGTTGAATCCTAGGATGTAGTATCAGATGTATATATTCTGACTGGTGCTTCTCTATCAGACACTGAAACAGTTCCAGATACCTGTCAAAATATGAATAAATGCTCTGATGACACTCAATGCTATGAAGAAAATGAATTACATTACAGTGATTAATATAGTTCAGAAGATTATACTGATGAGACATCTGAATACCTTTCAGATGATATTGTCTCTTAGGCTCCCTCACTTTCTATTCCTCCCAATAGTGGTATTAAGAATTCAACCCCCGTTTTAAATTCCTTGCCTCCACAACCCAATCTGAATTATTTTTGCCCTTATCCGAAGACAGTTTCTCGGTCCTCATCTTTGCCCACTCTAGTATCTATTAATACTGATGAAAGCCCTTTTCTCAAAAATATTGTTAAAACTAAAAATCTTCTGTATATTCCTATTGAAGCTCAAGTCAAAGGTGAGTGGATTAATTTCGATGCCTTCAATGACATGGGCGGGTCAAATAATTTAGCTCGCCCTTCTCTTTTCAAAGGTTTATGGAAACCTCTGCAAAATATTCTTATTTCTGAGACCATTGGTGGATCGGTAAATCTCACCCATTATGTCGACAATGTTTCTTTAAAAATTGGGGGGAGTATAGTAAAGTTTTCTGTTGTCCAACATTATGATACATCTGCTAGTTTATTTCTTGGCATGCCTTTTATCAAATAATACCAGAGACACAAATGGACTCAGTAACTTACTTGAATAACTGAAATATTGCATAGCTTCCTCACACTCTTCCACAATGGGCACATGAAATACGAGAACACACTCGACTCCTCCGGTCTTCTTGGAACAAACTGTCATCAGACAGGTGGCCCAGCAGGCTTCAGTATTAATTCAAATAATATGTTACATACCACATTATGCTTCATAGTAGAGCCTTATTGTCTCTGATCTCTTAGAGCATGAATACAAACACTCTTTCACACAGACACTCAAAAGCACACTCAAACACAAGACAGTCGATCTCCTAACACAAGCACACACACACTTATATAGAATATGAGAAGTATTGAGGGTCCTTGTCAAGTATTACTGGCCTAGACAGTGTCTGATCAATATTCTCGAGTACAATAATTAAAGTAAAACACACTACCAAGGATATTTCGATTCTCAGTCACTGTCAAAATAATTATCATGGTCAGGTTCACTGATTTTGGATGAAGATCAGGGATCCTTTTGGTTTTCCCAAGAGATATGATTTATCCATTCCAAGTACTCAGATTCCCATTGATGATCTGGCTGGTCTTGAGCATCTTGATACAGGTCCACGAAAATGGGTTCTTTATCCTCAGATACCTTCTCTTTTCCTTTTTCTGTAGCTTCTTTTCCTTTGGTGGAGACTGTAGAAGATTCACCTTTTTGTAATGCCTTTGATGATTGTCCTATATCAAACTTTATCGTATCTGTCGTAACATAGAGATTCTTCTGTGGAAAGATATATTTATCATCAGATTTCTGCCTCCTGTTGACATATGCCATTCGGTCTATCTCTATGTCGAGGAAAGAATATTTCTTGATTCTACAGAATTCAGGAATTGATAGGAGTGGCATCTCCACTCCGTCCAATAATTCCCATTTGAAAATTTGAAACATGCTGACAGAGCGTTCTATTGCACATTGAATCCAGTGTTTGCATGTATGATTGATATCTGTCTTTTGTTGCCATCCTAACTCAAAAATCATGGAAGAACATACTTTAGTTGACAACAATAAACTTATCAAACATACTACATCATCAGTCCAATTTCCGACCATAACAGTAATAGTAACCAATGCCTTCTGATTAATCAGAAATTTAATTATTTTTATCCTTCCTTGACAGTCTTCAAGTTTTTTAATCAGGGACAATTTGTCGGGCAGCTTGAGTTTATGAAACTCTTTCAACCAAAGGGTAAACTTCTTTATTTCTTCATCATTGTCAGCTAACACAGATTCATCAATCCTTTCTGGTCCATAAATTTCTGCGAAATCGTTTGGAACAATAGGATTTCTAAATTCTATACTCTGATAATCCCATGGAGTAGAGAAGGTTCTCAAATACTGCAATGTTCTCATAACACATTGAGATGCTCTAATCTGTGGTTTCTTCTTGCAACAACCATCTCTGATTTCCCAGTCAGCAAAAGGTTCAAACAATTCATACTGAGGGAAAGAATCTGTACCTGCAAAATTTTCATCATTTCTTTGTAGGAAGGCAGCATCAATTTCTTCAAACAGATCAGGAATTCTTAAAGACTTCAAAAATCTCTGAACTCCTTTAGTCATATTTATTTCATCTAAATCCAACATCGTGGCTGAAGTATAAACTGCAAAAGAGAAATCTACACCACCAATAATTTGGTAAATGCTCCAATTCTGTACGACTTTGATCATATCCACGGTGTATGTCCTTGACCAGTAGTCATCCAAAGTTTTAAAATAAAGTTTTACTTTCATATTGGGTAAAGGAGAAACTTTTACTAGTTCTTCATCTAAACCCAATAAAATTCCAACATTCTTAGACTGCGACGCTTGACATCTTTGTATCCACTGATTTCTTCGTATTCGAAGTCCAACAATTTTCTTAATTTCTTCGGCCACATCATCAAGAACTAATTCAAGAATCTGAAACCTTTTGACAAAAGTTTCAAAATTATCATCTGCAGCAGTCTTACCTGGAAGAATAAGCAATTTAGTTCTTCTTACTCCACTATAAGATTTGTTCATGTCTCTGGTAAGAGCATCAGCCAAATAGTTAGAAATACCTGGAAACCATTCAACATCAAAATCATACATCTGAAACCAAATCTACCATGGCAATGATCTTCCTCTTGCGAGTTGTTTTGATATCTTTGATGATATGAAATACTTAAAATTCATAGAATCGGTTCTTATTAGAAATTTGGCAGGGGCTAAATATAACTCAAATTTTTGAATACCATTAAAAATGGCAAGAGTCTCTTTTTCAGCTGTGAAATAATTTTTCTGGCGAGGCTGAAACACACCTGATGCATATGCACATAAAATTTGTTCGTCGGTATCCTCCTTTTTTTCAAAAAGGATTGCAGCCGAAAAAGAATCAGAGACATCAGTCTGCAAGATTAAAAATCCATTACGTGGAGGCTTGAGTTCTGGCAGCTGCTTGCCTTCGGCTTTTAATAATTTGACTGCTGTCGTAGCTTTTGGTGACCAACCAGAGTTCAAATGCTTTCGACTTGGAGCAGTCTTCTCAGAAAGTCTAGGAATATAATTATGGACATAGTTGAGCACACCCAGAAATCTTTGAATCAATTTTGTATCTTGCAGTTCATTTGGAAACTCGGAGAGTTTTGTGAGTACATGCGGCTGCATCCGGATCTTGCCATTAATGACATGAATTCCCAAAAAATCAATACTATCTTGAAAAAGGACAATTTTCTTTTCAGAGAGAAAAATACCGTGCTTTTTGACTTCATCGAGGAATATCTGCAAATGCTTCATATGGTCTTCAATATTTTGACTATGAATCAATATATCATCAATCTAGACAATAATAAAATCATATTTACCAAAAATAAAATCCATACGCCTTTGAAAGAAGGCAGGTGCATTCTTTAAACCAAAAGGAACAACTTTCCACTGAAAAAATCCTGCGGGACAAGTGAAAGCAGTCTTATGACGATCTTCTTCTCTAATTTGTATCTGGTAATAACCAGACTTCATGTCAAATTTACTAAAGATCTTACTATGTTGAATCTTCTGCATAATCGTTTCCTGGCGAGGTAAAGGATAATTGAAGCTCTTGGTGATGGAATTCAAAGGTTTATAATTTATCACCATTCTGGCTTTACCTCTTACTATTTTAGAATGATTTCTTACCAGGAAAGCAGAGCATGAGTAATGATAAGAGCTTGGAGAAGAGCTTGATTCAAGAGTTCTTCAATCTGCTTTCTAATTTCTTTTTCATCACTGGGAGTACAGGGAATCAGTTTTCCTTGGACCCCATTGTCATGAAGGGTGAAAATCTCCTATTGAGGACTCTCTATACTCCATAATGCTTGAGGATTTTCAGAACAATTTTTTAACAATTCATCAAAAATAACAACTTGTGCTAGAGACCAATCAGAATTTCTGTTCGCTTTCTGCTTTGTTTTGTTCTGATTCCTTTCTTCATAAATCTATAAAACTTCTTGCCAATTGTTAGATTCATTTTTTGGTCTTCTATCACCTGCTTTCTTTTGGTTTTTTTCTCTTCGGGCTTGTGAATTAGCCAAAGTTAATATGGGGGCTACAGTTGCCTTTTTCTTTATATTGAAGATAACTTTATCTTCACTGATAGTAACTGGTAATACAGAATTGATAAAAGGCATGCCAAGAAATAAACTAGCAGATATATCATAATGTTGGATAGCAGAAAAATTTACTATACTCCCCCCAATTTTTAAAGAAACATTATCGACATAATTGGTGAGATTTACCGATCCACCAATGGTCTGAGAAATAAGAATATTTTGCAGAGGTTTCCATAAACCTTTGAAAAGAGAAGGGTGAGCTAAATTATTTGACCCGCCTGTGTCAATGAAGGCATCGACATTAATCCACTCACCTTTGACTTGAACTTCAACAAGAATATACCGAAGATTGTTAGTTTTAACAATCTTTTTGAGAAAAGAGCTTTCATTAGTATTAATAGATGCTGGAGTCGGCAAAGATGAGGACTGAGAAACTGTCTTCGGATAAGGGCAAAAATAATTCAGAGTGGGTTGTGGAGGCAAGGAATTTAAAATGGGGGTTGAATTCTTAATACCACTATCGGGAGGAATAGAAAGTGAGGGAGCCACAGAGACAGTATCATCTGAAAGGTATTCAAATGTCTCATCAGTATAATCATCTTAACTAAATTCATCACTGTAATGAAATTCATTGTCTTCATAGCATTTAGTGTCATCAGAGCATCTATTCATTTTTTGACAGGTATCTGGAACTGTTTCAGTGTCTGATAGAGAAACATCAGTCAGAATATATACATCTGATACTTCATCCTGGGAATCAACTATGGACCAATTATCAACAAAATCATCAATCTCAATACGGGATTTTAACTTATTAGAAGAACTTTTGGGACACTTGCAAGCAAAGTGACCTTCTTGTTTGCAAATAAAACATGCATTGTCTTTTCTTGGTTGCCTGCGTTTTTTCAAATATTTAAACTTTCGAAAAGGCCTTCTGGGATTGGCTACTCTTTTAGGCTTGAATTTTCCATACCTTTTAGATTTTCTTTTCTTGAATGGCATCCATGGAAGGACATAATGGTAAACATCAAGTCCCGGAGAAAACTCTTGAGCTTTCTTTTGCCAGCAGAGGTATTTGACCTTTTCTTGACATCTAAACAAAAGATCTATCTAGTAGGTTTGTTCAATATTCTTTCCTTGGACTTCAAGATCTTTCATAATTAAATCTCCTAGATTACCAGGTAGCTTAGACAAAAATGAAATTTTCTGAACATAATCATTAGTTAGATTGGCTTCATAAATTTTTGGCACGTAGTCATTGCCAAACTGATCCAGGAACTTAATATCCTTGAGTTCCATTCTTGCTAGGTCTATGATAATCTGTTTCTTTTCATCTGCTGGTTGTTGAAAAAATTGAGTTTTTAGTAGCAATTCTAAAGTAGCTAGGCCTGAAGCAGAAACATTCACTCGTTCTTCTTCTGATGGTCCCATCCACCAGTCATAAACAATGTCGGCCATCCGTTTTTCAGCAAGGGAAAAAATAGAAATATTATCTAAATTAGAAACAACTTGAATCTAATAAAGGGCAGCAATCCAGATTCTTATAGATTCAGCTGGATTTGAAGATTTATCTAAATCCAGAAAATATCCAGTGGCATTGGTTGCAAACAGATCTTCTTCTATCCGTGGATATTTCGGAATTTCTTTAAATACATGAGCTTTTTGAAGAGAAGGAAAAATGAAAGAGGGAAAATTAGTGGCAACATTTTCGAGAGTAGCAATCTCACTCTTAGGTTTCTGAAATTTTAGGGATTGTGCTAGCTCTAGTTTTCTTTCAGAAGTTTTTCTTTCAGATGCTTGTGCACTAGATTCTACTCCACTTTCTTCTTATTTTTCATCTATATCCCAATAATTGGGAGTATCCATTGAAATAGAAAATGTGGGAGCTTTATGTTCTCTACGCTTCCTTTCTTTATTCTTATTCTCTTTTGCTTCTCTTCTCTGTCTTTCTTCTTGTTGTTCATCATGGAGAAGCTTAAGATTTTGAAGGATTTGCTCAGTCTGGGAACCAAGATCATCTAGAACATATTCTGCATGTGCGCACCAAGTAGTAATATAATTACCTAACTGGTAGGTCTGGTCTAAATCATTAGGGTTGGTGGCATTATGTTCTATCAGGGGAGCACAGTCGGCTCTAGTAGTTGGATGTTTAGACATAGAAGAGGTGGTACAAAATTTTGTCTTGGGAGGCCATTTCCCACCTTTCACAAAATGACGATTGGCATATTTCCATTCTTCAACAGGAGCAAAAGGAACATGACAAATACGGTGCATTTTATTTACAACAAGAAACGTTTTAGACTCAGGTATATACAATTCATTGGAGTCTAGAACAGGTTCAGATTGAAATACTTCTGCAATAGGAGGCATATCAACTATTCGGGAAGAAAAGGCTTCAGAAGTAGAAACAGGAACAAAATATCTACGTGGTCTGACAAGAGGTCTAGGAATCTCTGGTTCAGGAGGAATAAGCTTGACTCTACCATCAGAGATATAAATGCGTTTGAGTTTAGACTCTGGCTTCTTGTCATCAGCAATAGACTTATATTGGAAATACCAATTGTTAGGAAGTTCAGTAGGATCATAAAGGACACCTTCGACTTGGGCATTGTAAATACCAACAGTCTCACAATATTTCAAGATATGTTTTTTTAACTTAGGATGATCAGCATTAGTTAACTGGAAAGAAGTTTGAACTAATACAAAGAGATACTCACTGTCTTCTGCCAATTGGAGACCTTGAACCCCAGTCATTAATTTCCAACAATCTTTCAAATGAATATCTGTTAGGCTTATAGAGTAATCAGGATATATAGTGCCATATTGACAACCTGTCGATAGAATACCCATGATAGTTCCTATTCGAGCATGGTCATATCTCTGGTGTCGGGTATCAAAGACTTCAGCAATACAGGGAGTGCTTAACCCATGACGGAATAAAGGAGCAAGACCAATACGAATACCCCCAAAATGAAGATAGTTATACTTCTTATCTTTGGCATACTGTTTAAATTTCTTAGTCTCGTTGTCAGAAAATAGATTGAAAGCTACTATTCTGACAGACGGACGAGAAATCTTAATAGTGACTTCTACTTCTTTCAATTTATTTTTTTCTTAAAAACATAAGACAAGGGAATTTTATAGACATCAGTCGCATGAAGCGACGGAGGATTCCAATTTTCAAGATTATCTACAGACTCACGAGTTTCATTCAGATATTCAGACTCAACATTTAGAGATGCAACTTCATTAATAATCTTACGAGCTATGGATGAGAAAGAGAGTAACAGATTTTCCATAACAGAATCGAGAACAGGGCTCTGATACCAAATGACTCAGTAACTTACAGATGATGGACTCAGTAACTTACTTGAATAACTGAAATATTGCAGAGCTTCCTCACACTCTTCCACAATGGGCACGGGAAATACGAGAACACACTCGACTCCTTCGGTCTTCGACTCGCCTTAAAATCCCAACTTATAATGATCTTGGAAGAAACTGTCCTTAGACAGGCAGCCCAAAAGGCTTCAATATTAATTCAGATAATATGTTACATACCACGTTATGCTTCAGAGTAGAGCCTTATTGTCTCTGATCTCTTAGAGCATGAATACAAACACTCTTTCACACAAACACTCAAACGCAAGACAATTGATCTCCTAACACAAGCACACACACACACTTATATAGAATATGAGAAGTATTGAGGGTCCTTCTCAGGCATTAGTAGCCCATACGGTGTGTACTCAATATTCTCGAGTACAATAATTAAAGTAAAACGCACTACCAAGGACCTTTCGGTTCTCGGTCACTGTCAAAATCATTATCATGGTCAGGTTCACTGATTTCGGATGAAGATGAGGGATCCTTTTGGTTTTCCCAAGAGATATGATTTATCCATTCCAAGTACTCAAATTCCCATTGATTATCTGGTTGGTCTTGAGCATCTTGATACAGGTCCACGAAAATGGTTGCTTTATCCTCGGATACCTTCACTTTTCCTTTTTCTGTAGCTACTTTTCCTTTGGTGGAGACTGTAGAAGATTCGCCTTTTCGTAAATCCTTTGATGATTTTCCTATATCAAACTTTATCATATCTATCGTAACATAGATATTCTTATGTGGAAAGATATATTTATCATCAGATTTCTACCACTTGTTGACATACGCCATTGGGTCTATCTCTATGTCGAGGAAAGAATCTTTCTTGCTTCTACGGAATTCAGGCATTGATAGGATTGGCATCTCCACTTCGTCCAATAATTCCCATTTGAAAATTTGAAACATGCTGACAGAGCGTTCTATTGCACATTGGATCTAGTGTTTGCATGTATGATTGATATCTGTATTTTGTTGCCATCCTAACTCAAAAATCATGGAAGAACATACTTATAGTTGACAACAATAAACTTATCAAACATACTACATCATCAGTCCAATTTCCGGCCATAACAGTAATAGTAACCAATGCCTTCTGATTAATAAGAAATTTAATTATTTTTATCCTTCCTTGACAGTCTTCAAGTTTTTTAATCAGGGACAATTTGTCGAGCAGTTTGAGTTTATGAAACTCTTTCAACCAAAGGGTCAACTTGTTTATTTCTTTATCATTGTCAGCTAACACAGATTCATCAATCCTTTATGGTCCATAAATTTGTGCGAAAGGATTTGGAACAATAGGATTTATAAATTCTATACTCTGATAATCCCATGGAGTAGAGAAGGTTCTCAAATACTGCAATGTTCTCATAACACATTGAGGTGCTCTAATCTGTGGTTTCTTCTTACAACAATCATCTCTGATTTCCCAGTCAGCAAAAGGTTCAAACAATTCATACCGAGGGAAAGAATCTGTACCTGCAAAATTTATATCATTTCTTTGTAGGAAGGCAGCATCATTTTCTTCAAACAGATCATGAATTCTTAAAGACTTCAAAAATCTTTGAACTCCTTCAGTCATGTTTATTTCATCTAAATACAACATCTTGGCTGAAGTAGAAACTGCAAAAGAGAAATATACACCACCAATAATTTGGTAATAGTTCAAAGTCTGTAAGACTTTGATCATATCCGCGGTGTATGTCCTTGACCAGTAGTCATCCAAAGTTTTAAAATAAAGTTTTACTTTCATATTGGGAAAAGGATAAACTTTTACCAGTTCTTAATCTAAACCTAATAAAATTCCAACATTCTTAGACTGCCAGGCTTGACATCTTTGTATCCACTGATTTCTTCGTATTTGAAGTCCAACAATTTTCTTAATTTCTTCAGCCACATCATCAAGAACTAATTAAAGAATCTGAAACCTTTTGACAAAAGTTTCAAAATGATCATCTGCAACAGTCTTACCTGGAAGAATAAGCAATTTAGTTCTTCTTACTCCACTATAAGCTTTGTTCATGTCTCTGGTAAGAGCATCAGCCAAATAGTTAGAAATACCTGGAACCCATTCAACATCAAAATCATACATCTGAAACCAAATCTGCCATGCCAATAATCTTCCTCTTGCGAGTTGTTTTGATATATTTTCTAATAAGAAATACTTAAAATTCATAGAATCGGTTCTTATCAGAAATTTGGCAGGGGCTAAATATCACTCAAATTTTTGAATACCATTAAAAATGGCGAGAGTCTCTTTTTCAGCCGCGAAATAATTTTTCTGGTGAGGCTAAAATTCACCTGATGCATATGCACATAAAATTTCTTTGTTGGTATCCTCCTTTTTTTCAAAAAGGATGACAGCCCAAAAATAATCAGAGGCATTGTTCTGCAAGTTAAAAATCCATTACCTGGAGGCTAGAGTTCTGGCAGCTGCTTGCATTCGGATTTTAATAATTTGACTACTGTCGTAGCTTCTGGTGACAAACCAGAGTTCAAATGCTTTCGAATTGGAGCAGTATTCTCAGAAAGTCTATGAATATACTTATGCACATAGTTGAGCACACCCAGAAATCTTTGAATCATTTTTGTATCTTGCAGTTCATTTGGAAACTCGGAGAGTTTTGTGAGTGCATGCAGCTGCATCTGGATCTTGCCATTAATGACATGAATTCCCAAAAAATCAATACTATCATGAAAAAGGACCATTTTCTTTTCAGAGAGAACAATACTGTGCTTTTTGACTTCATCGAGGAATATTTGCAAATGCTTCATATGGTCTTCAAGATTTTGACTATGAATCAATATATCATCAATATAGACAACAATAAAATCATATTTACCAAAAATAAAATCCATACGCCTTTGAAAGAAGGCAGACACATTCTTTAAACCAAAAGGAACAACTTTCCACTGAAAAAATCCTGCGGGACAAGTGAAAGTAGTCTTATGATGATCTTCTTCTCTAATTTGTATCTGGTAATAACTAGACTTCATGTCAAATTTACTAAAGATCTGACTGTGCTGAATCTTCTGCATAATCATTTCCTCGCGAGGTAAAGGATAATTGAAGCTCTTGGTGATGGAATTCAAGGGTTTATAATTTATCACCATTCTGGCTTTACCTTTTACTATTTCAGAATGATTTATTACCAGGAAAGCAGAGCATGAGTAATGAGAAGAGCTTGGTTCAATCAATTGAATATTCAAGAGTTCTTCAATATGCTTTCTAATTTCTTTTTCATCACTGGGAGTACAGGGAATCAATTTTCCTTGGACCCCATTGTCATGAAGGGTGACAATCGCCTGTTGAGGACTCTCTATACTCCAGAATGCTTGAGGATTTTTAGAACAATTTTTTAACAATTCATCAAAAATAGCAACTTGTGCTAGAGACCAATCAGAATTTCTGTTCGCTTTCTGCTTAGTTTTGTTCTAACTCCTTTCTTCATAAATCTGTAAAACTTCTTGCCAATTGTTAGAGTCATTTTTTGGTCTTCTTTCACCTGCTTTCTTTTGCCTATTTTCTCTTCGGGCTTCTGAATTAGCCAAAGTTCATCTTGGGACTGCAGTTTCCTTTTTCTTTATATTGAAGATAACTTTATCTTCACTGATAGTAACTGGTAAAAAAGAATTGATAAAAGGCATGCCAAGAAATAAACTAGCAGATGTATCATAATATTGGACAGCAGAAAACTTTACTATACTCCCGCCAATTTCTAAAGAAACATTGTCGACATAATGGGTGAGATTTACCGATCCACCAATGGTCTCAGAAATAAGAATATTTTGCAGAGGTTTCCATAAACCTTTGAAAAGATAAGGGCGAGCTAAATTATTTGACCCACCCGTGTCAATGAAGGCATCGACATTAATCCACTCACCTTTGACTTGAACTTCAACAGGGATATACAGAAGATTGTTAGT
Organism: Pinus albicaulis; assembly: GCA_034641835.2. Classification (NCBI taxonomy): domain Eukaryota; kingdom Viridiplantae; phylum Streptophyta; class Pinopsida; order Pinales; family Pinaceae; genus Pinus; species Pinus albicaulis. Next base: position 271,547 of record JAXQQM020087268.1, on the reverse strand, counting down.
TTTAACAATCTTTTTGAGAAAAGAGCTTTCATCCGTGTTAATAGATGTTGGAGCGGGAAAAGATGAGGACTGAGAAACTGTCTTCGGATAAGGGAAAAAAGAATTCAGAGCAGGTTGTGGAGGCAAGGAATTTAAAACGAGGGTTGAATTCTTAATACCACTATCGGGAGGAATAGAAAGTGAGGGAGCCACAGAGACAGTGTCATCTGAAAGGTATTCAGATGTCTCATCAGTGTAATCATCTGAACTAAATTCATCACTGTAATGCAATTCATTGTCTTCATAGCATTTAGTGTCATCAGAGCATCTATTCATTTTTTGACAGGTATCTGGAACTGTTTTAGTGTCTGATAGAGAAGCATCAGTCAGAATATATACATCTGATACTTCATTCTGGGAATCAACTATGGACCAATTATCAACAAAATCATCAATCTCAATACAGGCTTTTAACTTATTGGAAGAAATTTTGGGACACTTGCGAGCAAAGTGACCTTCTTGTTTGCAAATAAAACATGCATTGTCTTTTCTTGGTTGCCTGCGTTTTTTCAAATATTTAAACTTTCGAAAAGGCCTTCTGGGATTGGCTACTCTTTTAGGCTTGAATTTGCCATACCTTTTAGATTTTCTTTTCTTGAAGGACAGAACAGCGAACATCAAGTCTCGGAGAAAACTCTTGAGCTTTCTTTTGCCAGCAGAGGCATTTGACCTTTTCTTGACATCTAAACAAAAGATCTATCCAGTAGTTTTGTTCAATCTTCTTTCCTTCGACTTCAAGATCTTTCATAATTAAATCTCCTAGATTACCAGGTAGCTTAGACAAAAATGAAATTTTCTGAACAAAATCATTAGTCAGATTGGCTTTATAAATTTTTGCCATGTAGTCATTGCCAAACTTATCCAAGAACTTAATATCCTTGAGTTCCATTCTTGCTAGGTCTATGATAATATGTTTCTTTTCATCTGCTGGTTCTGGAACAAACTGAGTTTTTAGTAGCAATTCTAAAGTAGCTAGGCCTGAAACAGCAACATTCATTCGTTCTTCTGATGGTCCCATCCACTAGTCATAAACAATGCCAGCCATCCGTTTTTCAGTGAGGGAAAAAATAGAGATATTATCTAACTTAGAAACAACTTGCATCTGATAAAGGGCACCAATCCAGATTCTTATAGATTCAGCTGGATTTGAAGATTTATCTAAATCCAGAACATATCCAGTGGCATTGGTTGCAAACAGATCTTCTTCTATCCGTGGATATTTCAGAATTTCTTTAAAGACATGAGCTTTTTGAAGAGAAGGCAAAATGAAAGAGGGAAACTTAGTGGCAGCGTTTTCTAGAGTAGCAATCTCACTGTTAGGTTTCTGAAAGTTTAGTGATTGAGTTGGCTCTAGTTTTCTTCCAGAAGTTTTTCTTTCAGACGCTTGTGCACTAGATTCTACTCCACTTTCTTCTTGTTTTTCATCTATATCCCAATAATTGGGAGTATCCATTGAAATAGAAAATGTGGGAGCTTTATGTTCTCTATGTTTCCTTTCTTTCTTCTTCTTCTCTATTGCTTCTCTTCTCTGTCTTTCTTCTTGTTTTTCCTCATGGAGAAGCTTAAGATTTTGAAGGATTTTCTCAGTCTGGGAACCAAGATCATCTAGAACATATTCTCGATGTGCGCACCAAGTAGTAAGATAATTACCTAACTGGTAGGTCTGGTCTAAATCATTAGGGTTGGTGGCATTATGTTCTATCAGGGGAGCACAGTCAGCTCTAGTAGTTGGCTGTTTAGACATAGAAGAGGTGGTACAAAATTTTGTCTTGGGAGGCCATTTCCCACCTTTCACAAAATGACGATTGGCATATTTCCATTCTTCAAAAGGAGGAAAAGGAACATGAGAAATACGGTGCATTTTATTTACAGAAAGTAACGGTTTAGACTCGGGTATATACAATTCATTGGAGTCTAGAACAGGTTCAGATTGAAATACTTCTCCAATAGGAGGCATATCAACTCTTCGGGAAGAAGAGGCTTCAGAAGTAGAAACAGGAACAACATATCTACGTGGTCTGACAAGAGGTCTAGGAATCTCTGGTTTAGGAGGAATAATCTTGACTCTACCATCGGAGATAGCAATGCGTTTGAGTTTAGACTCTGGCTTCTTGTCATCAGCAATAGACTTATATTCGAAATACCAATTCTTAGGAAGTTCAGTAGGATCATAAAGGACACCTTCGACTTGGGCATTGGAAAGACCAATAGTCACACAATCTTTCAAGACAGGTTGTTTTAACTTAGGATTAGTAGTATTAGTTAACTGGAAAGAAGTTTGAACTAATAGAGAGAGATACTCACTGTCTTCTGCCAATTGGAGACCTTGAACCCCAGTCATTAATTTCCAACAATATTTCAAATGAATATCTGTCAGGCTTATAGAGTAATCAGGATAGATAGTGCCCTATTGACAACCCGTGGATAGATTACCCATGCTAGTTCCTATTCGGGCATGGTCATAGCTCTGGTGTCGGGTGTCAAAGACTTCAGTAATACAGGGAGTGTTTAAACCATGACGGAATAAAGGAGCAAAACCAATACGAATACCCCCAAAATGAAGATAGTTATACTTCTTATATTTGGCATACCGTTTAAATTTTTTAATCTCGTCATCAGAAAATAGATTCAAAGCTACTATTTGGACAGACGGACCAGAAATCTTAATCGTGACTTCTACATCTTTCAAAAAATATTTTTTCTTAAAAACATAAGACAAGGGAAGTTTATAGACATCAGTTGCATGAAGTGACGGAGGATTCCAATTTTCAGGATTATCTACAGACTCATGAGTTTCATTCGGATCTTCAGACTCGACAGTTCGAGATGAAAATTCATTAATAATCTTACGATCTATGGATGAGAAAGAGCATAACAGATTTGCCATAACAGAATCAAGAAACGGGGCTCCGATACTAGATGATGGACTCAGTAACTTACTTGAATAACTGAAATATTGCAGAGCTTCCTCACACTCTTCCACAATGAGCACGGGAAATATGAGAACACACTCGACTCCTAGTCCTTTTGCTCATAAATTACCTATATTGATGGCCAAATATCATTGATGGATTCTTTCTCAGCATTGACAATAGCTCTTAGATCAGGGGAATAACGGGTTTGACATAGTCTAATGACTTCAGGACACTGCAAGTGTGGGGAACTACATATTTGGGTATATTAGAGTCCCAAATTTGTACTTCATCTGCCTGATCTAAAAATTTTTCAAGACTCCAGCAGTGGAGATCCAAAAGATTAAATTCAATGATTGGATCAGTTATTTTGTAATAAACATCATCTAAGGGTGTATTCTCAATATCTACAATGGGAGGTTGTAGTGGATTTATAACAATGGTGCTTTTTGAAGCCATTTATGGGTTGGTTTCTGATAATTTTTCCTTTTGAATGTTAAAAAACTCTATTTTTAGGCTTTCTATACTCTTCTGTAAGCTTAAGCTGTTTACAGAAGGTATTTTTTGGTATAACAGAGATGTTTTTAAACAGATAAAGGTGAATTTGGCTTTCTTCTATTTTAAATATTCAAATTTTCTCCAAAATCACTCTTTAGACCTTCTTATAGACTCAGAAATGTATAACAAGGGTTTTCAGCTGATTTTTTGGGTAAAACAGGACTAAAACAGTTTTATTCAAGAAGAGAAGGGTTTTAAGTATTTTCAAAGGCTTATTTGGATCAATTTAGAAGTTCTTTATGTTGGAATATTGTCATTGATGGCAAAGGCATTGGCTACAAAGGAGCATCTGATCAAAAGAACAAAGGAAGTATCGGTTGATCAAAATAACAGAGGAAGTATCGGTCAAGGAGAAAAATTGGAAAATTGTCTGGAACAATGAAACATGGTATGGAAACTGTACATTGGTGCTTATGGAACCGGAATGGAGCATGAAGATGTTGGAAATATGATGCAGAGTGTTGTCCTTGATGGCAACCCACTGAATGAAGATGAAGACATGCGACTGTTGACATGTGTTGTCCTTGATGGCAATCCACCTGATGAAGTTATGCTTGACTTGATGGACTTAGTAAATGATGTAAATCTGATGTGATATGATGCTAAGAGTTGTCCTTGAAAGGCAACCCACTTGATGAAGATGATGACAATCCACTTGATGAAGTTGTGCTTGCTAGAATATGTTCTTGATGAGCTAAATATGATGTATCTACAGTGTGTACAGAAGGCAGTGAAGAAAAGAAGTCAGCATGTGCTCAATCTTGATGAAAAGAGTATGTCTCTAGGTATACGCAGATCTGTCTAGGGGAAGTCGCGTATGCACGCGGAAAAGAACGTTCCAAGTCGCGTATGGGAAAAAGCGCTCTAAAAGTGCAAAACCAGGGGTAATCACCACGGTATTGACCCATTGTATTGGGTAATGTTCCGCCTAATTGACCCCGTCCAGGAATACCATCGGATGTAATGTGGTTTTGGGCTCATGGTATTGAAAAAGGGGCTCATGGTATTGAAAAGGGTAAACCTATATAAGGAGAAGAAATTCATTGTGCAAATCATGAGTGTGGGAGCAAGATGTTTGAGCTTGAATGAATACTTCTCTATGAAGTATATCTGTATGGAAAGGGTAAAGGTTTGATAATAGATCTGAATCTATGATGCACCTATGAAGAAATGATGAAGCGGAAGATCTAGATCTGAAATGTGCTTGTATCTGCTAGATCTGCTTATGGAAGGCTTAGATCTGAAATAAGGCGAACATCTGTCTGAAGTAAAAGGGTAAATACGGTAAGATATACGATCTAAAAGTATCTTTATCTATAATTGTGGAAGATCTATACGGCTAGCACGCGCGAGAGGAAGCGCGTTATATACGCAGCTTCTTCGAAGAGAAAGCGCGTATGCGCGGTAAAAAATATGTGCGGGGTATACGTTTGGTTTTATGTGGACGGAAGCGCGTATATACGCGACATCAGTGAAGGAAAAGCGCGTATGAAAACTAGGGTTTGCTGAAGCAAGGGGTATGAAATATCTGATCTGTTCTGCTGTGTTTCTGCTATCTGATCTGTGTAGATAAGTATCTGTTGGTGATGTATGTTTGTGCTTAAAAGTAATGAAAGGGTCTGGAAATATGATGAAATGTGGCCTGCAAGTGTTGTTCTATTGAAGTTGTTGGATCTAGTGTGAAAATTGATGAAACGTGGTCCAAGGTGGTGCTGAGGGTTGTAGCCTTCAGTCAGGGGGTCGTAGCTCCCTTCCAGGTGAGGCTGTTAAACGAGATCGGGGGGTCGTAGCTCCCTTCCAGGTGAGGCTGGTAAACGAGTCAGGGTGTTGGAGCTCCCTTCCAGGAGAGGCTGGTAAACGAACGCAGGTGGGTGCCTGCATGCTGGTCAAGTCTGCGCCAGCACATATGTTGTAAGATGTTTTCTCTATAATAAAATATTGAAGGCTGAGCAACTGCAGCGGTGGTTTTCTCCCGACTTGGGTTTCCACCTAAAAATCCTGGTGTTCATGTATGATGCTTTGTGTGATGGTTTATTCTGTTCTTACTGCACATGTTTACTGTTTATTAAACATCTGATGAATGAATGATGGAATGATATAAGTGAAGAATTAATGACATAATTAGATCTCTGTGTATACGCTAGTTTCTTAAAGGGTATCCGCGTATATACGCGAGTCTGTATCAGGAAAGTCGCATATGGGTTTTAGAAGCAAGAAAAAGTAAAAGTTTTGAATATGCAGTAAATACTGATTCACCCCCCCTCTCAGTATTTTTCCCAACAATTGGTATCAGAGGAGGTTCTTCTGCAGAAGCTTGATCGCTTGAAGGAGATTCGTTGCAATGGGAAGTCAAGAAGGAGTGATGTCTATAAAGCCACCTCTATTCAATGGAAGCAATCTGATATTCTAGAAGGTACGAACAAAAGCATATCTACAAAGTCTTGGTGCAGATGTATGGGCAATCGTGGAAGAAGGTTATCAATACCCGGCAAGTATTCCTACTGATGCAGCAGAAAGGAAGAAGTATGAAATCAATGCCAAAGCAGTGAATGTCTTGTTAGGAAGCATGTCTGAATCTGAATTTGCTAAAGTGATGTAGCTACATTCAGCAAAAGAAATATGGGACAAAATCATTCTAAGCTATGAAGGAGACACAAAGGTAAAAAGTGCAAAACTCCAAACTCTTAGAATTGAATATGAAAATTTGAAGATGCATAGTGATGAAAGTGTTGCCGGTTTCTTTCTTCGTCTAGATGATATTGTAAATCGGATGAGAAATTTGGGTGAAACCATAACTGATACTACTCTGGTGGAAAAGGTCTTAAGATCTTTGACTTCAAAATTTGACTCTAAAGTTTCGGCTATTGAAGAAAGGCAAGATCTGCAAACAAGATCCTTGACTTCTAAATTTGACTCTAAAGTTTCGGCTATTGAAGAAAGGCAAGATCTGCAAACTCTTTCTATTGTTCAATTGCATGGTATTCTGACTGCTTTTGAAATGAGACAAGGAGGTCCTTCCCAAATTAGAGAAGCTGCTTTTAAGGCATCTACAAAAGGAAAGGAAAAGAAAGTTGTCAAAGAATCCAGCTATATATCCGATGAAGAAGAAGCGAATTTCGTGAGAAAGCTCCAACTAGGTACTGGAAGATTCAAAGGTAAGCTTCCCTTCAAATGTTTTGAGTGTGGAAAAGTTGGTAATTATGCTGCTAAATGTCCTTATAGAGAAAAGCATGGTAAAGGGAAACAATTTTAAAAGAGAAAGAGTTATTATGCAAAAGAAGATGATGATGAAGTGTCCGGTGAAGATGAAGAAGATTCTGACCATGATCTGAAAGTGCTCATGGCAAAGAAGCAAAAGAAGAAGGTTACTCAAGGAAAGGAGATACCTCAGAAATCATGTATAGAAAAAATTGAAGAAGATGAAACAGATTCTGACGAAGCTCTACAAGTGCTCATGGCAAAGAAGAAAAAGAAGAAGCCTACTCAAAACAACCCTACGAAGCCTACTCAGAAAACATGGTTAGCAGAAATTGAAGAAGATGAATCAGATAGTGATTGGGGTCATCCTTTGCATGATCTTGATGGTACAAACAATAATGAAGTTTGTGAAAGTAGTGTTTTGGAAATAGAGAAAGCTCTCAAGATCAAAGATGAAGAACAACAAAGAGCAATTGATAAGAAAGATTCTATCAACAAAGAGATGATCTCTCAAATGAAAGAACAAATAGAAATGTTGAATGGTCAGGTGGACAAGTATCAAAATCGTATTAAAGAACTAGAAGCAGAAATCAACAATCTAAATGCAGATCTCGAAAAATCAAGCAAGAAGAATGAAGAACTTGAAGCTGCAATCATCTTTCTACAAACAGATCTTGAAGCATCAAACAAGAAGAATGAAGAACCTCTGTCATTTGAAAAGGAAGGCCTTGAAGCAGAAATCATCGCTCTCAAAGAAGATCTGGAAAAATCAAATAAGAAGAATGAAGAGCTACAACAAACATGTGAAGGAAACGAAGATTGGTTGAAAGAAGAGATTCTAAATCTGAAGGATCAAGTTGAAGATGGAAGAAGAAAAGAAGAAAGCATGACAAAGCAATGTCAAGCCTTGGAGGTTGAGGTAAATATTCTCAAAGGTAAATTAGAAGAAAAGGTTAAACTTTTGAGGCTTCATGATAGTACTAACATTTTGGACAATATTCTGAGTAATCAAAGGTCTCCTGCTATCAAACATGGTCTTGGTTTCCATGAAACTGTTAAAGGAGAATCTAGCTCACAAGGAAGTGCCAAAAATTCAGAAGATGTCAATGCAAAACCTGATGTGTTGAAAGAAACAAAAGATCAACCAACATTCATGGATTCTCGAAGGAATTCATTCAAGAACGTTGAATGTTTTAAATGTCATAATTATGGGCATGTTGTAGCAAATTACAGAAGCAGAACAATTCAGCCACAAACAAACAGTTTCTACTCAGAAAGGTACTCTAGTAGCTTCAAGGGATATTGTTTTTCATGTAACAAGTATGGACATAAAGCAGCTAATTGTAAAAGGAGGAAGAATAGAAATACTCATTATGATTCTTATGTTTATTTCTCTGACCACATGAGATGTTATGCTTGTAACAAGTATGGACATGTAGAAAAAGAATGCAGGATGAACAGATCTGGGAAAGTGGACAATTTTCAGCACACAGTTGGAAAGCTCAAGCAAATCTGGAAAAAGAAGGAGGACCGATCAGAAACGTAGGGAATTCTGACCCTACTGCAGTCATCCTCTTCTGAAGCTTACTTCTCTGATTGACTGCAGGAATGATGTGAGATACATTATGAGATCTATTAATGTATCGTCACAAGGGGAGCAATGTATGATGACTCTCATGGTTGAGTTGATTATTCTGGTTATGTTTACTTCTGACAGCGTATATGATGTGGGAAGGACAGGTACAGGTGGTACAAACTCAGGAGGAAATGAAGGAAGATGAATATTTTCTATGCTTCACTTTCCATACGCGGGTTATATTAACAAAAGTCGTGTATACACGCGAGTTACAGCAGACACAGTCGCGTATTCATTAATGATAAAAGAATTTATCTGACAGCTGAAGATCTGGAGCAGAGGTTCAGGGGGAGCATCAGTCTGACTGCTGATGATTGCACTGTTAGCATTATTCTGGTTATAATCATGATAATGAAATGATACATGCGTTCTTGTGTTGAAGATTATGGATGAAGCCTGGTTGCTTTATGATGAAGAGCATTCGTTGTTGAGATGAAAGTCTTATAATTCAGAAATGAGGACAGATCATGTAGAGATGGTATTCAGGATTGCACAAGTTAAGCAATAGCACTGGTTTAGGGGGAGTAGCAGGATGATGATTGCATTGTTGGCAATATAATTTCTTATTCTTTGGTCTTTATGATACTCATGCTCAAATGATGATAACTTGGTACATGGACTATTATGATGAGTTTTTGAACCCTGGTTGCTTATAAGTATCTTGTGTGCTCACACATGGATGAGTTGGATGTCGTTTGATTCAGAAATAAATCATGCAGAGTTTGCTACTATGGTTGAGAGATCTTTTGCCTACATATGTTACTTCATGTTAAATCTTGAAGATCATGGTGATGTTGGACCACATGGATGATTTCTTGACACCTATGTGAAGATGTTGTTCTGATATGAGAATCTCTCTTGGAAAGATTGTATTGATGCTGCAAAGAATCTGAAGGCTTGATTACTATTGTGCTGATGCTACAACCATTGGATGACGCTTGAAGACACCACTACATTGTTCTATCTATCTGTAGTCCAGGGAAGCATTCAAATATCTCAGAAAGAAGCTGAACACTGTCTTTGCCTCACAGAGAATCAGATCTGGTTGAAATTTAGAAGATGGCATTGGATACACGAGGTTCATGAAACACAGTCACGTATATACGCGAGTTCCTGCACAGAAAACCGCGTATGTCTGATTGCTGACAATTTTTTCTTGGAGTCAGCTCTTTTCAGCACAGCTGCAGTGCTGTTTGGTATCTCTGATACTGTTTGGTATCTCTGATACTGTTTGGTATCTCTGGTGGTGTTCCAGTTCTCATAATTATGTTTCTAATGTTTTGATAAATATGCCTTGATGATTTGTTGGTGATGAAAGTGTTCAGGATGCACAAACTAAGGGGGAGCCTTAGTCATTTGGAAAGGATGCTTGGATGCACAAATTCAGGGGGAGCATTGGCTTTACTGAGTATAATGCTTTGTTGGCATTATGGTGGTTCTGAAATATGTTCTCTTTCTTGAGGACTTTCTGGTGTTGGTTATGAAAAGTCATATTTGTAGTTTGATGAAAAGGTCTTGTTGACCCATGTTGTAAAATTGTAATATTCAGTCATGTAAGGACTTGTCAATTTTGTAAACCCACTTGGTTGGGTAGCTGAGTCAAATGTGTAAACTCACTTGGTTGGGTACTTGAGTCTCATATGTAAATCCACCTGGTTGGATAATTGTTGTAAGTATGAGTCTTTGGTGATAGGTAGAGTCATGTACTTCATTGAAAATATGTTTGAAGATTCAACATGAACTCAGGGGGAGCTTGGTCACTTCAGTACATATCAGATCTGTTGAACGCTTCTTCTACATGAGGAGAAAAGGAGGTGAGTGTGTTGGTTTTTGATCCGCCCGTTGCCCTTGATGTCAAAGGGGGAGAGTGTGTTGGTTTTGATGTGTTGGTTTTGATCCGATGGTTTTTCCCTTTGCCCTTGATGTCAAAGGGGGAGAGTGATATGGTGTTTGAATAAAGAGACAGAATGATGTCAAATATTTGGGAGAGTGACATGGTGTCATTGTATTCTTAATGTATCTATCTGTTGTGGTAACCAAACACCATCGTGGTTGCCATCAAGTCCAAAGGGGGAGATTGTTGGAAATATGATGCAGAGTGTTGTCCTTGATGGCAACCCACTGAATGAAGATGAAGACATGCGACTGGTGACATGTGTTGTCCTTGATGGCAATCCACCTGATGAAGTTATTCTTGACTTGATGGACTTGGTGAATGATGTAAATCTGATGTGATATGATGCTAAGAGTTGTCCTTGAAAGGCAACCCTCTTGATGAAGATAATGACAACTTACTTGATGAAGTTGTGCTTGCTAGAATATGTTCTTGATGAGCTAAATATGATGTATCTACAGTGTGTACAGAAGGCAGTGAAGAAAAGAAGTCAGCTTGTGCTCAATCTTGATGAAAAGAGTATGTCTCTAGGTATACGCGGATCTGTCTAAGGGAAGTCGCGTATGCACGCGGAAAAGAACGTGCCAAGTCGCGTATGGGCTAAAGCGCTCTAAAAGTGAAAAACCAGGGGTAATCACCATGGTATTGAAAAAGGGGCCCGTGGTATTGAAGGCTCATGGTATTGTTTTGGCTCATGGTATTGAAAAAGGATAAACCTATATAAGGAGAAGAAATTCATTGTGCAAAATATGAGTGTGGATGCAAGATGTCTGAGCTTGAATGAATACTTCTCTCTGAAGTAGATCTGAATGGAAAGGGTTACACTTGAATGATAAATCTGAATGTATGATGCACCAATGATGAAGAAGGGGATCTAGATATGAAATGTACTTGTATCTACTAGATCTGCTTATGGAAGGATTAGATCTGTGATGAGGCGAACTTCTAGGCGAACATCTGTCTGAAGTAAAAGGGTAAATCTGAACTGAATATCTGATCTGATGAAGTATGCTGCTTTGTAATGATTGAAGATCTATACCTTTACTTCAGCGAGAAGGCGATATAGCGGCCGATGAAGAAGAGAAAGCGTATCTTGTAATGAAATATCTTGAGGTATCTATTGGTTGATGAGGGCTAAAGCAGCGTATATCGCGTTTATCGATGAGGAAGAGAAGCGCGTGTATGCAAACTAGGGTTCTTGAATGTTTAGTATTAAGAAATGTCACGATCTGTTAACCTGGTTCCCCCGCTGGTCTATCGATGAGTTATATGTGTATGTTTCATGGTTGGTAATGCTTAAAAGTATGGAAAGGGTCCAGTATGAAAATATGATGAAATGTGGCCTGCAAGTGTTGTTCTATTGAAGTTGTTGGATCCAGTGTGAAAATTGATGAAACGTGGTCCAAAGGGGTGCTGAGGGTTGTAGCCTTCAGTCAGGGGGTTGTAGCTCCCTTCCAGGTGAGGCTGGTAAACGAGAGCAGGGGGTCGTAGCTCCCTTCCAGGAGAGGCTGGTAAACGAGTCAGGGGGTTGGAGCTCCCTTCGAGGAGAGGCTGGTAAACGAGCGCAGGTGGGTGCCTGTGTGCTGGTCAAGTCTGCGCCAGCACATATGTTGTAATATGTTTTCTCTATAATAAAATATTGAAGGCTGAGCAACTGCAGCGGTGGTTTTCTCCCGATTTGGGTTTCCACCTAAAAATCCTGGTGTTCGTGTGTGATGCTTTGTGTGATGGTTTATTCTGTTCTTACTGCCCATGTTTACTGTTTATTAAACATCTGATGAATGAATGATGGAATAATAGAAGTGAAGATTTAATGACATATCTAGATCTCTGTGTATACGCTAGTTTCATAAAGGGGATCCGCGTATATACGCTAGTTTATTGAAGGAAAGTAGCGTATGGGTTTTAAGGAATGAAAAAGTAAAAATATTTGATTATGCAGTAAATACTGATTCACCCCCCCCTCTCAGTATTTTTCCCAACAACATATGTTCAGTGGTGTCATTGTTTCACTTCCGATATTATGTTTCTTACCTTGATGAATAGGTGGAACTCTACTTGGAGGCCTCTCTATTTTTTGACTCTTTTCTCATACTATCAAAGGTCATTATATGTTATATGGGATATACTGTATAGTTATTAGACTACATATCTTCATATAGAACTTGAAAATAGTATGATGGAAACCAAAATCATAAGGTATTAGGACATGACAACTTTCTAATTAGTTATTAGACTACATATCTTCATATAGAACTTGCAAATAGCATGATGGAAATGTGAACTTGCAAATAGTATGATGGAAATGTGGATCTCATGACTCTTCATGATTAATGCTTCTAGAAACCAATCATAATAATGTATTAGGACATGTTCCTTTAACTTGCAAATAGTATGGTCGAAATGTGGATCTCATGACTCTTCATGATTAATGCTTCTAGAAACCAAACACAATTTAATGTATTAGGACATAATTTAATGTATTAGGACATGCTCCTTTAGGCTTGGTGGAATTACCTTTGATTTTTATTTATCTCTTACACACACACACACACACACACACACATATATATGAAGAGATGATCCCATTTTCTTTTTTATTCATAGATCAAATGTCATTTAAATACAAGATTTATCATAATGTACAATGATTCATTCCATATTATTCATAAATTTTTTCATTAAAACATGAACCCTTTAAATGATGAACCTAGTTAATGCTTCTTCTTCATGAAGAAGACTACTTGATCTTTCAATTTGAATTTGATGATGGTCCTTTGTTATCTTTCTTGACTACTTAAAATTATTGACACAATCATATGCTTCTTGTTACTCTTTTTATTCCTTCCTTATATTGTATTCTTCCCCTTAGATATTGTGTACTCTCCCACATAGATATTTCACTCAATTTTGATGGTCCTTTGTTATCTTTCTTGACTACTTCAAATTATCAAATTATTGACACAATCATATATATATTTCACTCAATTTTGATGGTCCTTTGTTATCTTTCTTTACTTCAAATTATTGACACTTTATCATATATATATCATATAGATATTGCACTCAATTTTGATTGTCCTTTGTTATCTTTCTTGACTCTTTCAAATTATTTACACTTGATCATATAGATATTGCACTCAATTTTGATGGTCCTTTTTTATCTTTCTTGACTACTTCAAATTATTGACACAATCATATGCTTTTTGTTACTCTTTTTATTCCTTCCTTATATCTATTCTCCCCCTTAGATATTGTGTACTCTCCCACATAGATATTGCACTCAATTTCATAGGCTCTTCTTTTGAAGTCAAATAAGTGACAATAATTTACAAGAACTATCCCTAATTTGTTTCTCACATGTTAAAATGGTTCTCTAACAAGATAATTTATAACAACTATTCCAAATTTGTTTCTCACATATTCAAATGCTTCTCTAGCAAGAGGCTTTGTGGGTATGTATTCCATCTTCACTATTTTCACAAAGACTTGTTGTGTGAGGAAGTGGTACTTTATGATGATATGTAAATAGTGATTGAAGGAAGTAGAATATTTTATTTTTGAAATTATTATTACACTTCTATTGAAACACTTAATAGATATATAGATTTACTTTAATATCTTGTAGAGCCCATTTCATCCAAAACACTCAAAAAGAAGTAGCTACTATGTATTCCACTTCTACTCACTCAAAAAGAAATTTACCTTAATATCTTGTAGAGCCTGTTTCATCCAAAACACTAAAAAATAAGTAACTACTATGTATTACACTTCTACTCTAGATAGAGAAAGTAACGATTCTTTCTTGCTTAGCCATTAAACCAAAGACTCTTCTAAGTAGAATTATACATTGTCCACTTGTAATTTTCACAAGCCTAGTTGAATCTTATATGTTTTCAATGTAAATTTCTCACAAGTAAATTTTCAATGTAAATTTCTTAACTTCTACAAGTTTTATAGGCAGAGTTTGTAAAGGGCAAGGTAGCCTCTGGATCTCATCTTTTATGAAAGGTGACATATCTAGTAAATGCCCCTACAGTTAATCTTTGGAATAGATCTAAATAGAATTTCTTCATTTTAATATCCATAAAGCACAACCACTTTAAGGTAAATTGTGTACATGTGTCATTTCTCCCACAAACTAAAGGCTTCCTCCCATTAATTTTAGATGTGAATTCTAGACCATAAAATTTTTAAGTCAAACTTTAAGATAAAACATGCACATGTCATTTACCTCATGATCTTGTGTCATTTCTCCCATGTCATATATATATTTTTTATTTAATTTTTTTTTTTTTTTTTAGGGATAAGAAAACCATTAAATATGGTTGAAAAATGGAAATTATGCATAGAAGTTTCTTGCTATCCCAATCCAGGGAAAGTAGTGATTACATATGTGCTTTCCAATATTGTGACTAGCAAAGTCGTCCAGAGGAAAATGAATATACTGGGAAGAAAAAAAAACAATGAGGCATATTATATTGGATTGATAGAAGGCTTAGTAACAACGATGGAGTATGGATCAAATGGAATTGTAGTTTTCACCAATTCTGAACTTGTGTGCAACCAAATGAATGGCGTGTGCCAAGTTAAGAAGGAGAGTCTAAAATAACTGCATGAAATAACAAACAATATTGTTAGCCAATTTCAATTTTTTAGTATAAGGCATTGTAAAAATGTGAATAAGATGTCTGTTGATCTATTGCGTGGGGCAATGCCAATTCATTATTCATATATCAAAGATGAATTAGAATTATACAGAGTAATTCCAATGCAAGATTCATCTCTAAAAGATGAATTGGTTTTGAGATGCTCTTATTCAAAAATTCAAGATTCATCTCTCAAAGATGAATTAGTGTTGAAACACTCTCCTTCAAAATTTATTGATGGAGATTGTAACATATCTTGGATATGTGTGTGTTGTGTACTTATAAATGCGTATTTTTTAATGACCATGTGCTTTTTTCAATTATATACCAAGTGTGCTCCCACCACACCATGTAAAGCGTAACTCGGTGAACTTAAAATTTTTATAACATTAAAAGGTGGGTACTTCAACAATTTTTTGTTTAAATGGAGTTTGTTTAAATGCAGTTTCACTTCTTTTTTAATGACCATGTGTTTTTTTCAATTTTATACCAAGTGTGCTCCCACCATGTAAAGAGAAATTCAGTGAACTTATCATTTTTATAAATTCTTTTTTGCTTAAATTGAGTTTCACACATCAATTAGTGCTTTGAAAGTTGTGTTCTACATATTTTGTGCACACTAAATTACATTAAATTTCTGAAATTTATTTTTTGTAAATGTCCACCAATAGATATGTATATCATGGAGGATGAACAACGAAGATCAATAGAATCCCATATGGGGATCAAGGATCGGGGGATGTTCATGGTATTTAAATATAATCTTAAATCTCCATACATGTGTGTACATATGGAATTGATTTTTTATTAACTTTGTGAGTTAAATTAGTTGTTACTAAGTTTCATTTTTTATTTTTTAGGAGCTAAGAAGAGAAGGGTCTCTACTCCATCCATGAAGCATGCCCATGGTTCACCCAGCCGTGGTATGGTTCACACAATTTAATCAATGAATATGTACATGTATTTATATGTACACATGAATGTGTTTTCCAATTGATTATAAATTTGTGTTTTTTTATGAAGCTTCTCTCTCGTCTCCAGAGGTTGGTGGTGGTTCAAATCCCCTTAGAGGACCATCAATGAGTGGTAGCAGGTTGTGTGAAGGTGGTGATATTTATTCCCCCAGAGGCCAATCAATGGCTGGTGGTGCTGGTTCTCAGTAGGGTCATTCTGGGTCTCAACAATTTTAGGGTGGAGAAGATGCTAACCAACCACGTCAAGGTTGCTATCAATTTCAATATTTTTTTCATTGAATTTGTACAAATTTGTTTACATGTGTTTTTTCTAATATACAAAATTTCATATATATTGATGTAGAGGCTGAAAATGTTCCAAATATTGGTCAAAATAGACACAGGGCAGAACGTTACATTCAAGAAGAAGGTTGTCTACCCACCACAACTTATCCGGCTGACATTTTTGATATACCATGGGAAACAAACATGGCACAATGCACCTTACAAAGGTGTGAAAAAATTCATGCAAAATTGCAGAGAGATCTCGTGGCTTTGAATCTACCTGCTAAGATTCGACAAAGCCTCAAAATAGTTACACATTCATTGGGCGAAATTGTAAATGTGTACAAAAATTTTGGGCCAACGACTGATACATTTGTAGAAGTGATGAGAAAGAGAAATGAAACAGTAATGGGTCCCGATAAATGGGAGCATGTAAAACAAAGAGTTAAAAAAAATATGGCGAAGTCAATGTTTAATTTCAAGGAAGGGCCAAAAATAAAAATGCTAAAGGTGCAATATTTCAAGCACCCAAATATAGCTCACTATTTGTATGATAAGCACCTTGCGGCCTATGGAAGGCTCCCATGGAACGACGAGGTTCTTGTTTATTTTGCACAATTGTTTTATGCATAATTTCTTTTGGATATGAAACCCAACTACAATGACCTTCCGTCAGAATGTTTTGGTCCTGGGAAAGGTCGATTGTATGACCATAAGGGCGCTAAGCGAGATGTGGAGTTGCCTCGCCCTGAGCCGCCATTGGTGAGTCGACCTTTTCGGGTCGATACTTTGCGGTCAGAGATGGATGCGACTTCTCAAATAAGTCGAGAAGCAAGGGATGTCATGATCGACAATGTTTACAGCGGATTGGGTGGAGTCGATGTTTGTTTAAATCGACAAAGAGCACGTAAAAATGGACATGCCAATTTTGTGTATTGTACAGATGAAGAGATTGACAACATGAATGTTGAAGATCTCCGAATATATGAAAAAAATTGTCGCAATGGTTTTCAAGACCTAATTCTTCATGAGGAAGAGGGCATGGGAATGGTATGTGTTAATGACCTTAGGGTTCAATTATTTTAAGATGTATACATGTGTACAATTTGTAATAAATACATGTGTATGTACATGTATACATTTATTTGTATGTACATTAATCTAACAAAAATGTATCATTATATGTTAAAACACCATTTGCAGTTGTCACGCATGATGAGTGATGAAAATTTTAATATCACGCTCGGGACTTCTAGTTCAAACAATGCAGATGGGTCTCACCATCAAGATATGTTGGCAAATGTTAGTGTTTTTTAAGTGATATTTTTAAAATAAATAATTGTGCACACATGTACATGTATGTATATATAATGATAAAATGTTTTAACAGACTTTGATTCCTTTCGATGTTTTTGGGATGGTGGTACCTTCTTCTTACTTGGGAGATGTACCTTCTACTTCCTTAGGAGATGAGCCACAAGTATGGACAATTTTTCACTTTTAAAATTTATGATTAAGTTATATATATATATATATATATATATATATATATATATCTTGAGTTATTTTAAATTTTTTGAATTTAGGTTCCTATAGAATATTTCTTTAGTCCACGGACTCTAGTGACAGAGATAGGAACATCCACACCATTTCAACCATTTGAACAAGTTGTCTAACATTTTTTTTAATATTATTGAAAATAAGTTTATATATGTACACGACATTTTAATTTGAAATATATATATATATATATATATATATATATATAACTGTACATTTATATTGTACAGTTTACCATTGCATCTATGTTCCCATGGGGTGGGGGGGGGGGACTTGTAGCAGGTGAACAAATGGAGAGGGAACCTCATGAGGTATTGCATGATTTTTTTATTTTTTTTGGTTGTTACATGAAGTTCTATATATATTCTCACTCATTTTTAAAACATCAAATTTTAATGTTCAAGTACATGTGCATTGTGTACAGGTTTCCCATGCTTCACATGATAATGCGCGGATTGAGACTCTGATAGGAAAGACGCTACATCCCTCTCTATTTTATTGACATGATTTGTAGATTTGATTTCAAGATTTAGTTAGTCTTAAATTTACTTTTTTATATATTATCTAGATGCACTATCATATATATATATATAACTTGATACAGTTTGATACTTGTGAGATCTACAATTTTTGGACATATTTTATTACAGTGTTAATATAATTTTTTTTGTTCCAAAAAGTTAAGTTTTGGATGGTTTTAGTACTTTTGGCATGTGAATGTGAAGTAATGTTGTTATATAATTTGTTTGGTTTTTAAAACTTTTAAGTTTTGGATAATTGAACTACTAGTAATTTTGTCATCTATAAATTAATGTTTTGCTTCTATAAATTAATGTTTTTCTTTTGAACTACATTTGGCATGTTATGTAATGATGTGTTATAATTTGTTTTGTTTTTAAAATTTAAGTTTTGTTTTTCTTCTGAACTACATTTGGCATGTTATGTAATGATGTGTTATAATTTGTTTTGTTTTTTAAATTTAATTTTTGGATGCTTGAAGTACATTTGGCATGTGAAGTAATGTTGTGATCTATAATTTTTTGTTAAATTAAAGGTTAAGTTTTGGATTGTTTCAATCTACATTTGGCATGTGATATAATGTTAAATGTTTTTATTGGATAGTTGAACTATAATTGGCATGGCATGTGAAGTAATGTTATGTATGATATAATCAAAAAAAATTTAAAACTCAAGTTTTGGATGGTTTCAATCTACATTTGGCATGTGATATTTAATGTTAAATGTTTAATGTTTTAATGTTGCACGATATATAATCAAAAAGTTTTTAAAACTTAAGTTTTGGATGGTTTCAATCTACATTTGGCACATGTGATATAATGTTAAATGTTTCTATTGGATAGTTGAAATATAATTGGCATGGCATGTGAAGTAATGTTGCACGATATATAATCAAAATTTTTTTAAAACTTAAGTTTTGGATGGTTTCAATCTACATTTGGCACATGTGATATAATATTAAATGTTTTTATTGGATAGTTGAACTACAATTGGATGGCATGTCAAGTAATGTTGTG
This sequence comes from Pinus albicaulis, assembly GCA_034641835.2. Lineage (NCBI taxonomy): Eukaryota > Viridiplantae > Streptophyta > Pinopsida > Pinales > Pinaceae > Pinus > Pinus albicaulis. Next base: position 252,328 of record JAXQQM020087268.1, on the reverse strand, counting down.
ATATAATCAAAAAAAATTAAAACCCAAGTTTTGGATGGTTGAAGTACGTTAATCATGTGAAGTAATGTTGTGATATAATCAAAATGTTTTTAAAACTAAGTTTTGGATACCATTTTAATCTACATTTAATGTAAATCCCTTTAATTTTGATTTAATGTCAAATGTTTTAAATGTAAATCCCTTTAATTTTGATTTAATGTTAAATTTTTTAAATGTTTTGATATAATGTTAAATGTTTTGATCTAAGTTTTTGATGGTTTCAATCTACATTTGGCCTATGGAAGACCCCATGCGTAGACATCGGATGCGTTGCAGAAGGGGAGGTGGGGGTAGGGGTGGAGTAGCTGGAGTGCTGGCTCTCGCTCACCTCTTTCAATCCATGACACAGGCGGGCACCCTCCTCCGGTAAACAGTGTTGCACAATTCCACTTCACCAGCGCTATGGTCAAACCTCGAATTGCGGTGACCATTTCTGTCTTTTTTCAGGAGGAGCCCAAGATGAAGGTGCCTCTGGTTCCAGGAATCTGCGGAGAAAGTCCACCATCCCAAACCATTAGCCCCAAGACACCAGGAAGTCGGTAGCTCTTCCAGTCAAATCTGGCTCGACGAGCTCCAACAACGATGGCGCAAGAAGCAGCAGCTCGGCCTGTGTGGAGAAAAATCTCAAAGATGACTTTGGCTCCTCTTCCGCTTTGGAGAGCTCCTCCCAGCACTCCAAGGGAGTAGTTGATGATCTGGAGGACTACAGTTGTCCAATTGTGGAGGAGAATCCTCCTACACACATTGATAGCTAGCCTGATGTCAAGTCCTCTTTATCTTTTTTGAACTTTTGTCATGTTTTGCAATCACTGTGCTTCTGAACACTCTATGTCTGCTGGTTTCCCGATATTGGGCAGCATATTCTGGGCTGGTTTCCTGATCATGGGTAGCCCCTTTTCTGTTTCTTTTATTCAAACCCCTCTGATTGTTTTGATTTAATAAAAAAGAGTAAAGAAGTAGTTATATTTATTTATCCCTTTAATTTTGATTTAATGTTAAATGTTTTAAATGTTTTGATATAATGTTAAATGTTTTGATCTAAGTTTTGGATGGTTTCAATCTACATTTGGCCTATGGAAGACTCCCATGTGAAGTATTGTTTTGATTTAATAAAAAAGAGTAAAGAAGTAGTTATATGTAAATCTCTTTAATTTTGATTTAATGTTAAATGTTAAATGTTTTGATATAATGTTAAATGTTTTGATCTAATTTTTGGATGGTTTCAATCTACATTTGGCCTATGGAAGACTCCCATGTGAAGTATTATTTTGATTTAATCAAAAAGAGTAAATAAGTTGTACATTATCCCTTTAATTTTGATTTAATGTTAAATGTTAAATGTTTTGATATAATGTTAAATGTTTTGATCTAAGTTTTGGATGGTTTCAATCTACATTTGGCCTAGATGGAAGACTCCCATGTGAAGTATTGTTTTGATTTAATCAAAAAGTTTTTAAAATTCAAGTTTTGGATGGTTGAAGTACATTTGGCATCTTAAGATTGCTTTTGATCTCTACATACTCTTGTTTGAGTGAAAAAATTTCCAATAGGAAGAACATAGCTTTTGTAGAACATATATATATATATATATATAGATCCAATACATATAACATTTTTCATCAATGCACATGTATAGAAAAGCTACTTTCAGTTGATACTAGAGCACGTGCATGTACCAAAACAATTTGTACATGTGCAAACACTTGCAAAAATAACATAAGTAGCTCAATTTTTAGTTGAGTACTGGAAGTTCTAAAACATATTTAATCCAAAGAGAATAAATTGTTGGGCAATTCAATCAAAAAAATTCCAATGGAATGCCATCTTGAATAATCCATCATGATCGGATTTTGACATTTTCCATTTCTTAATTTTCGTTTTTTTCTTTGATTGAACCTCTATCAACTTTATGCGTGCCACACACACCAAGTGACTATATTGACAAATTATGAAATCAGGTTCATATTCTTCAAAGTAAACAAAATCCCCACATTGATTAGTTTGTCTAAAAAAGTAACCTTTCAGTATAATAGATCCTCTTTCATATTAAAATCCATAATAATTATAGTTTTCTAATAATTTCATTTTTCGTTCAGTGCAACGCATCAAATAATAATTTACATTTTCATCGTTGTCAATAGGTGCACTTACAACAAAAACATCTCCTGCACAATAAAACAAACTTAACAAAATTATACATATATTTAAATTTATTTCTAGATCTCTAAATCATTAGAAAGCAATTCAAATGTTACCTTCTCTAACAAGATCAAAAACTCGATCACCATCAAATGATATTGTAGTTTCCTCTGATTGCATTTCTTCAAACATTGCAACAGACATTTTTCCCTTTGTATTTAGCTCTGTATGTTTCCAATCGTTTACATACATTTTGTTTTCACAAACGTCATTGGATGTTGTGTTGTCTATGCAAACATGTCAAAAACAAGAATATTTTATTCTATCCAATGCAAACACATTTCTGGACGACTTTGTTTTAATTTAATGCAATTTTCTAGTCCCTTTTATTGTTTCAACGTCATTTCCAATTGATCTATCTACGTCTTCGATCCCAATATGCCAGAAAAACCTTTATATGGAAAATTAAAAAAAGAATGTAAATATGATATCAAAATACAATCAAAGATATTCATTGCAGGATAAAATTATATTTCCAATAAAAAATAAATTGAATGTACCTTCGCACTTCCCTTGATGGGTTAGTCTCATGGCTTAGAGAAGCGATGCACCATTGAACAACTTCTTTCGCGTCCACAAGTCGGCTTGCACAGGGGTTCATTTTATATCTTCGAAGTGCTCGTTTTATGCATGCCCCTACACCGTCATGTTATCCTTTTCCATGGCTAGTCTCAAATAAATTCCAACAATGTTTAATGTAGGTTTTCTTATGAAGACAGCACAACCAAAAGAATGATCGTGCAGATTTGAATTGACCTGCACATTCGTCTGACCATATCCAATGTTCATTGAATGTTATTCCACGATTTTTCAAGGAATCATAAATTTTTCCAAAACAATGTTGTACAAAATATGTATCATGTGTATGATCGTCACTGATATAAAAGTGATATTCTTTAATGATATGTCGATTTTCACTCGTGCTTTCTATATGATCGACATTTTGTTCAGCATGTCTATATAGAATATGGACGAGCATGGAGACTTGGTCAGAATAATAGTATTCACTCTGAATTTCTTTTTGTGGAACAAATGTGTAGTTTTCTGCAAAATCAATCACTGACAAAATGGTCCCTAGTGGAAAAAATTCACGAGATTTTTTGAATTGCAAGTCTTGCCATCGAGCTCTATGGGAATGCTTGGTGTATTTGTAAATTTCTGCCTCAAACTTTCTCAAAAAGTCTATCACAAAAATTTCTTCTTCTCGTAATTCAATTCTTTTAACACTATTTTCACCTTGAATCGATGTATGGATATATTCATATCTCTTCCATTTCACTTTCATGTTGGAAAATGATTGATCATTTATATCAGTACGATATTTGTTTTGAAATTTAGTCAAATTTCCACAATCATCGCATTTTTTACCACCAATGCATTTCTTTTTGTAAAATAGTTCATCGGTTTCTCTTTCATATAGAATTTGAGATATTAAATCATGGATAGTGGAAGGAGGAGGTGAATCATTCCATAATGTTCTACCAAAATCAAGGAATGTGTCATAATATAACTCAAATTCCACATGATAATGGCAACAACAAGTGTCGCGTATGGTGATAGGTTTTACATACCATGGTTTTTGTTGAACAAAAGCACTGATTGAAACATGAATTTGATGATTCTCTTCTTTGAACTTGTTGAATAACTCTATCTGAGTGGTTTCCAAGAAATATTTTTCATGTTCTTCATACTGATTTCGTGCTATTCTTCTTTGCATCACATGCCTTGCAGTTGGCGAAGCACGCGAATTGTTCTTCCAATATTCATATATTATTTTTTTAACATTTTCTCCAAGTCTATCTTTGTATGGTTGCCTACAAATAGCTCTCCAACAAGCGAGTTCATCATTTACATCTATTTGCAGCCGAAATTTCCGATGTTTATGCAAAGTTTTTCGCGAGGTTCTTAATGCTCGTGCCATAGATGTTACCAAACGATTCTCTTTAGTACTTGATGAAACCATTGCCATATGTATTCCTCTACGTACAATTGAAACATTTTTCTGTCTAGATCTCCTAATTGAATTTATAGCACTACTTATATTTTGTATCACATTTTCCTTCATTTTTTTATCTTTGGTTGATTTTCGAATACCCAGTAGTGTCGTAGCTTCTTTTAATTTCCTTAATGATAGGAGACCTTTCAACATTTGAGCTTGAACTGTCACCTGATCCTTTATGAAATACATTTCAAAAATGCAGTTAACACGATATCGTATATAATGGTCAGGTTTTTTATCTCCATATGTGTGAGTGTCAACATTTTCTAACATCTCATCATCGACACTGATTTCATCTGTACATATTCGAATAAATAGTACATAATAAGTTTACATATTCAATAAATAACTAAATTAATAAATATATGTATAATTTCAATAATACATGCATGTGTTCAATATATATATATATATATATACCTTGTGATTCAATTTCTTCCCTTGAATTTATTTCAATATTTTCACCATCTTTAATCATTGGTTCAATATATCTTTCACTTTCTCTTTCAAAATTTTGTATCTCATCATCAATGTTTTGAGGAATATTTCTCTCTGTTTACATTGCAAAATATTTTTCTTGAATTAGTTCATCAAATAAAAATTAAGCTTCACATTTTACAGTAGGAAAATTTTAAATATATCAATAGATCATAATATTTAAATTTACATACATGCTTCAATTTCTATTTGAGGTTGATTTTCCCCTTCAATATTTGAGAGTGCTTCTATCTTTCTTTTGCGAGATTGTCTCGTCTCTTCTCTACGTTCCTCAAGGTCTCTTTTTCGATCATATTTTCTCGCACAATTCCATCGATTTCCCATGATAATAGAGTATGAAGTTCAAAAAATTTCCTTCAAAAATTTAGACAATAACTCAATTAGAAAAAGCATCACAAAATATTTAATTAAAAAAAAACTCATTTTAAAATTTTTGCAAAAAATACATACTCCAATCCAAAACACTAACTTTAAAAAATCCGAGAAAAAAATGTCTTATAAAAAAGAAACGAAGCTCAAAATATTTACTTCAAATCAAAACACATACTCTAAAAATTCGAAATTAAGCCCAAATATATACTTTCAAAAAAATTGAAGAACAAAAAACATCCACAAATTCCACAAACATTGAAGAACTAACGCGACACCAATTACGCAGGTCCGAGCTCTAAATACGTTTCTGCAACTTTGGACTGATTAAAATCCATGAAACATTATGAATTAAATGTTGGAACTAGGACAAGCATTTTTAGAATTGAATCTACTTTCAGGAAATATAACTTTTATGGAATTTCATAAATATTTACTAATTTTAATTAATTTTGTAAAAAAAAAGGGTGCAAACAATTTCTGAGGGTCATTGTGATTCAGTGAAATCAAAATTCTGTATCTTCCAAAATACATTGTAAAAAAAATTGAAAAAATTATGGGGCATTACATTGGTCCGTTGTCTCTAATGGGTAGATTTTAGATTTTTAGTTTATAACTTATATGTTAATAAATTTCTTGCATCGCGAAACATACTCAAAATATGTAGTTTTTTCATATTGAACTAGTTCAAAAAATTCTAGTAATTATGATATGCATCCATTGGCTTTGTAAGTATGACAAAACCGAAGTAGACTCTGTCTAGATTGTTGTAACACATTTTGTTTTCTGAAAAACACAAATTTTCAAAGAATACAACATTGCGTATTAACATGACTTCTTATGAATCCTTTTATTGTTAAAAAACACACACTCAAAGAAACACTAAGTTGACATATCAAATGTTCATAAACAAATTCCAAAAAATAAGTAATAGAAAGCTAACAAAGTTTCTGGCAACTTTTATTTTATCACAAAATGAAATTCTAAACAAAAAAATTGTTATAGTTTGTAGAAAGTTGAAGAATCGAAAAAAAAAGAAAATTTTTTCTCAAAAAAGGGCAAAATGTGTAACCTAACTTCACATTTTCACTCATATGTAGTTATGTAAGTTGTAAAGTATTTTAACTCAGTTAAGTGAGTTAAACTCAGTTGTGATAGTTGTAACTGAAGATACACTAGTGAGAGATTAGTGAATTAAATATTAAATTAATTCACATGGAGTGATTTCACATGCAACTGAAGATTTACTACTGTTAACTACATGCATGTCAGATTCAGTGGAGACCCAATTGAGAGGTAGGTGAAAGGGACAACTGACTATCAGTTGTACTATATTGGATTGCAATTTTGTAAGAAAAACACACATTGGATATGCTCATGAGGATTGCGTATTCAAGGAGGGCATGATTGCATCGAATTGGTCTTTGTAATCAACTCAGATTGCGCAGTGGAGGCAGGCTGTTGTAAGGCAGAAAATTGGCTAAGGCATTTGCCAAATTTCTGCATGACAGTGTGAGACGATTGTATATTGTACTGAGAGCTCTTGGAGTAGATTTTTGTATGAGATTGTTTCATGATCCATGATATATACATAATATATGATAGTGCGGTTCTTAGCTTTAAGATTTCCCAGTAAAAACATTTGTGTTATGTGTGAATGATCTTTCTTCATGTGTTTTCAATTGGCGATTGTGTTTTAAATTTCCGCAAAGATTTTTTGTAGAATCGATTCTGTATTTAATAGTGGAATATAATTTTTAGATCAGGAGAATCAAGGCAATACATATTTGTATTAAAATTTCTACATTGACTATGTTAAGTCTTGTAATATTGTACACACCTTTGCTTTCTACAAATGTTTTCCATATTAAAAAATGAAAAGAGGATATGTCCTAAAATAATAATCAAAAGACCAAAAGAAAGAAAGATAAAAAAAGAATATAAAATATGAACCCCACAAAAGAAACAAAAATAAATTCTAAAAGTGTTGCACATTCAAATGCCACTACTCTTAGTTACTTTTAAAATAAATTTGTGTGCATCTTGTCCAAAATGCCACAATTCATGATGATCATACAGTTTAATATTGATTCATTCATGCCTTTAAATTTCATGTCACGATAGTTAGTGAATAAATATTTTACCAAACCATTTAATCTTGGCAGATCAGTAGTTAAGTAGAGAATAAAATAAGCTCATAATTTTAATCTCAGACATTGGAAGATATAAGGTTAGAAATAAGTTAGTTTTCTTATAAAAAGAAAATAAAAGGGTCAACAAGCTCAAATGCACCCAAAAAATGAAATAAAAAATGTTAGGATAAATAAAGGGTAGATAGGATACTTTCAAAATTTATGGAAAGCATCAATTGGTTCATCTCTTATGTATTATCCCTTTTTAAGAATAGCTAGCAATCCATGGCTGGAAAATGCATTTTCCTGAAATGGAGGCAACAAGATTTGATACTAAGACTTGGATTCCTCTGACCAATGTTTCTAAGACCAAAATCCAAGAGTTGGGACCCACGAAATCCTTCTAGGGTGGCGATACAGGCCTCCCACACCTAGTTCCCTTTAGAAATTGCCCAAAGAATGGGGCTGCAACAATTTATGATCATATAATGGATTCTCTGCATTATTTTTCTGAGATTTCTTATGAGAAGAAGTAAATAGCCAACATGTATGATTACATCAGTAAAATGAATGTAATGATTTGAGGAATCAGTCATTCAATCAATACAAAACAAGCCTCACAATACATGCATGAAAAGTATGAAGCACACTGCTATAGACAAGAAACTGCAGGCTATGACTACACAGTCTTTGATAGAGAATTGCTGAAAAATGATAAAATTAAAATGATATGAAAATATGGGCTCAAATAAAGAGGGGGAGCATGATCTCAACCCCTAAAAATACAATACATAAATCCTCTAAAAGGATTGGCTGGAATACAAGAAAAATGGCATTCCTACAGAATTACCAGAGTTGCTGGGCAGCAGCAACTGAAGAATTGGAAATAGATGGAGAAGGCTGAAATGGCTGCAAGAAATGAATAACCCTCCTCCAATGGAAATCTAAAGTGAAAGGCTGATCCCTTCACCTAAGATCTCATCCTCCAAATTATATGATGATCCCTCATAGCAAATGATCTCCAAGAATAACGTTGTCTAAGAGAGGGACTGTGCTTCATATGATGGCAGTTGGTTGGCCTGATGAAAAATATGGTGGAATAAGCTCAATAACCTCCTTTTCTGATCTCCCAAAGAGATGGAAACTCCCTCCTCTGAAAAAATATCCAAGGATGGTGTTGTAGAAAACCTCCCCACCAACACTGCACAATCTCCAGCTGAAATTTCCCTGATGAAGAAGGATGAGGCTTGAACTCAATGTATGAATATGGGGAATGGAGTGAAATCCTCCAAGAGCTACTCAAGGAGAGGAAATTCTAAACAGGAATTCCCTCAGCAATTCTTGCTAACCAGCAAGAGATTGCAGCAAGTCTAAAAGACCAAAGATGAATAATACTCAACATATCCCACAATGGCTACCTTTCCCTCCTTTTAAACAATGTGAGCTTCCTCTAAATGGACCCCACTCATTAGGATTTCCTTCCTCTAGAAGCTTCCCTCCTTATCCCACCGCGCTGGCCCACAATGTGCTCTCCATCTCATGCCACTACACTGTTTGACTTGGTCAAACTTGACCTAGTCATCCTGCAAAAGCCCCTTTTCACACATGGAGGTGTGAAATCCAACTCTATATGTGATCCACCTTAATTCTAAGAGGATTTTTATTCCCTATAGATAAAATGAATGGGTCTCCAACCCATCTTATTCATCTCCTAAGTGCAAATGTCAAAAATTAATATTCCACAAAATTTTGGAATATTACAGTCCTCGCCTCTCAAAGATTGCTTGTCCTCAAGCAAGTACAAGGATAGACTTATTTATTTCCCCTTAATTCCCCTTTAACATCCATGCATGATAAAATACTCCAAGAAAAGGATGCCATATCATCAATCAAGTGTCTGAGTTGTCCCTCCAACATATGCAATCTAGCCTTTGGTGAACATCCCCAAATAGCTGTCATGTAGAAACAAATATCCATGAAGGAAACAATGGGCTGTCTAAGGGCATCCTTGAGGCATGAGATCTTATATGTAATGGGACTCATCATCCCCATAGGAATCTCCCATCCCCAAGAAATCATGCATACAACATAAGTTTCCTCCCAACATGGAAACTCACAGAAATCTCCCTCCACCTTGAGCTCCAGAAATGAAGGTGGGCTGAAAATATGAATATGGAAAGCCTTATTTCTTGCCCCATGTTGTCCTCCTCTCCACGTATTATAAGTGTAGAGTTTTTGCTGATCATGGGCTGCCAAATTATTTCCCTGAAGTGGCAAGATAAAGAGAAATCCTCTAAGGATTTCTCCTCCATCAATGATAATCCGGCTGGCCCAAGATATTTCATCCATGATGAGTAGGACATGATCATCATAGAATACCCTAATGACATGTTTTTTTTAGGTTATACCATGTGCAGCAATGTAAAAAAAATGTCTTATAGGGTCACAATGCAATCTCATCCACTGCAGCTACAGAAAATAATATGGCAAGCATTGTACAGGAAATATCACCTCTACTACTGAATAGTAAATAGATGAATGAATCATTGATACAAAATAAAATACATGCCCGTATACATACAATGGATGGATATCATCATTAAACTCATGGCCCACCTCATAAGAAGGAAAATAAGTGGCTGTGGTGGCCATGTCTCTCCTCATGTTCCCCCTAGAACATGCAATGCATAAACTTTGGGAATCATCTTCCCTCAAGGACACACCAAACTCATGTGTCAATCTCCCGATCATGCTTCCAATAAAAATATGAGACATAACAGAAAATATAATCATGATAAAAAATAAAATAGGGGGACTACTGATGGTTTCATATGGTGCTGGAATGTACCAATAGTCTCCTAGGGGTGCATAACGCAGTTTTGCAAACTGCTGCTTAAGAAATGTACAAGGAAAAATGTTTTGAAATACAATGCTAATCATATGAATTAGCTAAACATGTGTAGAATGGGAAAAAAATTTCCCAAGGCCATGTGAAATATGGATGTCTCCATCATATGGTTTGGCCCCACTTTGCTCATGGAGCAACATGAAAAATCTGCCCCTTTGAGGAACCATGTACTGCAACATCATGATAAGAGTATGTAAATCAGCAAATGTAAACACCATGATCTTACCATAAACTGGAAGTAACATGATAGATGGATCCATGACCCTGATCCCATGTGATAGCGTTGTGATCTCATGCAAAAAGTCTCTTGTCCATGCCAATCTTTGTCTCTTGACATGCTCTTTGTCAAGAACACCTCTGGTGATGCTGCTACAAAAATGAAGCTTCTCCCAAGATGGAAATGCCTCCTGATCAGTCCAAGCCAAGGAGTGATCCCTTTGCAATATGATAGTTCTCTCCTCTACTCCTGCAACACCATACATCATATGAGATAAAATTTTCTTGTGCTCTCTCCAAGATAGTTCAAGCAATCCAAGTGCTTGCTACCTCCTCATGCTCACATCATGTAACTCATGTGATGAAGGTATCATGATGGATATATATGACATATCAGCTCCATGTATCCCTACTCTTTTCTGCTCAATTATTTAAACATCCTGCCACCTCTTCTCTACCCCCATACTCTTGGAAAAAGGGTACACCAAGTGATGGCTAAACTCCTTCAAGAGGAGCCAACGTAGCCAAGCCTCTTGCTGCCCGGTATCATATATTTGCAAGTGGAAAATCAGCCTCTTTCTCCTCACCCACACCCACTTAGCTCCTTGTGGATTTCTTCTCCTTCTTCCTCCTTTGGTACTCCTCCCATGAGGGCTACCATTCTCCCAAGCCATATATTCTCCCTTGCATTTCATGGAAAGTTGAAATGCAACTCCTTGGAGACCTCCTAGAGAAGATCTCTCACCCATGATTATGTTGGATCCATGAGGACTCAATTGTGATGGAGGTAACATCTCCTCTCCACCCATGTTTAATAGTGCTACTAATTCCTCCAATGGTGTAGTAGTCATTTCATCCTCTGGTTCAAAAAAAATTTCATTGTTTTCCATGGGGGTGTCATGGTTCACTCCATCCTCCAAAAGTTCACACTCCAACCTCAACAGCTGAATGCAACTCAACCAAGATGTATGAGGATGAGGGTTCATCTCCTCCTTGAACCCTTTGCACAGCGCAGTGCAATCATGGTGCTCTAGAATAGCAAAGTATGTAGATTCTTGGACCTCTACATGTGAGTTTCCACATTCCCTTAAATTATTTGCTGAAATGAAAAGTGGAAATTCATTCATACCTTGGTGGAACTTGGGGTTTTATTCTTTTATGGCTGCATTAGTTGTCTCCTTCAAAGCAATGGCTACCTCCTCCATAGATGTAAAAGGTTTCCCTCCCATGGTGGAATGACTTTCTCTTCCTTTGTCCTCTCTCCATCAAAGGTTTCGATTAACCTTTGAGCAAACTCTGAAAAAGAAATCACCCTTGAATGGACCAAGGGTTTGAACCACCAAGCAGAGGCTTCATCCCCCATGTGCAACACTGCAATCTCCACTGCTTCTTTCTATGCCACTAGATGTAGCAAGAAAAATTCCTCTATATTTTTAACCCAAGCTCTAGCTGAAGTGTTCCCATCAAATGTAGACAATAGGAACCTATTGCCTTTGATTTCTCTTTTTCCATAGGGCCTTCTCTCCTCCTTCTGCTGAATAAACTGTGGGAACATTGTGGCTCCCTTGAATGCTGCAGAATGGGATTTATACTCACTCAGGTAGTGATCTAGAACCTGATGATCCAAGCATCTCTCATGCTTGCTTTCTTTTTGAGAATAGGAAGTGCATGGACCTTCCTCTTCTTCTCTTTGCTTCTCCTCCTTGGGGAGGCTCTTCTTTGTTCTAAAAATAGATGAGATCAAGCTCACCTGCTTCATCATCTTCTTATTCTTCTTTCTTGGGCTTGAAGGCCATAGGCTGAGCCAAGAAAGGTGCTCTGATACCACTATAATATCCCTTTTTAGGAATATCTAGAAATCCATGGCTAGAAAACACATTTTCCATAAATGGAGGCAGCAGGATTTGATACCAAGACCTATATTCCTTATACCAATGTGTCTAAGACCAAAATCCAAGAGTTGGGACCCAAGAAATCCTTCTAGGGTGGTGAGACAAGCCTCTCACACCTAGTTCCCTTTAGAAATTTCCCAAAGAATGGGGCTGCAACAATTTATGATCATATAATGGATTCTCTGCATTATTTTTCTGAGATTGCTTATGAGAAGAAGTAAATAGCCAACATGTATGATTACAACAGTAAAATGAATGCAATGACTTGAGGAATTAGTCATTCAATCAACACAAAACAAGCCTCACACTACATGCATGAAAAGTGTGAAGCACAATGCTATAGATAAGAAACTGCAGGATATGACTGCACAATCTTTGATAAAGAACTACTGAAAAATGATGACATTACAATGATATGACATTATGGGCTCAAATAAAGAGGGGGAGCATGATCTCAACCCCTGAAAATACAATACATCAATCCTATAAAAGGATTGGCTGGAATACAAGAAAAATGGCATTCCTGAGAAATGCCGGAGTTGTTCGGCAGTAGCAACGCAAGAACTGGAAATAGATGGAGAAGGCTGAAATGGCTGCAGCAAATGAATAAACCTCCTCCAATGGAAATATAAAGTGAAAGGTTGATCCCTTTACCTAAGATCTCATCCTCCAAATTATCTGATGATCCATCACAGCAAATGCTCTCCAAGAATAATGTTGTCTAAGAGAGGGACTACGCTGCATATGATGGCAAGTGGTTGGCCTAATTCCAAATATGGTGGAATAAGCTAAAGAACCTCCTTTTCTTATATCCCAAAGAGATGGAAACTCCCTCCTCTGAAAAACTAGCCAAGGATGGTGTCGTAGAAAACATCCCCAGCAACACCCAACAACACTACACAATATCCAGCTGAAACTGAGCTGATGAAGAAGGATGAGGCTTGAACTCAATTTATGAATATGGGGAATGGAGTGCAATCCTCCAAGAGCTACTCAAGAAGGAGAGGAGATCCTAAACAGGAATTCCCTCAGTAATTCTTGCTAACCAGCAAGAGATTGCAGCAAGTCTAAAAGACCAAAGATGAATAATACTCAACATATCCCACAATGGCTACCTAGCCCTCCTTTTAAAAAATGTGAGCTCCCTCTCAATTGAACCCACTAATTATGGTTTCCTTCCTCTAGAATATTCCCTCCTTATCCCATTGCGCTGGCCCACAATGTGCTCTCCATCTCATGCCACTGCGCTATTTGACTTGGTCAAACTTGACCTAGTCATCCTGCAAATGCCCCTTTTCACACATGGAGGTGTGAAGTCTAGCTCTATAAGTGATCCCCCTTCGTTCTAAGAAGATTTTTATTCCATATAGATAAAATGAATGGGTCTCCTACCCATCTTATTCATCTCCTAAGTGCAAATGTCAAAAATTAATATTCCAAATTTTTTTGGAATATTACATCTTATCACTAATGTATTTCTAACATTTCCCCTAATCCTAAAAATCCCTTTTCCCCTCATGAATTCCCTTTTCCCCTCCTAAAAACCCATTTCCATTAATAAAAACCCCTTCCCCTTTAATAGCTCTTCCTTTTCATTAAAACAACAAAAACCCACTTATCCAAAGTTTAAAAGCGCAAAAGGAAATATTAAGTGGACCCCGCCTTTTAATTAACCCCTCCTCCTAATGTATTTCTAACCTCCCGCTATCATTTTAACCCCTTAGCATATATAATTCCCGGGTCCCACTTTATGTATTCCCCAACCACATTTCATATTAGTCCTCCACCCCCTCCCTTTCCGCGCAACACCACCACATCTTCTCGTACCCCCTCGTCCCCAAACCACTAAATTTCTTTTTGCGGTGTGATAATCGACTAAACCTTTTCCAAAGCACGCGATGAAACCACCACTATTTGAAATAAACCCTCGCACCACGCAATAAGCCCTAAAGTTAAAAAGTAATAAAACTCCACCCGAAACCGTTATTTCACTATTTTTGTTGAATTACAAAAATACCAAAAGCCTTTTCCGACCAAGGTTGAAACCCGTAGCCACCTGAACCCTTCTGCAGACCAAATTCACCATTTTTCAGGTAATCCTAAGTACCTGAAACCATATAATTTTATTATTAACTCAATATTAAACAAATTTAATGGCTTCCCAAAGCATCCGGACTGTAAACCCTCTTCAACCTCCCCTTTAGATGTTGACCACACCCCTTTGGCAGATAAGGATTTCAAAATTGTTGACACTGTGACTGAATGAAACCTTTTGGAGTTCCATTGTTGGAGCCATGATAAATTTGTTGATCAATTAGACGACATTAATTTTTGGGATTTAAACCTACCCAAATAGATATTCCCATAGACCTATCAGTTCCATGAACTCATCAGACTATTCCAAATAAGTTATTTATCCAATGAAAGAGCTTTAGTTACCCCAAACAAAGAAATCCTATTCGCAATCAATACTCAATCCATCAATCAAGTGTTGTAGATCCAACCACAACCTGATGAAGTGAATTTCTCTATTGAAACCCTTACTGAACTCTAATTAAAGCTAGACTTTCCTAAAAATTTCCAAATCTTTCAGAATTTCCTCCCTCCATTAGTAGAAACCCCTAAAAAAAATCCTCCATACTCAACTTCCATGTTTTCAGAAAGAACCAGACAAATTGCTACCATGTTGTCATGTATTTTAGGATATTTCACTGATGAGCCTGTAGATGCATCTATTCTTGGTTTCCTATCCATCTTTTGCCCAGGTCAGCCTCCAGCTACAACCTTGAATTTTTCCCAATACCTAGCAGATGCAATTCATGATCAGCTGATCAAACTACCAGAAGAAGGAGCATTCAAATATTCCTCATTTTTGTCTCATTTGTTTATATATTTCCAATCAGAAAGGTTTGCAGCTAACCTACAAAAACTGGACACAGAGGGTAATCCCCAATCTATTGTCTCTTGGACATCCTTGATCAGAAAGGATTCCACTGAATTCAGTTTCAAATACTTCATTGGTTCTTTTCTATATCCAGCTATTACTATGCTCAGCAGTACCATTCAGCCTAGAATCAATGAAGAAATAAAGAAGGTTCTACAATTGTCAGATCAAAGTAAAACAAGGGACTGGTATTTATACTAGAATCATATAGAAATAAGAGTGTATGGAAACTAGCTAACTCCATACAAGCTTCCCAAATACCTCCCAATGAGGATATTTGCTTTAGAATACATTAGAAAAATCTTGAATTCATATGAGATCAACTTCCTTTAAGCTAAAAAGAAGACCCAATTCAAGATTAAAAACCAACTAGGGCCTTTTATAAGTAATAGTAGGAATTTTCGACAACAAGCAGACAAATGTTTACAAGATTTTAAGTTCAGTAGCAGTTTGAAATGGTCTTCTGACCCCTAGGGTGTCATAAGTAAATTAAGATTCAAGTTCAAATTGACCTCTTTCATTCATGAGTCAAATCCTGAAATTGAAAAGTATTCCAACCAGTCAAAGTGGTTGGAAAATACTTTACAGGAGGTGGAGAAGCAAGTTGATACTAGGTCCATCCTGCTTACTCCAAACCCACAGGACATAAATTCAAAGAGGGAAAGAGAAGAAGGCTCTTATTCTATAGAAACTACTTTTGATACTAAGTTCAAGCTTATGTATAGAAAGAAGAAAAATTTATATACATTGATAGAGCAAGAAGAGATAGTTGAGAGAGTTGAAACCATTGAAATATATATTGTTGTCAAAAATGATGCACCTCCAACACTTTCAGAAGAAACACATCTACCATAAATCTCCAATGCACAAATCATTCGAAAATAGAATAATACAGAGGTTTCATCATCAAGAAAACCAGTTGAGAAAGAGAAAGATATCATGGAGAAATACAAAGAAATTAAAATCAAGAATGAAGCATTAAAGGTTGTAACATGTGCCCAATACTGGAAGCAAACTCCCAGTGACCATAACAGATTACTTTCAGATTTTGAATAAAAAACAAGAAAAATGCAAATTAAATTTCCACAGCCAAAAGTGCAGGCCCCAAAAACATCAGAAGATTATAAAAATACATCCTTTGAAGTTCTTTCCCAAGATGTGCATCCAATAGACTGGATTGAGTTTCATAAACAAGTAGGAGAAATGATCTATTCCACCATGACACATAAAGCTTTAAGTGTCCAGAATTTACACAATTCTCTAGAAAAGATAAAGACACAGTTAAAGCTAGATAAAGCTTCATCACAAGCAAATGATAACAAAATAAAGTCACTTGAATATTTGGTAATGGAAGTTGGTTATAATCCAAAAGATGTCAAAGCAACAGAAGAGCTTATCAAGAAGAAGAATGCAGACATAGTTGCACTGAAGAAACAACTGAAGTTACCAAATATAGAGCATCCACAAACCAAAGAGGCTTTGGAAACCGATAACCAAAAAGATGAAATTATGAATCTCATCTTTCAGTTGACAGCTCAACTGAAAGAAATGGAAACTGAAATGGACAAACTTGTGCAAGAAAAGCAAGCCAACATGGAAGCAATTCCCATTACTGCTATTCCTATAGCTTCTACATCAGCTCCATTGTCTACAACAGTTTTAGCATCAACAACAGTTCCAACAACTACATCAGCAACAACATTAGCTATCCCAAGATCCCATCCCACTAATGAGGCCAGTAAATTGATCAAGGCAATGCAAGATATGTCAATTCAAACTACAGAAATCAATAAGATCAAAGAACTAGTAAAAATTTTAGAAGATGAAAAGAAATTGGCTCATATAATGCATAAAGCTGAAGCACAAAAATCCAACAGATTGAATGACAAAATCCAAAAATTAGAAAAGGCATTGACATTAGCAGAGCCTTTAGCCCAAGAAAAACAAAAAATGTGGGCCAATATCATTAACTCAGTTAATGATATTAGGCCTTCTATACAAGTTATATTTGAGCAGAATGATTTGGTAAAGGAAGCTAGTAATGCAATTCAGAAAGTTAGAGTAGATCTTAGAAAGAAACCAGAGGAAGCCTATGAAATAATCAAGTTCCTTAATTCTAAAAAAAAATATGAATTAGAATAACTTGGGATAACTAACAAAACAGATACTATCTTAGAGGTGAAAAAAGTGATTTCCAAGAGAAACTTGATGATACAGCTTGAGGACAAATATCAAACAATGGAAATTGCAGTGAACAAGTTTATGAAATATTTTGATATATTAAGGCAGAATGGTCTGCCTAATCCTTTAGTAATCAATGGTAAACTAATGAGACAAGAGGATTATGATAATAATATAAGTGAAGTAGCCAAAGAAACTTTCAACAGTTCCTCATTGAAGGGCATTCCCACAGGCAAAGTTCTCTTTCAAATTCTAAAAAATCTCTTTTACCTTCAGCATGAGGTAAATCACCTTTTTGTAAATAAGCCTACATTTTCAAAATATACCGAGGCAGGTGATATATATCAGAGGATGATGAAAATCAAACTTCTAGATAAATAAACATGGGAAAAATGGTGTGATTTACTATGACAAGTTAAATTTCAAACAGGTGAAAGAGCAGCCAAGTTAAAGAGAAAACAAGTGAAAGACAACCAACGTGAAAGAAAAAAATAGTAATAACGATCAAATAAAACAGGGATAGCTTTCATTCAGTTAATAGGCATATGTATCTTTTTGCATAAAGAAATTTGTTTTCCTAGAATAAATCCTAGTTAGTTGACAGGATATTTTTTGTAAAGTTTTGTATAAATACTTCACCATTCGAAGTATCAAGGGTCAATTATTATGGATTTCTAAATATTTCTATAGTTGATTGATCTATTTACCTAAGGGTTATTTTACCATTTCCAGTTGACAGACAGGACAAGTAATAAAGGCATTTCTTTATAGGATTCATGTGTTGAGTTATCTCAGTGAAGTATACATTTCAATTGTTCATGTTTTTTCTTTAACTATTCCATAAACTTGCATGTTTTCTAAATTTGAATGCTATAACGGGAATTTTACTCAGAATTTGTTTAAATCTACACTTTTCTTTGAAATGTTGTACATTTTTATGTTTTCTTCTGATACCTGGTTTAGAGAATTATTAAATTCTCTCTGATCTCGATTGACCTCCTTCACCTTCTTTCATTATTTGGTTTAAGGAATTCTTAACTTCTCCTTGTTCCCGATTGAAAACCACTTCACCATTCAACCTTGAGATCTGATTTTTCTCACCTGTCCTACTCTATAGAACTTCCTTTATAATTTGTTTCTGTTATGTTTTACAAGCATATTGACTCCATAGCCCAATGGAAAATGGAAAGGCATCTATCCATCTAAATCACTAATTCCAGCAATCAACCAAAACGAATCAATCAATCAAAACAAACCCAGTCAAGCATACATAACTAGCCTAAAATATATTAAATCAACAAAGTTAAATAATTAAGAGAGAGCCCTCTTTGAGAATTAGGAAGGCTAGATCCTAATCTCCAAAACTGGATAGTAGTTACCTATGATATTTCTTTTAAACACCTAGAAAAACCCTTGGGAAATTTCAGAGTGATAACAGTCATGACATTCAAAAACCTAGTGGAAAATAGCCCTAAGTTTCATAAAATACCTCCCTCTAAGTTTGTTAATAAGATCAATGATATTTCAGATATAGTGATCTCTACACCGCAAGCTAGATCGAGGGTTTTGTAGCCGGTAGATCGGGGCCTGATCGGGAAATTTACGAGTCTATGTATCTCTCATAAATCTGTTAGATCTTGGGATAAACACCAGGTGGAAGCCTAAAATGAAGCGGGAGGTTATTTCTTCCTTTGCAAGGAAGGGATCTTTCACTTTTTATTTCAAGCTTAAGGTATATTGGGATCAGTTTTTCAGAAGTGGGCCATATTTCATAGGACCTCAAGGGCTCTATCTGGATCGATGGAACCCAAATTTCAACCCATATTGCGATAGCTCCATAATTGTTCCAGTCCATGTCAAATTTACATATCTCCCTCTCTATTGTTGGAATGATGCCACATTTAAGATGATTAGCAAATATTTGGAAAAATAAAATGATTGTGTACAACCCCGAGAGGGATTGTTTTGTTGTGCTCGAATTTATGTGGAAGTTAACTTGGAGAATGGGCTTCCAAAAACTATAAATTGTCACATGGATGATTGGACTCATATACATGAAGTTAACTACGACCAACTTCCCTTCAAATTCCATAACTACCATAAATATAAGCACTTTGTCAGAAGTTGCACCAAATCACCAGTTACTCAATAAATTCAAGGAAACCAAGGGGATAAATGGAAGAAGTTAAAAGATGAAAGGGCCAAAATAGACAACAACCCCATTAACAAGGAAAAACTACTCAGCTGTCTAAAATCACGTCGAATAACAACAACATGAGTGAAAATAAATAGGTATCGAGTCAATAGGAAATCTCAAGAGTATGAATAACAATTATGAAGCACTAGAAAATATCAATGAAGAAGAAGGTACCTTGCCAAAATATCCTGAACCTGTTCTCCAACAACTTCCCTCTTAAAGTCCTAAGAAATTTTTGATGAAGGAGAATAAGTATCATGAAGGTTCAAAAAATTCTATAGATGACTCGTCAGAAGAAGAAGAAAATTCTTACCATTCCTCAAAGGAAGCTATAGGTCCTACTCCTATGGCCAACTCAGCTAATGGGAAATCACAGGTTGAAAAACAAGAGAAATGGAAAGAAATATTCAACATACAAGGAGGAAAAATAACAAGGAAATATGAAAAGAGGAAACATAAAAAGAAAAAGAGTTGGGAGTAACAACAAGCCCCTCAAAAAGGGAAACCCATTCTAAAATTAAATAATGAATATTTTCTCCTAGAACTATGTAGGTTTGTGTTCTATCAAAATAATAGTAGAAGAAAACTCTTTGATAGTTAAGGAAAATCCAACCATTTCCCTCTTCCAGGAGACTAAATTGGATGAGAATGACCTCTCATCTAAACATAACAAAATATGGAATAAGATCCTTCTCATCTAAGTCAGATCTCAGGGTGCATCGGTAGGTATGTGCACATTTTGAGATCCTGATCAGCTAAAGCTTCTGAACAGTTTTAAGACAAAACATTGGATTGCCATTTATTTCTTATTTTTAGCCCTAAATAAGGTACACACTATGATTAATCTCTACATGTATGTCCATTTTAGAGAAAAACCAGAGCATTGGAAATATCTCATGGATTTAAAAGAAACGGATTATGGAAATAATTGCATTGTTGGAGGAGATTTTAATTCTACTCTTAATCAGAAGGAGATGAGCGAAGGGGCAATGGTTAGAGATCCTTTCCAAGAATTCATGGAGGATCTAATTTACTCCTTGAATTTTATATATAGTAAAACCTCTTGAATGCATTTCACTTGGAATAATAAGAGATTTGGACCTAGGCACATTGCAGCGTGATTATATAGCTTTTTGGTTTTTGTCCACTTTCTCTCTTTGAATCTAGTTATCCAATCATTCATTATCCTTTGGACTGGATTTGACCATCAAACTATCATGTTGAAAATGGGTCCTCCTGTTATCACCCAAAAAATGAAGCATCATTTGATAAGGTCAATTAGGTTCATGTGTCAAAAAATTTAGGTTGTAGGATTCATTTTAAAGATTGGTCAAGGGAAACATTAAATTTTTATTGTTTAAAGTTTACCCTAAGGTCTAAACCCACTTATTTTAAACTCCCTCATGTCACATCATTCATCATTTTGTGACTTATTTCAATTTCCAAGGTTTTTTGTATCGAAAGTGTCAAATTAGCCAAGAAACCAAAGTTTTATAGCGAAATACTCTGTGAAAAGTCACTTTTCGCTACGAAACTGTTGATAGATTCGTAGTGAAAATAATCAAATTTACACTAAGAATGCTACGAAAGCGTGGTTTCTTGTCTCTCTTTTAAATCTAGCTTTTAGGTGTTAGAAATCGTTGGGAAAGGGTGAGTTAGATGATTTTCGAGTCATGGAGGGATAAAATCAAGGTACTTGCTCAGGTCTGCAGTCATCATGGCTAGTTTAGGTAATGTATAAGTCATCATTGAGTCATGGGAGGACATTAAAACTTCAAATATTTTCCTAATTTAGTCATTCTCATTTCTTATTCCTCCCTGCGTAATATTTGAGCTCTGGAGTGTTATTATACTAAGCCAAATTTGTGGTTGGTTCTCTTCAAAGGTTTACTTTGAACATCATTAAGTGAGGCTGAAAATTCATCAAATGAGGCTGAACATCATCAAGCGAGGTTGTGTAATTCTTAGAGAAACCATGACATAGAAAACAAGGACTAACAAGGGTGGCTAGTGCCTGAGATATGAACTTGTAGACATGAATTTGATCTATGAATACCCAGCAATAGTAGAAGCCTTCAGAAGAGAAGGTTTCCTATAGTTTTGTGAGAAATTACAGGGCTGTCATACACAGGTGTCCAAGGAGTTTGCTTTGAATTTTAGTGGAACAACCACTAAAGTGGGAATGCTCAATTTTTCCATCACACCAAAGATTATTGTTGCTGCTACAGAGATTCCAAGAGGTCAGGAGAATTGGTTCAAAGGTTTCAAGTTTAATATGGAGCAATGCAAAGAGTTCATGAAGCCTGAGCATACTGAAATGGACCTCACCAATTCTATTCCAAGAAGTTACATAAAAGAAAACTATTCAAAATTCTTGCTCATAATCCAAAAGTACTTTACTTGTGAAGGAAGGTACCACAAAGTCTATTCATATCATTTCAAATTACTTCTGCACTTTATTGGTAAAGTTTCCATTGATTTTCCTTTCTATTTGCATAGAAGTTTGTAAAAAATGGTAGATAAGGTCCAAGAAAAGTCTGAGGGGAGTCAGACTTGTTTATTGCATCATGGTTTATTGGTAAAAGGTTAGGGAGAGATTGGTCCTCATTCTTTTTTGTTAACGGTTTTGAGCTCGATGCTCTTGCTCCTTCAAGAACTCCTAAGTCTAGGAAAATTCTATCACCATTAGCAGTAGAACAGAGGGAATCATTGGCAGTGGAGCCAAGTGAACCTGCAAGAGCAGAAACAAGTGAACAAATTATGAAGGAGCCAGAGAAAATGCAGAGTTTTGATACACCAAGTGTCCCACCTACTAAACAAAAGTAAAATATGGTCAAACCTGCAAAACATAAACAAACTGTTAGCAAACCAGGAACCAAAAGGATGACTAGGAGCCAAACAGTGGTTTTGGAAGAGAAGACCATGGCTGTAGAAGACAGAGAAGAAGCTAAGGGAAATATAGAGGATATTTTACTTGCCATTTACATAGAGGAAACTCCTATTTTCCAAGCTGAGTTTATAGAGGAAGGTGGGCAGAAGTTAAAGAAGGCTAAATCTGCAAAGAAATTAGAGTTTGAGGGAGAAGATGCAGGTTTCATGTTTCAAGAAAGAAAGCCTATGACATGGCATGATAGGAAGCTTTTAGAGAGCAGTAAATAATTCCAACCACCCATTAATACAACTCAACCAGCTCAAGAGTTTATTGACCTATCATCACCTCCAGAAAAAGATACAATCAACAAATTAAAGAAGGGAAAAGAGAAGGTGATGGAAAAAAAAGAGTTGCAGCTCCTTGAAGAAAAATTGAAAGTGGCTAATCATGAAATTGCTGTTATGAAAAGGGAAGCAAGGAAACATAGTGTAGAGAAGACTCAATTTGAAAATATGAAGGAAATTTGGGAAGAACAGGTTGACACTGTCTCTAAGACTTTGGACAACACACTACAACTCATCAAATGGACAATTCCAGCAAGGAAAGAAGCCAAACATGTTAGGAGGATGAACAGACAGTTGAAATCCACCAATAGAATATTGAAATACCAGGTTAAGTAACTTCAAGGGCAACTTGAAATGATTCATGAAGAGTTAGAGAAAAAAGGGCTTAAAATCACTGTAATTGAAGAGCCAATAGCTCAACCAATTGTAAATGAGGAAGAAATGCCTCAAGGAGCATAAGGTGAGTTTTTTTATGGTTGTTTAAGGTTAATGACATGATTAGAGATAATATTTTGGCACTTACAGACTTCAATTTTCAAAATTACACAAAAAACTGCATTTTCAGCAGTTTCGACTGTGCCTGGGCTTGAAGGGCAACAAAACGCTATTAAACCATTGTAGCTGCTCTTTTGACTTTTTGAACTATTTTTTGATGAAATCAAGAGGTGGAATTTTTTTGGGAGATGTGTTTGAATATGATGAAAATTATGCAAAAGGAAAGAATTAAAATTTTTGAGGTTAAAGGCATGTTTTGCAGCGCTACAAAACTGCCTTACTTTCGTAGCGTGATGTATTTCAGCCATTTTAGCAGGTTTTGGAGCATCTTTGGTCATCTAGATATTTTTGAAGGATTAAATACCATGACAAGAAATTAATTAGCACTCAAGGACCACAAATTAAAGACAAACTGACAGCCAAAGTATTTGTGGAAAAAGAAGAATATTTACCTAAAAAACAGGGTTTTTGTTTCCTAGTTTTGAGGAGGTCAGTTAAGTGGTCATAAAGTGACGAAATCCATCACCTAAATTCAAACATGTGAAATCTTACTTGTCAAAGAATGTAATTACTTTAGTAGATAAGGTTGTTGAAAGCAATAGAGTAGTTTAAGTCCTATTAGGAATAGGACTGTCAAGTAGGATAAGTGTCTGTTTGTCATTGAGTTGATGTTTTATGGTTATGCAAGGTGTAATTAGGCAAGAATTCAATGAATATAGCCAGGAGGCAGATCACCAAATGATGTAAAAATTCTATTAACTTCCATTGAGTCGAATTTGTCAAGGGTTGGAGATTTTTTGGCTAAATCGCAGCTTATTAATACTCAAAATTCATATAAATTTAATAATATTAATTATAAAAATTTTGCATCCACTTCCTCATTAGTGTGATCATTATTTGATGTAAGCTAATGCAAGGAATAACATGAAAAATAAACTTCTTCCTTTACCTGAGGATTGTATAAATTATCTTCCAATATTTCCTCTTATTGTTTGAAATGATTCTCATACTCCTGATAATCAAAGGGTTGACAAGTCTGCTGCAAATTTTCATCAGACTCAGAAGATGTAACATGATTTTCATAAATAAACTCTTGCTGGGTTTCATTTTCATCCAAGCGAGAGGCTATCCTTTCTTCTTGGTGATGAAATGGATTGTCATGAAGGGCCTCTAAAATTTCATCATCCATAAAATCATCATCTTCATAACAATTCTCAAAATATTCAATAAAACTCACACAATGTTTACAACAGTCTTTGACCAGCAATAAGGAGGGATGACAGTCTTCATACATCTCATAAAATTCAACATGGAAATCAACGAGAGAATATAATGAACCATTTGGCAAGATTTTATACCATGACCATGCTTTTCCTTCTAAAGTGGCCATAAACATCATCATGAGACAATCCTCAGGGAACTGAACCTTAGGTCTGTGTACATGCATATCGAATCTAACCAAATGAAGAGAAACATTGTATTTCTTTTCATCTTTAAATATAGGAAGATCAGTTAACCATTCGACCTTTGGCATAGGATTTGGAAAACTAGGGATATGAGACCGATTCATAATATTATAATATATATATATATATATATATATATATATATATATGATGATATGTTTTCAAACTTACCATGTTTTCCCTTCTCTTCAATCCTGGCCTCCCATTTCAAAACCACATCTTAGATTTGAAAATTCTCTTCCTTGACCTTCTTGTAAAATGCTTTCTTGATTTTTTTTTGAGATTGCTGATTACTGTTCTAGACTTCCTCCCTCTTCTCTTTCAAAGCTATCAGCTAATTTATTCTTCTATGAATTACATTTGGCTCCTCCAATCCTTGCAGAAACTTCATGACTTGCACTCCTAAGGTTGTAGGAAAGAGAGCCTCAGCCCCATATACCAGCTCATAAGGTGAAGTTCCAGTTGACCTATTTTTGCACACTCTATCAGCCTACAGAGCATGCTTCAGCTTCAAATGCCATGACTTCTTATTTTCCTGCAACACCTTCTTTATAATCCTCACAATGCTCTTGTTGGAAGATTCAACAATACCATTCCCTTGTGGATAATATGCAGTAGAATGCCCAAGAGAGATATGATATTGATGAAAAAAATTAATCAACTTCTTAGACTTAAATGCTTGAGCATAATCAGTGATGATCTTCATAGGACAACCAAATCTAGACAAAATATTATTTTCCAAAAATGAAATGATAATAGAATCATTTTCTTACCTAGTTGGGATTGCTTCAATCCATTTGGTGAAATAGTAAATTGTTGTCAGAATCCAGCGATGTTGAACTGATGATGATGGATGAATCTCACCAATAAAATCTAGTCCCCACTGCTAAAATGATGCCTCAACATAGATAGGCATTAAAGGTAAATGTACAAGCTTCTTCTTACCATCAAAAATCTGGCATTCATGGAAAGCAACAATCTTTTTGTAGACATATTTAAACATTATAGGCCAATAATACCCTGCTCTAAGAATCTTGTTTACTGTAGCCTTCCAATAATGATGACCTCCACAATATCCTTTGTGGAACTCCTCAATCACTTTATCAGCCTCCTCTTCCAGCAAACAATTCAACAAAATGCCACCGATATCCTTCCAATACATATTTTTTCCAATGATACAATACCTCAAGGATTTTAGCTTCACAAATATTGCCTTGGACTTTTTCAACTCAGCAGGTGCTCTATGATGATGTAGGACAAAAATCATGTCCTTATACCACTCTGAAATGATATAGTTTTCTTCAATAGTGATCAATTCTTCCTCTTGATCTGAAATTTCTGATATTTCTGCAATTAAATTCATGTCAAGACAATCAAAGTTTGACTGTGCCATCAGCTTTGCTAGACCTTGTCCTTTGACCAATTTTGTTGGCTTGATCTCTATGTCATATTCTAGAAAGTTTTCAATCCATTTCCCCCTCTTATCGTCAGGGTCAACTTGAGTTAGGATGTCTTTCACAACAACATTAGGAACAAAAGCTATAATATGAGAATGCAGAATGTAAATTCTGAAATATTTGATGGCTTTAACCAAGGCATAAGCTTGCTTCTCTAAGATTTTGTACTTCAGCTCTGAGTTAGCTAATGTCCTACTAAAAAAATGAAATGGGCTGCTCAATACCTTGCTGTCCTTTCTGCAACAAAACTCCAGTAATTGTATTTTCTGATGCAAAAGTAAAAACCAGAAATTCTTTTGAAAAATTCGGGCTGATCAATACTGGTGCTTGGGTAAGTGACTTTTTGATCTCTTCAAATGAGTTCTTTTCCTCTGCTATCCACTTGATGTCAACTCCTTTCTTCAACATCCTTGTTATTTCCTTTACAATCTCAGCAAAGTTAGGAATGAACCTCCTAACAAAATTTGCCTTTCCAAGGAAAGATTAAATCTCCTTTCTGCTCCTAGGAAAATCCACTTTCTGAATTGCATTGACCTTGTTTGGATCAATATTAATCCCATATTTAGAAATAATATGTCCAAGTAATTTACTTGAAGTTAAATCAAAAATAATTTTGGTGGGATTGAGAGAAATTCCAAGCCTTCTACACTTCAGCAGAATTTTTTCTGGGTGCTTCAAGTGATCTTCTTCCCTTCTTGAGAATAATATTATATCATCAAGATAAACACCCAGCATATTTTCCTTCTCTTCAGCAAAAGAAATATCCATTTCCCTCTAAAAGGTAGCTCCTACATTCATGAGACCAAAAGGCATCTTGGCATACATGAATGTTCCCTATGGTGTAGTAAAAGTTGTTTTTTCCTGATCATCTGGATGCACAAGTATCTAATTATAACCTGAAAAACCATCAAGCATAGACATCCTTTGGGAACCAACAATGTTCTGCAAAATTTTTTCCATATTTGGGAGAGGGTAATTGTCCTTCAGAGAGGCTTTGTTCAAATTTTTGAAGTCAATGCATATTCTGATTTCTCCACTCTTTTTTCTGATTGGAGCCAAGTTTGCAAGCCACTTTGAGAATCTGATTGGAACAATGATTTTGGCATTAAAGAGCTTCTTGATTTCATTCTCAGTCAGAGGGATGAGAAGTGGATTAATCCTCCTGAACTTCTGCTTGAAAGGCTTTTAATTTTCTTTAATGGGAATAGTATGTTGAATGATAGTAGGATCATACCTCTTCAAATCAGCATAAATCCAAGAAAAAACATCTATGAAACATTTCATCATCTCAATATATTTATGCTTCAAATCAACTGAAAGAAACTTTGAAAGTTTAATCATTTTTGGCATAGCTATTGTACCAAGGTTACAACTCTCTACCTCTTCATCATCATCTTGTATCCTAGGAGATTTGAACGCATCATTCTGATAAAAAGCTTCTCAAGGGGTATGAGGCCTTTTGGTATAGATTTATTCTTTAGCAGTAATACTTCAAAATTTCCCTTAGATTCAACAAGCATGTTTTGTTGATCTACTTGTATATTTTCAAACTCTTATTTCAGCTCAATAAAGTTCTTAACTTGTTGGTCATCTTCAAAGACTTGCCAATGGATAATGTTATCAGGGATAGCTGGTCTATGGTGAACCTCAATCTCATATTTTTTAGTGGAGTGTATGGGAATGATGAAAAGACTTGCAGAGATAGCTAGGGAGTCAGCAATGGAGTTTTGATCCCTAGTCTTAACAATGAATGAATGTTCTTGGAAACTTTCTAACATGTCCATGACTAAGTTTCTGTATGCCCTAATTCTTACATCCTTTGTTTGATACACACCTTCAACTTGTTTAATGACTAATTCAGAATCTCCACAAACATAAATATTTTGAGCACCCATTCTTTTCAAAACTTATAAGCCCAAAATCAAGGATTCATACTCAGCCATGTTATTTGTGCAATCATAATTCAGTTTGTAGGAAAAGAAATTACTTTCATCATTTGGATTTGTGATCCAAATCCCTGCCCCTACCCCCTCTCTTCCTGCTGATCCATCAAAGTGCAACAACCACCAAACTTCCGCCTTCTCATCACTGATTTGTTGATCTTCTGCTTGGTGATTTTCTGCCTGCCGAATTGCAGATTGTTGAATTTCTTCCTTCTTCTCATCTTGTGCTTCATCGGTCAACTCATTGAAAATAATAGTAGATCCAAGTTCAGTATCAAGAGAATAAATTGGAAAGTTTTGAGGTTTATCTTTACTACTTACCATGTAATCCATTGTTGTCTCTCTATATAGCCTCCTTTGCTCACCAAAAATAGGGATGGTGGCATAAGTAAGGTACATTTTCATTTTACCTTTTATTTTTTATTTCTATGACCTTGATAATAGCATGCCAAACTTTGGTGGAATATCTACTACCACAATTTCCATAACCACTGTTTTGGCAGGGACTTGTGTAAGACCAACAACAACATCTTTAATTAAACCAATGCAATGAACTCTTTTTGAATCAAAAGTAAACAAGTCCTTATATGGTCTAGTAATTTCTAACCCCATCCTCTCCATGATTACTTTGGGCATAAGATTGTGAGAGGCCCCTGAATCCAACATGGCATTATGCAATGTCATATCATGAAAGCTTAGGCTAACATAAAAAGGAGACACCTCCTCATTTTTTTCATCTTCTAATCTTGTGCCTAAGTATATGGTTGGATGATCCTCTTGAATATTTAAGATATTAATAGCTACTGGTTGTGAATTCATCATTTTCACAATCTTGCTTCTATATTCATTTACCTTAAGAACCTCTCCAAAAGGTACTAGTATTTTGATCTTAGAAATTTCACTCTCCAAATTGAAAACAGAAGCAGATTTTTCAGTTTCTTTGATAGGAAGAGGAGGTGGTGTATCTTTCTTAGCTTCAACAACTTTAGGAGTGTCTTTCTTAGGCTATGTTTTGTTTGCAATGATTGGCACATTTATATTTCTGAGATTGTATTGTTTCTGCATCTCAAAAATTGCATGTTGATATCCTTTAAAATAATCATATGGTTCTTCTTCATGATTACTTTGGTCTGAATCATCATGTTCCTCCTTATTCAAGAAAATTATAGACATGTCTTCATCAAGACAATGAATGGAATCTTTTGTAATTTTAGTTTCATCATATTTATCAACTAAGTTCTGCTGAAAAGGAGGTCTCACTTGAGGGTCAGGATGCTGATTTCTGTTTTCCCTTGGCCTTTGTTGGTTTTGAGGTATTCTGAATTGAGGATTTCTAAACTGAGGCTCATGTTTTGCAGGAGGAGCAAAGGTATTCCTAAGGGCCAGCCTATCCATCAACTTTTCCATTGTCTTCATCATTGAATCAAATTTTTCATCATAGGTAGAAGGCTTATCTTCTTCTTTCAACTTAGTTTTACCCATCTTGGAATTTTTTGTTGCTGTCATATTAACCTCCACATTCATTGCATCATTCTTCATTTCAGAAAGTGAAGGGGATTATCTCTCTCTTAGCAGTATAGAAAAGTCATAATAAAAAGCTTTAGCATATCTCATTCGAGCTAAGGCTTGTGGAGGTTTTAAATGGGTAGGAATAGAATCATAAAACTTGTTAAATATTTTTGAAATTTTTTGGATAGTTTCATCAATAGCTCTTCTCAAACTATTGTACTCAGAGAGAGCTTGTACAAGATTGGTTTTATTTCCCCACTTCCTCAAGAAACTATCTTCAAATTCATTCCAATTATGAATGCTTCCAGGAGTAAGGGCTTTGAACCACTTCCTAACTTCACCAGTAAAGCTCTGAGCAAGCATTCTCAACTTGAAATCCTCATGGTCAACCTCCTCCCTGTCTATAAAATCATTAAATTGGTCCACATGTTCTTCTATTGTAATCTCTTCATCACTTCCCCAAGTTTTGATTCTAGCAGAGTATTTGCTAGGAAGGGCATGCAAGATAGCTGGAAGAATAAGAGGGGCATATCTAGCAGGTGAAACAGGTGGAGGAGGTACATTTCCAGCCATGGTAAATGGGACTGTGGTAGTTTTAGGGATAGTAGCAATGGAGGAAGAAGCACTGTTAGGAGGAGGAGTGTTTGGTCTTTGTTGTCCACTGAAAATTGAACTCCAATCAGGAAGAGGAAAACCAGTTTTATTTCTCAACAGGATTTCAAAAGGGTCAAGCTCCTTCAACCTATCTAATGACTCTCTTTCCAACAGCAACTTAGAAGTGACTGATTCCCAAACCTCTTCTTTAACTTTCTATGTTACTAAGGTTGAGGTATCAATACCTCTCCTATGTAGGTCTAAGACAATTTCAGTTAAATATTTTTCACATTCAGACCTAAACAATATTTCCTGAATTTTATCATCAAATATTTTATCTTTAGGACTTCTTAAAACTTCAGAGGACAAGGATTTTATATGTAATGGAGTACCTGATATTTCAAAAATGACTTGACTACCTCTAGAGATGGTGTTTGGATTTTCCACAATGGTAGGTAGATCTGGGTCAAGATTACTCCTCGTGTATCTCCTTCTCAAAGCCACCTTTGATCATATGAATTTTGAATGGAGTCACCAAGGTAGATGCAACCTCGATCAACTTCTGAGCTCCTTCTACATTCAGAAGTTCATATTCAAAATTTAGGAAAAGTATAATCTTCAGGTTCCCAGTAGACGCACCAAAATGTTATCACAAAATTGCTTCTGATAGGCTGCTAATTAGAGAATCTCATGTAACTGTTTCAAACCAATATTTTGACTGAGGCTTAGCCTCCTCAATCTGAGAGGGCTCTCTCAAGGGTTAATGATATTGAATAAAGATGTACATGGCTAACTCTATTTAGGAAATAACTTGCTTATGATGAGTGTAGGTTGAAAATAATATTAGTATGGAACCATTGGGATTATGGATTCAACACTTTCAGTGATTCAGTGAGTTCACTTGTCATGGAAGCTAAGGCAGATCAGATTTTTTAGTAGTAGGTCACACACACATGAAACGGGAAAATACACAGTCAATTCATCTATAAAGGAAGTCAGAGCATTGCAAGAATGAATTATGAGTATTATAAATGAAAACCACTGCAATGAGATACATAAAAGATATGGATAAGATAGGTAAGCACTAAAAACTCATTCTGAATCTCAGGTTGGTCGAGTAACAAATCTTTGTATTGCTGAAACAATCAATTTACAATAAGCTATATTTTAGCCAAAAAATCTCCAACCCTTGACAAATTCGACTCAGTGGCCTTTAATAGACTTTTTACATCATCTGATGATCTCCCTCCTGGCTATATTCATCGAATTCTTTCCTAATGACACCTTGCATAAACATAAAACATCAACTTAATGACAAACATACACCTATCCTACTTGAAAGTCCTATTCCTAATAGGACTCAAACTACTATTTATTGCTTTTAACAACCTTATCTACTAATGCAATTACATTATTTGAAAAGTAAGCTTTCACATGTTCAAATTTAGGTGATGGATTTCATCACTTTATGACCACTTAACTGACCTCCTCAAAACTAGGAAACAAAAACCCTGTTTTTTAGGTAAATAATATTATTTTTCCACAAATACTTTGGTTGTCAGTTTGTCTACAATTCATGGTCCTTGAGTTCTAATTAATTTTTTTTCATGGTATTTAATCCTTCAAAAATCTCCATATGACCAAAGATTCACCAAAACCTCCTAAAAGGTCTAAAATACAGCACACTACGAAAGTAAGGTAGTTTCGTAGCGTACTTTCGTAGTGCTACAAAACATGCCTTTAACCTCAAAATTTTTAATTCTTTCCTTTGAAATAATGTTCATCATATTCAAACACATCTCCCACAACAATTCCACCTCTTGATTTCATTAAAAACTAGTTCAAAAATTCAAAAGAGTAGTTACAGTGGTTTTGTAGCATTTTGCTTCCCTTCAAGCCCAAGCGCGATACAAAATTGCTGAAAAGTGTTGAAAATGCAGTTTTTGTGTAATTTTAAAAATTGAAGTTTGTAAGTGCCAAAATATTATCTCTAATAATGTCATTAACCTTAAACAACCATAAACCAACTCACCTTATGCTCCTTGAGGCATTTCTTCCTCATTTACAATTGGTTGAGCTATTGGCTCTTCAATTACAGTCATTTTATCCCTTTTTTCTCTAATTATTCATGAATCATTTCAAGTTTCTCTTGAAGGTATTTAACATGGTCTTTCAATGTTCTATTGGTGGCTTTCAACTGTGTGTTCATCCCCCTGACATGTTTGGCTTTTTTCCTTGCTTGAATTGTCCATTTGATGAGTTGATGTGTGTTGTCCAAAGTCTTAGAGACAGTGTCAAGTTGTTCTTCCCAAATTGCCTTCATATTTTTAAATTGAGTCTTTTCTACACTATGTTTCCTTCCTTCCCTTTTGATAACAACAGTTTCATGATTAGCCAATTTCAATTTTTCTTCAAGGAGCCACAACTCTGTTTTTTCCAACACCTTCTCTTTTCCCTTCTTTAATTTGCTGATTGTATCTTTTTCTGGAAGTGATGATAGGTCAATAACCTCTTGAGATGGTTGATTTCTATCAGTGGGTGGTTGCACTTCTTTACTGCTCTCTAATAGCTTCCTAGCATGCCTTGTCATAAGCTTTCTTTCTTGAAACCTAAAACCTACATCTTCTCCCTCAAACTCTAATTTATTTTCAAATTTAGCCTTCTTTAACTTCTGCCCACCTTCCTCTATAAACTTAGCTTGGACAATAGGAGTTTCCTCTATGTCAATGGCATGTAAAATATGCTCTATATTTCCCTTAGATTCTTCTCTGTCTTCTACAGCCACGGTCTTCTCTTCCGAAACCTCTGTTTGGCTCCTATTCATTCTTTTGGTTCCTTGTTTGCTTACAGTTTGTTTCTGTTTTGCATGTTTGACCATCTTTGACTTCTATTTTGCAAGTGGGACACTTGGTGTATAAAAACTATGCATTTACTCTGGCTCCTTCATAATTTGTTCACTTGTTTCTACTCTTGCAGGTTCACTTGGCTCTGCTACCAATGATTCCCTCTGTTATGCTGCTAAGGGTGATGGAATTTTCCTAGACTTAGGAGTTCTTGAAGGAGTAAAAGCATCCAGCTCAAAACCACTAACAAACAAGAATTAGGACCAATTTCTCCCTAACCTTTGAAATTCATCTAAGACCAATAATTTCGTTAAACCATGATGAAATAAAGAAGTCTCACTCCCCTCAGACTTTGCTTGGACCTTATCTACCATTTTTGACAAACTTCTATGCAAATAGAAAGGTAGATCAATGGAAACCTTACCAGTAAAGTGTAGAAGTAATTTTAAATGATATGAAAATACTATGTGGTACCTTCCTTCACAAGTAAAGTACTATTGGATGATGAGAAACAATTTTGAATAGTTGTCTTTTATGTAACTTCTTGAAATAGCATTGGTGACGTCCATTTTAGTATGCTCAGGCTTCATGAACTCTTTGCATTGCTCCATATTAAACTTGAAACCTTTGAACCAGTTCTCCTGAACTCTTGGAATCTTTGTAGTAGCAACAATAATCTCTGGTGTGATGGAAAAATTGAGCATTCCCACTTGAGTGGTTGTTCCACTAAAATTCAAATAAAACACCTTGGACGCCTATGTATGACAACCCTATAATTTCTCAAAAAAATGTAGGCAACCTGCTCTTTTGAAGGCTTCTACTATTGCTGGGTCTTCATAGATCAAATTCATGTCTGCAGGTTCATATCACAGGCACTAGCCACCCTTGTTAGTCCTTATTTTCTCTATCATGGTTTCTCTAAGATTTTCACAGCCTCGCTTGATGATGTTCAAAGTAAACCTTTGAAAAGAACCAGCCACAACTTTGGCTTACTATAATAGCTCTCTAGAGCTCAAATATTACGCAGGGAGGAATAAGAAATGAGAATGATGGAATTAGGAAAATATTTGAAGTTTAAATGTCCTCTCATGAATCAATGATGACTTATACATTACCTAAAGTAGCCATGATGATTGTAGACCTGAGAAAGTACCTTGATTTTATCACTCCATGACTCGAAAAGAATCTAACTCACCCTTTCCCAACGATTTCCGACACCTAATAGCTAGACTGACAAGACAGACATGAAACCGCTCTTTTGTAGCGTTCTTAATGTAAATTTGACTATTTTCGCTATGAAACTATCATCAGTTTCATAGAAAAAAATGACTTTTCACAGTGTATTTCGCTAATAAACTGTGGTTTCTTGGCTAATTTGACACTTTCAGTACAAAAAACCTTGGAAATTGAAATAAGTCAAAAAATGATGAATGATGTGACATGAGGGGGTTTAAAATAAGTGGGTTTATACCTTAGGGTAAAATTTAAACAATAAAAATTTAATGTTTCCCTTGTCCAAGAATAAAAATGAATCCTACAACCTAATTTTTTTGAAAAATGAACCTCATTGACCTTGTCAAATGATGCTTCATTTTTTGGGTGATAACACCTCCTCAGAATAATGGACCCATTCCTTTTAGATTCTTGGCTCTATGGATCCAAGCCTCAGGGTTCTCAGAGATATTTGTTTCTTAATGGAATCAATCTGTAGAAGGAAATCCTATTAGAATTCAAGAAACTAAAATTAAAAGACTTAAACAAGACATTAAGCAATGGTTAAAGAAAGGGAAATTAGAAAACCAAATCCCTCTTCTAACTTTGGAAAAACAAGTTGAACAAATCCATTCCCAGATTGAAACAAAGTGTGTCTTAGAGGACTTATTGGAACGATAAATGAAAACCTTCCAATCCTATGATGTGAGTTTAGAACAAAAAGAGGAGTTATGGAGATTAAAATCGAGAAGCGTCTAGTTTAAATTTAGGGACACAAATAAAAATATTTTCCATATCCAAGAAAAGAACGGGGAAAGGAAAAATATCATTTCAAAATTTTAGGTAGAGGGGAAAAATCGACAACTTTCAGTCAATCCAATAGGTTTCATATGATGATTGATCACTTCAATAATTTGTATCGAGGCCCAAATAAAATAATTTAGGAGGCAAATAATTTTATGCTGGAACAAATGATGTAGCTAGTTTCAGACACAGGGGCTTCACTTAATGAACCCATGACATATCGTGTGCATTCATGGCATACTAAAAAATACCCCTAATTTGACTACATATTGGAAAATACCTCTAAAAATCACATTATTTAACCCCTTACCAATATTAACCCAATACACCTTCCGAATTTAAAAACCCCCTACATTCACCAGATATTGCAGGTATCCATTTTTTCATTAACATTTTTTATACCCCTTAATATTTTTTCATTAACTCTGAGCTCCATTTTTTATACCTATCAATATAAAAACCATTTACCCCCTGTATATCCCCCAATATATTATGTCATTTTTCCTCAATATATATCCCTCAATATGAACCCACGTGGTATGGTATTGCTCCCCCAGTGAAGCCCCTGTGGTTTCAGAGGAGATGAATGCTCTTCTCATTGTCCCTCCTTTTGTAGAAGAAATAAATCGGGTTATTTTCTCATTTCAACCAGACAAATATTCAGGCCTGAATGGCTTCCCCCATATTTTTTATTAGGATTTCTTGGATTTAATCCATAGGGACCTAGTAAGAATGATTGATCACTCACTCAAACAAATTTTTATTGGAGGAGGAATAAAATCCTCCTTCTTAGATCTTGTTCCTAAAGAGAACAATCCTTCTTCCTTCTTCAGTTTTCAGCCAATATCCCTTTGTAATGTTTCTTACAATATTATCTATAAATATTTGGCGTTGCAACTCAATAAAATTCTCTCATGAATTATCTCTAAAAACAAAGGGGGACTCATCCCTCGGAGGAAATTTTTTTATAACATAATTACGATCCATGAAGTGGTGGATTCTAGTTGGTGAAGAGGTCACCATGGCATGGGTATAAAAATAGAAATGGAAAATAAATTAAATAGATCTAGGCATATTTATCTCTTCAAAGTCATGTAAAAGATGGGTTATCATGAAAATTTTATTCAATGGGTTGCCGTATGTATTGGATCTCCCTGGATTTCTCCCTTAATCAATGGTAGAAGTTATTGTTTTTTCAAGGCCTCTAGGGGGATAAGACAAGGTTTCCCCCTTTATCCATTCTTATATAGCATAATGATTGATTCCATGAATAGGCATTTAGATAATGAAAGAAGCATTGATCGATCACTAGTGATTTGATTCTTGTTTGGCATAAAAAAAACTAATCATGGTCAATTTACATATGACATAATCCTTCTGGAAGGAGCCTCAGTCATGATAGCTAAAATATACAAAAGGATTTTGAAGAAATTTCTCGATGCCTCTGGAGGATTGGTAAATGAGGCCAAATCCAAAATCTTCGCATGGAATATTAGTACATTACGTTAAAATAAAATTGCAGATGCATTAGGTTTCAAATTGGTGATAGATTGGACATATTTCAAATATTTTTGGATGTCGATATGCTTAAATAAATCCTCCTTTGGACCATGGAAAAAAATTATCGACAAAATTTTAAAAAATGGAGAATTAGGGAGCCCGCTGGCTAAATATGACCAATAGAGTTGCTCTTTCTAAAGTAGTCTAGTTGGAAATTCCCATATTCCAATTCTATGCTCTATTGGCTCCCAAGTTTATCCTACTCCGATTAGGGGTCCTTCTGCAAAAAAAAGTATGAGAAGGAGATAATTCTTCAATTAAAAAAATTCATCTTGTAAAATGAACCACTATTAGAACTCCAAAAGATCAAGAAGGCTTGGGTATTAGAGATCCTTTTTTGTTGAATATTTATTGTGGTGCGAAACTAGATTTGAAAATGAGGACTCTACCAAATTCATGGTGGGCCCAAATCTTGAGGGATAAGTATCAACAACAATTTGAGGCAGATATGTAATATAGGAAATGTTCTCCCATTTAGAAGCTCATATCTTAGACATCCTTCCTGATCAACTCACATCTCAATTGGATCCCAGGGAATAAAGATTCTATCAGGCTTTGGGAGGATTAGTTTCCCCATCATATGTTGCTGGAGAAAATAAAGGAATTATGCATCCTAAGGGCTCATATTTTCCTAAATGGGATAAATACTCTATATCACATCTCTCAGTGGAATGATGAGGTTTTATGGATAGATTGGAATGTGGGTGATCTCCCGGATCATGTGAAGCCACTTGGGGAAATTTTGAAAAGTAAATACACTAGAATTTCCCCTAACAATTGACACTTTAGGAAAAAATTGGATGGAAATCCTCATCATACATAGTTAAGGAGGGCTATATGGGTCTTCTCTTTCAATCTATAATCCCTTCCAAATCCTCTATTTAGAACAAGTTGTGGGAACAAAATGCCCTCCCAAAATTTAATTCAAAAAAAGATACTCACTTCGGAGAATTTGACATTAGAGAAATTTTGAGGTGCAAAATGGGCCTAAAAAAAAATTCACAACCGAAATCAAATTTATAAGAAGTAACAAGATTCAAGATGTTGATGTCAACCATGGAGGATGATTTGCCATTTTGGGCGTAAAAAAAGTAAAAAGATTAATAAAATAAATTACGTTTTAAATTCATATTTTCAACTTATATCCATATAATTTTACTCAAAATTCGAGCGGGAGAACTCGTTGGATGTAGAATTTAATAATTCATTCAAAGAGTACCCATGTTGCATACTTTCGATGGACCATGCTATGCGAAAAATGAGAAATGCATGAAACAACGTGATTGTAATCACGATTTTCATGTATTTCTGATTTTTCGTGTAGTTGGGTCCATCGAAAGTATGCAACATGGGTACTCCTTGGATGAGGAATAAAAATTTTTATCCAACGAGTGCTCCCACTCGAAATTTGAGTAAAATTGTAAGGAGAAAAGTTGAAAATACAAGCTGAAAAAAGTAGTTTTTTACTTTTTCCCCTCTAAAATTTGATGGTGTAAGCTAATATTATTTTATTATTTCCACTATTATTTTAAAATGTTCCTTAGGAGGCCCATTTTAGACCTAAAAATTTCTCTAATGGGAATAAGGGCATCGAGGGTCCATTGAGATGCCCTGTGTGTGAAAATCATGAGTCTACCCCCCATTTGTTTCTGGAATGTTCTTATGCCAGGTTAGTTGAGTCTATCGCCCTCGGCCCTTTGTCTCATAAAATACATTGGCCCATTGGAGTTCAATATTTCTTTTCCTCTTGGCATAGGAACTATTTTTTCTCCCTTCAATCCAAATTTTTCTTTAAAGTGATCCTACTTTCCATCCCTAAATGCTGGTGAATTTGGCTTTCCCGAAAGTATATAATATTCAAAGGTTCCCCCTTATCAGCCAAATTTTATACTTTAAAGGCCCTTTCCCTTTGCCTTAAGCTTACCTCAATGCTCTTGAAGACAAATGGGTTGATTCCCTCTCTCCTTTGACCCTCCCCTCTTAGTTTCCCTCTTCTAAATCACAACAATCTTGGTGGAAGTTGTGTTTATCTCCTCTAGATCTACTAGAGTGGAAGAAACAATAGAAAAAATGAATATTACAATTTGATAGGGCTTCCAAAATAAAATCCAGGGTTGGAAGGAGGGGGGGAGGGGGGGGGTTTATTTAATCTCGGATGGAATAATAGAGGAAAAATTATTGTGGGACCTAGGAAGGAAAACTAACAACTAAGCTGAGATGCATGGGCTCTTGCAAGGTCTATGCATTTCTGAAGATAGAGGTGTGGAAGGCATTATTGTCTTAGGAGATTCATTGTTTATGATCCAATATATTAATAGTGAATTTTTTTTTTTGAATGAAAACTCTCTTACTTTGGTGTTTCATACAATGAGAAGTTTGATTGTATTCTTTCATTCAAAAAGGTACTATCACATACTTAGAATCAACAATGTGGAAACTTATTTGTAAGCTAATAAGGTTTCCTCTCTATAATAAGATAAGCTATAAATTGATGACTATAGTAAACTATGTTTGATCCCATAAATTTTCATATGAATCCAAGAATTTGGATTCTCCCTAGGTCCCTTATTCATTGGATTTTGGTCTTAATTAGAAGCATTATAAATTCCCCCCCTCCCATATATCCCCTCCCCACCTCCCATATATCCCCTCCACCCTCTAGCGTTTTCCCCTTTCAATCATTGCAATTATTTTAATCGATCTATGGTTAGGTTATATGATAGAAGGGTCTCCTCTCACGATGTGTCAAACTATGTGTACTGCCTCCATGCAATGATATTGTTCCTCACCCCGCATGCTTGGATTAACTGCATTTACCTGCCCAAGCCTTCGAAATTCCCTCCCCTCAGAATAATGATGGATCTCTTAGGACAATGTATAGGGAAATTTAAAGTTCCGAGGATGAAAATCACGTGGATTAATAAGGGAAGCAATGTTAAATCAATATGGTGCTCACTTCATCTCCATTGATTTATGTGTTAATTCCTCCGATTGCATCGTCTCCTGAGTGATCTTTGAATTTGGTTTCGATTTGGCCAATAGACTCAATTGCGGCATTAAGGCAACGAAACTTTCAGTAGTTCTATGAAGAGATTCACTTCGGGTTTCAATTGATTCTCCATTAGGTGGAAAATGTGTAGGTAAGACACTCCATCTCGTGGGAATTCTAGATATCAGGGATCGATGGTTCAGAGGCATTCCTGGAAAAGCCTGGGCTTCCTTTTGCTACCGTCCTTAGTCTATTTTGAGCCTTGATTATAGAAGGTATATATTTGTTTCTCGTTAAATCCAATTTTGTTCTCTGCACTCAATTTGGTTTGGATGGAAACTCCATAGATATAGGATCTTCTCCTGGAAATTTCGATGGTAACTGGGGTCTATTAAGATGGTTTGAGGCTTTTTTTATTATCTTGGTAGCTACGTCGTTCTTCTTTCTGAATAAAAAAATCGTTAACCTCTGACTTCCTGAAGATCCATTTGAAAATTTTCATGGTTATTATATCCTAATTTAGGCTCTATTCTATAATTTAAGGTCCAAAAAGTAGAACTAACTTCTTCCTATTATCAATACCTTGAAGCCATCAAGGGGATTATTGGGTCACTTCCTTTTACTATCGAGCTTCGATGAATTCTAGCTCAATGTGCTCTCATGAATTTTGATTCTAACTCACAATCCTCCTTAGCTGAAATTCCACGCTCTCATTGTTTTTTGGCCCATGAAGCCCTTCTTATGGCAGACTACGATCTGTAAGTCAAATTTTTCCAAATCTGCCACACTTAGAGATGAAATCTCAGATACACACTATATTTCATTAATCAAATAAAGTTACGTATATACATGAGGTATAGTCTCAAGATAGGGAAGCTAT
This sequence comes from Pinus albicaulis, assembly GCA_034641835.2. Lineage (NCBI taxonomy): Eukaryota > Viridiplantae > Streptophyta > Pinopsida > Pinales > Pinaceae > Pinus > Pinus albicaulis. Next base: position 211,786 of record JAXQQM020087268.1, on the reverse strand, counting down.
CTTGGACGCACAATAAGTTGGTTGAGGGAATATTTGAACCTCACACCAAACTAGGAACTTAGTTTTAGCTAACCTATGGAATAGGAACAGACTTTATACATAGATAGTCACAACTGAAGACAAGTAGGAATTAAATATTCCAACACTCCCCCTTAATGACTACTTGTCTCAATATCCATCTGCAAAGTATAGTTGTGGTCAAACATAAGAAAAAGATATGTTGACGTCCATATAAAGGAGCAACCATCCACTGGAATGCATGGGTACCAACCGCGGCAACCGTTGGTCTCGTAGGATGTCCTTCGCATACATGGTTCTTTCAACCATTATCACTGCATATATGTACCTGTATCTACAGATCCCCCTCCGACGTGGGTTTTACCAGATGACCATTAACCATGCTATTCCTTCATCGGTGAACTCTCACTAGCAGTAGATCTATCTTAGATCTCTTCGGAAAAATTTTACCAGATCCCTTCATCGGTGACTTTTCACCAGATCTCTTCATCGGTGACCTTGCACCGGATTTATTCATTGGTGACCTTGCACCGGATCTCTTCATCGGCAACCTTGCACCGGATTTATTCATCGGCGACCTTGCACTAGATTTCTTCATCAGTGGGCAAACACTGGCATGGACCTATTTTGAGTCCACTTCACTGTTACATGTGGTTTCTGGCTGACCACAAACTGACACTACAAAATGGTTTATGGCTGACCACGAATCTGTAGTTACAAAGTGGTTTTGATATTACCACGAACTTTTACAAGGATACACATGCCTTACAAGGCTTACAACACAACTCCAACTCTTGGAGTTATCAGGTACATATTTTACAAAGACCACTATAAAAAAAAATCCTAGACTTGCTTACAATTAGAATGTGTGACTCATAATACAACATGCTATTGAGTCTATTCGAAGTAACTCACACAAAACAAACCTTCACAAACTTGATTGTCCATCATCCTTTACGCTCGCCATACCATTCATATGCTAGAGCTTTCTTGCTTGAATATTTCTGTCATAGATTTTGTACTTTTGAATTTTGGATATACTAATCTTGAATCTTCATGCTATACATGTCATTAGTTAGAGTTTCGAATTCTAAAAAAATGACTTCATATTGAGGTCGCGAATCTTGTTGGAAATATGATGCAATGTGTTGTCCTTGATGGAAACCCACTTGATGAAGATGATGGAAACCTACTTGATGAAGTTATTCTTGACTTGATGTGTCTATAGAGCAACTCAAATGTAATGATGAAAGGAATTCTAGTATGTGCTAGAAAAATGATGGAAAGTGGGTGTCTCAAGGCATACGCGGGTTTGTCTAGGCTAAGTAGCATATGCACGCGGAAAAGTACGTGCCAACTCGCGTATGGTATTTTGCGCTCCAAAATTAGAATACCAAGGGGCATTACCATGGGATTGACCCATTGTATTGAGCGCTAGATTGTCTATTTGATCCCGTCTAGGAAAACCATCGGAAGTAATGTGGTTTTGACTCATGGTATTGAAAAAGGCTAAATCTATATAAGGAGAAGAAATTCATTGTACAAAGGGTGGGCATGTGTCTGGGCTTTAATGAATACTTCACTCTGAAGTATATCTGCATGGTTGAACTCTGTTCTTAATTGATAGATCTGAATCTATGATGCATCTATGAACATGATGAAGGTTCAAGATATCTAGATCTTGAAATGGTGAATCTCTTGGATGATCTGAAAAGAAGTGATGAAGACCTGGCGCGAATCTGTTGAAGAAGTTGAAGAAATTTGGGTAAGTTCATAGATCTGGTCTGTTCTGCAAAGTTTATCTTTTATAGATCTATACGTAGGTTCGTTTCATGGAAGGCACGTGTATACGCGGATCGGTTTCAACAAAGGCGTGTATGACCTATTAGGGTTTTTCTGAAAATTGCACAAATATATACGCGGGTTTGCTTCATTAAAAGCGCGTATATATGCGGGTCAGTCTAAAGAAAAGCATGTATGGTATTTGAACTGATGGTTGCTCAAGGTTGAATGTGTTTCTACATATTTATTCTTAAGTCTGGGTTATCTCTGATATTCTGGTTACAGTGGTTTCACTGTTCTGTTTGAAGCATTGGGCAAAGTATGTTTGTTGATAAGTGCAGGGTTGTGTTGGAGCTGTTTGATCCAGTTTGAAAATTGATGAAACGTGGTCTACAGTGGATCTAAGGGTTGAAGCCTTCAGTATGTATGAAGAAGCTTTTTGTAGAAGCTGGTGCTAATATCAGGGGGTAGTAGCTCCCTTCCAGGAGAGGCTGGTAAATGAGAAGTAGGGGGTTGTAGCTCCCTTCCAGGAGAGGCTAGTAAACGAGAGAAGGTTGGAGCCTTCTGCAGGCAGGTGCCTGCGTGCTGGTATGAGTCTGCGCCAGTACATGGTTGTAAGAATTTTTCTTAATATAATAAAATATTGAAGCCTGAGACAACGATAGCGGTGGTTTTCTCCCGAATTGGGTTTCCACCTAAAATCCTGGTGTTCATGTGTGTTGCTTATGTGTGATGATTATTCTGCTCTTTCTGCACCTGCTTACTGTTTTCTAAATCATCTGATGAATGAATAATGCAATGATCTAAGTTAAGAATTAAGTGCATACGCAAGTTCTGTAAAGGATATCCGCGTATATACGCTAGTTGGCTTCAGGAAAGTAGCGTATGGGTTTTTAGAAAAGAAAAAGAAAAAGTTTTATTGTCTGCACAAATACTGATTCACCCCCCCTCTCAGTATTTTACCCAACAATTGGTATCAGAGCAGGTCCTTCTGAAAAAGCTTAGCCGCTAGAAGGAAGATCAAGCAAGATGAGAAATCAAGATGGAATAGCATCTATCAAGCCTCCGCTCTTCAATGGAAGCAATTCAATCTTCTGGAAAATAAGGATGAGATCCTATCTTCAGTCTATGGGAGCAGATGTATGGGCCATTGTTGAACAAGGATATCAATATCCAGCTACAATACCAACGGATCCGACTGAAAAGAAGAATTATGAATCCAATGCAAAGGCGGTCAATGCTATAACGAGAAGTCTGACTGAATCTGAATTTGTCAAAGTCATGCAGCTAAATACAACAAAGGAAATGTGGGACAAAATCATTCTAAGTTATGAAGGTGATGCAAAGGTAAAAAGTGCAAAACTCCAAACTCTTAGAATTGAATATGAAAATTTGAAGATGCATAATGATGAGAGTATTGCCAATTTCTTTTTACGTCTTGATGATGTTGTAAATCGTATGAGAAATCTGGGAGAAACTATAACCGAATCCACCTTGGTTGAGAAAATCTTAAGATCTCTAACAACAAAATTTGAGTCAAAAGTTTCTGCTCTTGAAGAAAAACAGGATCTTCAAAATCTTACTGTGGTGCAACTTCATGGCATTCTAACTGCATATGAAATGAGAAGAGGGGGACCATCTAAAGTCAAAGAAGCCATCTTTAGAGCTTCTACAAAAGGGAAAGAAGTGCAAGAAGCAGAAGGATCAGGATATATCTCAAAAGAAGATGAGGCAAATTTTGTGAAGAAACTTCAACTTGGCACAAGACGATTCAAAGGTAAGCTTCCTTTCAAATGTTTTGATTGTGGAAGAGTTGGTCATTATGCTGCTAAGTGTCTTTATAAAGAAATGTCTGCAAAGGGGAAAGAAGTAGCAAGAAGAAATAAGAACCGATCTAGCACTAGAAAAAGTTACTATACTTATGAAGATAGTGATGGGTTATCTGGTAGTGAGGAAGAATTTGAACAAGATCTTAGACTTCTCATGGCATTTGAATCTTGAGAAGAAAATGATACTTTTGTGGATGCTCTAGAGGACAATTATTTTCTTTAAGAAAACAATCAACTCAAACTACGCTTAGAAGAATATAAAATTCTCTTAGAAGAACAGAAGATAACCATAGAGACTATGGAAAAGAAGTTTGAAGAAGCAAAGAAACACATTGAGAAATTAGAATGTGAAGTGGTAAGTCAAAGAAAATAAGTTGAGAAAGTAAAGACTCTAAATCTTAGATTTGCTAAAGGATCTAAAACCTTAGATGAGATTATCAAGGTACAACGTTCTTCTCTTATAAAGACAGGTCTTAGATATACTGGAGAATCCTCTCAAGCTTCAGCACCAAATTATCTAAAAGCAGCTACAACTGTTTTACAAAATTCTGCCACTCAGTCAGGGAATAAAGGATCTTTACAGGTAAAGCATGATCATCCTAATGCAAGGAACACTAACAGGAATATCTTTCAAAGAAACACCAATCAACAGGTAAATTCAAATAGAAGATTTTATGATCGCAGAAATTTCTTCTTCAATGGACAATGTTTCTCATGTCACAATTTTGGCCATAAAGCTGCTCAATGTGTTGCTTATAAAACCATCATGACAAGAGAAGCAAGAAAGAAAAGGATTGATGTTGAAACAAAGAAGAATATGTATAACAAATTTTCTCCTCTTCTAAATGAAGTTGAATGTGCTTATTGCAATAACTTTGGCCATGAAGAATCTGAATGCAGGAGCAAAGTTCAGCCAAAAGAGCATCTTCCTTCAAAATCCAAAATATGGAAAAAGAAGGAACCATAGGTTGAAAATTGTGGCATAGCGTTATTTGCAGAAGGTGAAGAAAATCAATGGTACATTGATAGCGGATTCTCAAGACACATGACAGGTGATAAACACAAACTTCGTACATATAGTGCTCTAGAAAAGGAAAAGAAAGTTACTTTTGGAAATGATACTCCTGCTGTAATTAAAGGAAAAGGGTCTATGTTTCTAAAAGAAAAGGTGAAGGCTAATGATGTCATGTATGTGGATGGATTAAGGCATAATCTGTTAAGTGTAAGTCAAATGTGTGATCAAGGAACTGAAGTTGTCTTTAGTTCAAAAGAATGTGTGGTTTGTGATCTTGATACATGTAAAACAATTATAAAAGGAAAAAGAACTCCAAGCAACCTGTATGTATTGAAGAATTGCAAAGAACAATGTTACTTGAGTAAATATTCAGAAAACTGGCTATGGCATAGAAGGTTGGGGCATCTAAGCTTCTCTCAAATCAACAAATCAAGCAGACTTAATGATGTTCGTGGTCTTCCCAATATTACTCTACCAGAGAGTATCATATGCAAATCTTGCCAATTCGGTAAGCAGACCAGAGTACAATTTAATGCCAAAGAAGGATCATCAAGTAAGCCTCTTGAACTCATTCATACTGACATATGTGGACCTATGAGGAAAAGGTCACCACGTGGGGAAGAATACTATATCTTATTTATTGATGATTACTCTAGAATGTGTTGGATCGGGTTCATTAAACACAAAGATGAAGCATTTGAAAAATTTCAGATCTTCAAAGCATTGGTAGAAAATGAATTAGATCTAAAAATCAAGTGTCTTAGATCCGATCGAGGAGGAGAATATACATCAAATGAATTCTTTGAATTTTGTGAACAACATGGCATAAAAAGACAGTTTTCTGTAGCAGGCACTCCACAACAAAATGGCGTAGCAGAAAGAATGAATAGAACAATTCAAAAAATGGCTAGAGCTATGCTTGATGATTCTGGAACTCCTGACATGTTCTGGGGAGAAGCAGCACATACAGCAGCAAACATTCTCAACAAGGCACATGTTCGAGTAAATAGTGACAAAACTCCATATGAACTCTGGTATGGTAATTCTCCCTCTGTGAAGCATTTTAGAGTTTTTGGAAGTAAATGCTTTATCAAAAATAATGATGAAAAGCTTGGCAAGTTTGAACCCAGATCAGATGAAGGAATACTTCTTGGTTACTCATCCGCGAGCAGAGCATACAAATGTTACAATAAAAGGCTTCGGAAGATTGTTGAATGTATTGATGTTGTTATTGATGAGTCTCCTGCAGCCCCTAAAGAAGAAAAGCAAACAACAGATGAATATTATGGTGAATTTTGTCCTTCTACATCAAATAGAAATGATATAGAAAGTGGATCTAATGAACAACCTGAAGATGATTTGTCTGAAAAAGCTCCATCCAGATATGTTCAAAAGAATAATCCAGAATCTCAAATTTTGGGAGATAAGGGATCAGGTGTACAAATAAGAAGGATTCTTGTGGGATCTTCTAGCTATCAGGCATTTCTATCTACTATTGAACCTCACAATGTCAATCAAGCTAGCAAAAATGAATGTTGGGTTCAAGCCATGAATGAAGAGCTTGATCAAATTGAAAAGAATCACACTTGCGAATTAGTACCAAGACCTCACAACAGAAATGTCATTGGAACTAAATGGATATTCAAAAACAAGTTAAATGAGAATGGGGATGTTATAAGAAACAAAGCTAGACTTGTTTGCAAGGGGTATACTCAACAAGAAGGTATAGACTTTGAAGAAACTTTTTCTCCCGTAGCTAGACTTGAAGCCATAAAGAATGTTTCTTGCTTTTTCAAGTTTTCAACAAATCAAAGTTTATCAAATGGATGTTAAATATGCTTTTCTCAATGGTGATCTAGAAGAAGAAGTTTATATAGAACAACCAGAAGGATTCATTTTGGGAAATGATGAAAATCTTGTTTGTATACTTAAAAAGGCTCTATATGGTCTCAAGCAAGCTCCAAGGGCATGGTATTATCGTCTTGACAAATATCTTCATCAACGAGGATTTTCAAAGGGGTCTGCTGATAGCAACTTATACACAAAAGTTGAAAATGATAAACTATTGATTGTGGTTGTATATGTTGATGATATCATTTTTTGGAGTAATGAAGAATCTATGAGTCAGAAATTTGCTTCTGTCATGCAGCAAGAATTTGAAATGTCCTTACTTGGAGAACTAACATTCTTTCTTGGATTGCAAGTGCACCAAACTACAGATGGTATATTCTTATCACAAGAAAAATTTCTTAAGAAAATTCTGAAGAAGTATGGCATGGAAGAATGAAAACCTATAAGTACACCAATGATAACCGGATGTAATCTCAGTTCTCATGATGATTCTCCCACGGTGAATCAACCTGAATACAAATCAATGATAGAAAGCCTACTTTATCTCACTGGGACTAGACCGGACATTATGCATGCAGTTGGGATTGTTGGACGATTCCAAGCTAATCCAAAAGAGTCTCACCTTCAGGCTGTCAAAAGAATATTCAAATATCTACAAGGAACTCAAGATTTTGGACTATGGTATCCAAAGAATGTTGATCTTACTCTTCATGCTTACACTGATGCTGATTGGGCTGGAAATGTTGATGATCGAAAAAGCACTAGTGGTGGTGCCTTCTATATGGGACACCGATTAGTATCTTGGTTCAGCAAGAAGAAAAATTCTATTGCTTTATCTACAGCAGAAGAAGAATATGTGGCTACCGCATCTTGTTGCATTCAACTCCTTTGGATGATGCAAACCTTGCAAGATTTTCAAATCAAATGTACACCTCCTATCTCCATTATGTGTGATAATACAAATGCCATCATTATCTCAAAGAATCCTGTTATGCATTCGAAGACCAAGCACATTCCCATCAAGTATCACTTCTTATGTGAACAAGTGCTCGAACAAAAGGTGAAGTTGGAGTATGTTACCTCCAAAGAACAAATTGCTGATATATTTACCAAACCTATGCCTAGGGAAGTGTTCGAATATCTCAGACAGAAGTTGGGTGTTGTCTCTGCCTCTCAGAAGATCAGATCTGATTAAATTCAGAAGATTAAATTGGATACGCGGGTTTCCTGAAAGACAGTCACGTATATACGCGAGTTTACACACAGAAATCTGCGTATGGTTGGTTGCTGGCAAATTTTGGTTGGGGTCAGCATTTTTCAGCATAGCTGCAGTGCTGATTGGTATCTCTGATGTTGTTTGGAGTCACTGGTGGTATTTCAGCTCTTATATTTCTGTTTCATTCTCTGTTTTTGGGTGAAGATGCCTTGATGATTTGCTGTTGAAAGTGTTCAGGATGCACAAGCAAAGGGGGAGCTTTGGCCTTATAGAAAAGATGCTTGGATGCACATTTTTAGGGGGAGCATTAGCCTTGCTGTGTATAATGCATTGTTGGCATTATGGTGTTTCTGAATATGATCTCTCTCTTGAGTTCCCTTTTGGTATTTTTTGTAAAAGGTCATATTTGTAATGATGTAAAATTGTAATATTCAGTCATGTAAAGGGCTTGTTCAAATTTGTAAACCCACTTGGTTGGGTACTTGAGTCACTTATGTAAATCCACTTGGTTGGATCATTGATGTAAGTATGAGTCCTTGGTGATAGGAAAGATCATACATTCATGAAATTCATTGCAACATATGTTTGAAGATTTAGCATGAACTCAGGGGGAGCATGGTACCTCTAGTGCACATCAGATATACAGAGCTCTTCCTTGGTTTGATCCACCCTTTGCCATTGATGTCAAAGGGGGAGAGTGGCATGGTGTTTGAATAAGGAGAGAGTAACATGTTTATTGTATAATGATTATAATCAATGTATCTATCTATTGTGGTGATCAAACACCATCGTGGTTTCCATCAAGTCCAAAGGGGGAGATTGTTGGCAATATGATGCAATGTGTTGTCCTTGATGGCAACCCACTTGATGAAGATGATGGCAACCTACTTGATGAAGTTATTCTTGACTTGATGTGTCTACAGAGCAACTCAGATGTAATGATGAAAGGAATTCCAGTATGTGCTAGAACAATGATGGAAAGTGTGTGTCTCAAGGCATACGCGGGTTTGTCTAGGCTAAGTAGCGTATGCACGCGGAAAAGTACGTGCCAACTCACGTATGGTCTTTTGCGCTCCAAAATTAGAATACCAAGGGACATTACCATGGGATTGACCCATTGTATTGATGTTAAGTCCCTATATTAATAGTGTGGTCCCTTATTATGTTAGTGTAGCCCCACTTATTTTTATTGTTGTACCCCTGTAACCCCCATATTGTTATTATTGTGCCCTTACATTATTATTGTTATGTCGGCTAGGATTACATTATGGCCCCACTAGGATTATATTGTGGCCCCATGGACTCCTATATATAGAAGGAGGTTTTGTTCATTTGTATCATCCAAGAATTGTTCATTTATGTAATGTATTGGAGGTTTCCTCCTCGAAGTGGCTTATTTCTAAGGCGTGGATATCTCTTTTCTTCTATTTTTGGAGCTGGTTACACAACATTTGGTATCAGAGCTTTGGATTCTAGGGTTTCGCTGCTCCAAACAGGTCATCGTGGCACTTTCGCTATAAATTTTTTTCTATGAAGGTTCAGAATCTGAAATTTTTAGGGTGCGAAGCCGAAATCCTGAGGAATATTTTCTAAAATTTTCAGAGCTTGGTTCGCAATATTTTCGGAGATATGATCTGTGGAAGTTAGGTCTTGTTTCAGGCTCCTAAACAGGTCATCGTGGAATTTGCACTATAAATTGTTTTCTACAAAGGTTCAGAATCAGAAATTCATATGGTACGAAGCTGAAATCCTAAGGAAACTCGTCAAAAAATTTCAGATCCTGGTTCGCAATATTTTTGGAGATATGATCTGTGGAAGGTAGTGCTTTTTCAGGCTCCTGAATTTCATCTAAAAAAGGTGATCGTGGGAAAATTTCAATAACTCTCTCTCTGAGCATCGGATTGGAGAGCCATAAAAATTGGTCACAAGTACACGGACTGTAGTTTCTTAGCTATCAATTTCAGAGACAAAGGAAAAAACAGTGACACGTGGCAAGTCGTACAAGTTTGCTCTACTGAACCAGTCCATAATTAGGTCATTGTAGGAGATTGGACACAAATTTGTCTTGTAGAATCCAAATTAAGTCAGACCTGTAGCATTAAAAAGAGAATTCAGAGGGCTACTTCAGTGCTGAATTTCAGATATTGAAGAGTCGCAATCACAGAGATAATACAATTTCAATATCGAGCTCCTCAAAAGCAAGTAAAAGGTGTATTATTTTTCCCAAATTGCATAAATCTTGTTTGAAAAATCAGTTTGAAGTGATTCCAAGGGCCTATTGAGCATATATTTCAGTATTTCGTTCTGAAATTCCTCCTAAAAGGAATTCAACACCCATTAATCCCTCAGAAATCTATACTATGATGCATGAAGTGGAAGAATTGCAGTATGAGATATCAAAATTACGGTACCAAGTGCAACAAATTTTGATCTTACGAAGAGCAACCGAAGTTGACATAGATGGTTTAAAAGAAGAAATGGAGGCTAAGTTGGATGGTTTGAAGGATAAAATAATAGCTAATATGGATGATAAATTAGTGGAAGATGACATCGAGCATCAACAACAAGTTCTACAACTCTCAAAGGATAACCTAACTTTGGTGCAGAATCAAATGAAACAATAGGAAGATCAACATCACAACGAAAGAAGTTTTGAAGCAGTCACAGAAACAAGAAATATACAACTAAGAAATCAATCAATTTTAGAGTATCTCAGCAAGTGGAAGAACTTTCCCGTTGAATATTCCACATGGGAGGATAATAATTTTATACAGAAGCATCAATAAATAATCAAGTGTTGAGGACAACACTTGTTTGAAGGAGAGGGGCATGTTAGGTACCTATATTACTAGTCTGGTCCCTTATTATGTTAGTGTAGCCCCCCTTATTGTTATTTTTGTACCCCCGTAACCCCCATATTGTTATTATTTTGCCCTTACATTATTATTGCTAGGTCGGCTAAAGATCGGAAGATGGCCCCACTAGGATTATATTGCCCTATGGACTCCTATATATAGAAGGAGGTTTTTTTCATTTGTATCATCCAAGAATTGTTCATTTATGTAATGTATTGGAGGTTGCCCCCTCGAAGTGGCTTATTTCTAAGGCGTGGATATCTCTTTTCTTCTATTTTTGGAGCTGGTTACACAACAATTGAGCGTTGGATTGTCTATTTGATCCCGTCTAGGAAAACCATCGGAAGTAATGTGGTTTTGACTCATGGTATTGAAAAAGGCTAAATCTATATAAGGAGAATAAATTCATTGTACAAAGGGTGGGCATGTGTCTAGGCTTTAATGAATACTTCACTCTGAAGTATATCTGCATGGTTGAACTCTGTTCTTAATTGATAGATCTGAATCTATGATGCATCTATGAACATGATGAAGGTTCAAGATCTCTAGATATTGAAATGGTGAATCTCTTGGATGATCTGAAAAGAAGTGATGAAGACCTGGTGCGAATCTATTGAAGAAGTTGAAGAAATTTGGGTAAGTTCATAGATCTGGTCTGTTCTGCAAATTTTATCTTTTATAGATCTATACGCATGTTCGTTTCATGGAAGGCGTGTGTATACGCGGATCTGTTTCAACAAAGGCGCGTATGACCTGTTAGGGTTTTTTTGAAAATTGCACAAATATATACGCGGGTTTGCTTCATTAAAAGCGCGTATATACGCGGGTCAGTCTAAAGAAAAGCACGTATGGTATCTGAACTGATGGTTGCTCAAGGTTGAATGTGTTTCTGCATATTTATTCTGAAGTCTGGGTTATCTCTGATATTCTGGTTACAGTGGTTTCACTGTTCTGTTTGAAGCATTGGGCAAAGTATGTTTGTTGATAAGTGAAGGGTTGTGTTGGAGCTGTTTGATCCAGTTTGAAAATTGATGAAACGTGGTCTGCAGTGGATCTGAGGGTTGAAGCCTTCAGTATGTATGAAGAAGCTTTCTGTATAAGCTAGTGCTAATATCAGGGGGTAGTATCTCCCTTCCAGGAGAGGCTAGTAAACGAGAAGTAGGGGGTTGTAGCTCCCTTCCAGGAGAGGCTAGTAAACGAGAGAAGGTTGGAGCCTTCTGTAGGCAGGTGCCTGCGTGCTGGTATGAGTCTGCGCCAGTACATGGTTGTAAGAAGTTTTCTTAATATAATAAAATATTGAAGGCTGAGACAACGGCATCGGTGGTTTTCTCCCGAATTGGATTTCCACCTAAAATCCTGATGTTCATGTGTGTTGCTTATGTGTGATGATTATTCTGCTCTTTCTGCACCTGCTTACTGTTTTCTAAATAATCTGATGAATGAATAATGCAATGATCTAAGTTAAGAATTAAGTGCATACGCGAGTTTTGTAAAGGATATCTGCGTATATACGCTAGTTGGCTTCAGGAAAGTAGCGTATGGGTTTTTAGAAAAGAAAAAGTAAAAATTTAATTGTCTGCACAAATACTGATTCACCCCCCCTCTCAGTATTTTACCCAACAAATCTCAATATGTATACAAAGTTTCAAGACACGCTGCAATATCTTAACTGCATAATCATTCAACCTGGGTCTAAATTTGTGCTCACTAGCACCACGGAGTAAACACTCCCTTCTTTGAAATGGAAGCATTGCCATCAAATTCACCACCAGGTTCGAGCACCATTGACTCCTTTCTTGGATATATTTTTGTGAATCTAGAACTAAAACCAGTATTCGAGGACTCGTCCCTTCTCAATGGCCTCGTGCATCCTCTCACCAAAGAACAACTGAGCACTCAAAAAATATCAATGATCCTATCACAAGCAAAGCACTTCATTCGAAGCCATCATTACGTAATTTTTATCTGCCTAGCCGATCTATAAGGACCTGTCCTGGAATAATCTCATACTCAAGATAATAAACCTGGGTAGAAGGTTCATGCTCTCCTTCATAACTAATACAACCATCCTTATCATTATCTACTTTATGGACAATATCATCCAGAACGTCTGTGTCATTGGGACCCAAATCATCCACCAAGGCTTATTTAAGCTCCTCGATTTCAATATATCCACTACCATTTTTGTTAAAGTGTGTAAATGCATATCCACTACCACTACAGGAAGCTTCTGGTTCAGTGTGTGGATGGTCATATACATTAACCCCTCACTGCTCAAATGCACAAAGGTGTAGATCCTATACACTTGCAACCGCGAAACTAACTATGTTGGCTAGAAAAAAATATCATAAAAGGAATAATATCCATCCAGCAGACATATCAAGTAAATAATACCACAAACAACCACCAATCCAGATGTGATAAATGGAACTTCCGCCACGCAGATCCGACGAGGATTTGGATGTGATAAATGGAACCTTGGTGTGTCTCCCGGCGTAACGGAGCTTGCCATCACTGGGGCGGGGAAGAATCCTTCCACCATATCTACACAGAAACTTAACATGATTCCAATTGCAACTCTCGTCGGATTTCATAGAGAATTGATCATCAGACTCTTCGGTTATTGTCGTTGGTTCCTCTATTCTGCTAAAATTCCAGTTTCCTAGAGAGGATCTAAATGATTTGGTCTCTATTAAATCCAATGAGTATTTGGAAAATATCTTAGAGGAGCATGAAAATGTCGGTCGAATTCATGAGATTCAAGACTTCCAATTACTGCAACCCTGTTTTTCCACCTTTCCGAAAACACTCAGCTCAGCTCAGGTAGGCGCTACGCCTCTTAAAACCATTCAAAAGCCAATTTTGGAGGCTCGATCCCTAGATCCGTGATACCGTTCATGAGGGAATTATTTAGTAATATTTGTACTCATATAAATTCACTGTGCCATGCAGATCCGATCCGATCCACCTCAACCTCGTAGCAAATTCTGACTTGGAGCCTCAGCCGTGAGGGAACCAACACCACCTCTACAGCCCAACCTCGCAGCAGCTGCCATCAATTGGCCTTCATAGCAGCTACCACTGATCCGATCCACATGAGGATAATTTTTCTTCAGGCTCGGCCTTCTCTGCAATGGACTGCTCCACCGATTCAATGTCGTTGCCTCTCGGCCTTCGTAGGGACACAACAAACAGTAGTGCTCTACGCGCACCACAAGCTATCTCCAATTGCTCTTCCATGAGTCATCTTTTCAAACCTGAGAATAAACACAAGAAATTCTTGGGAAACTGTGCCTATGTGGGATATACCCTAGACATTATGCATCGTCTTCCTTGTGCATAGTTCTCAACAATTGAATGGTCAACCAGGGTTCGAACTGAGATTCTATTTTCATCTGCCGGAATTGGAACAGAACTCCCATGGATCCTAAGTGTGATTTCAGATGCTAGCGAGGATCTGGTCTCGTAATCCTCAGTATACAATGCAACACAACGTTAGCTCGGTCGAGAGATATTACTTCTCTCCCTCTTCACGTTCCCAGGGGTCGAAGGAAAGGCATCGGGGTTCGAATGTGAACTCACTTAATTTTCCTTTGATCCGATCAAAAACAACCCTTTATTTTGTTTCATTTGTAGCCACACTCCAGCTCCAGAGAAACATTGCTCTCGCCTCCAAACAACTCCAGAATCAAGATACGAGTAAACAAAAGCGTAGATAAAATCACAAAGTGATTTGTCAGTCCTCATATCATAGCGATGGTCCATACTAACAACTCCAAACTGAATTTAATAATCCGATGGAAAATAAAAAAAATTAATGGAAAAACAGACTCTTTATTTCCCTCGGCCCAGGAGGGGCCAAGGCCAGGCCCTAATGGGCTCTGATACCAAGATGAAATCTCAGAAACAAACTATATTTCATTAATCAAATAAATTTACATATATACATGAGGTATAGTCTCAAGATAGGGAAGCTATCTTGGATGCACAATAAGTTGGTTGAGGGAATATCTCAACCTCACACCAAACTAGGAACTTAGTTTTAGCTAACCTATGGAATAGGAACATACTCTATACATAGATAGTCACAACTAAAGACAAGTAGGAATTGCATATTCCAACACTTAGGTGGATCCCACTGGCAAGCTATTGACTCTTCAGCTCGAGATCTCCCATTGACAAATGAATTAGACACACTCTGGAATATTATAATGGAATTCAAACTAACAAAAGAAGAACCCACATGTCCTGAATAGCACTAGGAAGATTCAGTCAAGGGCGAGATAGATCTCAACTGGCCAACAATTGTAAATGATTAAATTTCACTTTTGTCACTATATGTGGGTTTTTATCGTGTAATCAGGTTTACTACTAGTTTTTTGGGGTCCTTTTTTGTAATGGGTCAATGACTTCTCTGAATTTTGGTCAATTCTGAATATTGATGATGTAACTCCATGTGTTTTGTTGGGACCGAGTGTAGAGTTAATACCAAAATACTCATTTTTGTGTGTAAAAAAATGTACTAATAAATTAAGAACGGTTATTACCATAATATTGACTGTCTAACAAATAATAGTAATAATAAAATTAAAAAACAAAACCATTATGATGTATAAACGACACTAAAATAAAATAATAGTTAATAATCTAATTTAAATTTCGATGAATGGCATCAAATCAACGAAATATCATGAGAATTTATGTTAAAATAGAAAATTAAATGTACACTTTAGGTTCGATAATAATGATATCTCTCAATATGTCAAAATTAGCACTCACTCTACTTGTTGGAGACATTGGAATGGATACAATAAATCAAGAAATAAAGTATTTTTAACATCCATGAGGCTAAATATAGCTTATGGGACTGATTTCCTCTTCATTTGGTTGTTGCATTTGAACCTTTTCCTGTGAAGCCTCACAATAAACGCTCCTAGCTTCTCAACAAACCCCTCGCTAAATAAATTATGCCAACAACTAGCTGCCATAATATTTTAATAACTTTCCCTGTTGTCTTTGAATGCCTAACATTCTAAAATGAAATGTTTTTCTGTTTCCATTTTTCCAGAAGCACAAAAAATACATACTCTTTCCTCCCACGCTTATTTTGGTCTTTTCCAGGGCTCTATTTCACAACGGAGTTGATGAGAATTAGTCCTTAACTAGGAAATAAGAATGTTGTATCTCTAAGAAATATTGGCCTCTATGTACGATTTTGGTTGATGATTATGAGTGGGACTAAAGACTTCAATATAATAATTTTTCTTTCTCCCTAGCTCCTTATCCCAAGTATGCTTGTGGAACTTATCCATAACAAAAGATTTTATCTCTTTACTGTTTATGGGACACATGTTCAAGCAAATACCCCATATATAGGTTACAAATGAGTATCTTTATTATTATCCCAAAAAAAATATTTCAAAAGATATATCTATTTTATATAATCAAAATTTATTAAAATTTTCATAATAATATAAATATATTATAATTATTTTAAATTGATTTTAATTTATTATAGTTATTTTTTTTTTAAATTTAATTTAATTTTGCTTTATTTTGAGTAAGTCAAAATTTTAAACATTATAACATCTCTACCACGAGAACTGGGTATAAATTTTAGAGGCACTCTCACTAGTCAATTAATTTTTTATGACATTTTTTTTTTCAAAATATCGTTCACATGACGTTTATTTATATTTATGTGTGTCATTTAAATTTTATTATTACATCTATTTTATTATATTTTTACCAAAGCAATTTCTATTGTTATAATTTTTGCTTTTCCTTATTAATTCTATCTTGACCACATAGCAAAATAAAACCAAATAAAATTATATATATACACATTAAAGAATAAATATATGGAATCATGTTTGCTACTACAAAACTAACCAATGATGTTAGAAAATTATGTATAGTAATTGTTTGTGTAATTTTAGAGATTTTGCAAGTCATGGCGAATTATTCTACAAAAGTTCTCAATTAGCATGCTCAAACCCATTGATTATAATGCATTGTGAAGAGGAGCAACTGATCTCGACTTTCAACATGATGATTGTTGGGCCCAGACTAAGGTATGATTTTCACCCATCAAATACTGCAAATTGTATTGTAATTTCAAGACAATCCCTCTTCATATTAACGATAAGGAATGAAAATCATGAAAATAGGAACAATTAGACTAATGATAGAAAGGACGATTTATAACAAGGAATTGACTCTTTTTGTCTTTACCTGCAGGAAACTAGGAATGCCTAAATCGATAGAAAAAGAAAGCCAATCAACGGACGTGAGCACAAAGCAGCCCAAATGGGCAATAGAAGGAAAATGAGCAGATTGATTCTAAGACCTCAAACGACAGCCATGTGTGGTGGGCTGTCGTTTGAGATACGTTCTCGAAATTCCGAAGATCACCTTTAAAGGGGCAAAGAACAAAATGAGAGGAAAATCTGAAAATAGAAAATCTAGAACAATTTGTCTAATTATATTCCGTAGCATTCCTGGATATAACGGAGAGTTTTGAGTAACTATCTTCTGAATTTTCCTTAGTGCTGAGGCTTCTATAGGTCTGGGCCCAACCTCTGATAGCTCCACACACGTTTTCATGTTCTAAAAATTTACAGGATCGATATCTGTAAACTTGGTTCAGTTTTAATACATATTTCCATTGATATAATTACAACTCGTCTTCTTTAATGAATCATTGGCAATTGCATTCTTAGAATGAGACAAGTGCAATCTCATTTCTGTTAATGTTTTGTTAATACTCGTTCGTCTGTTGTCATGATAGTTAATTTCTAGGTCGTAGAAATATTGACTTCAACATCCTGCATCTCCATGCATTGCGTGGCATAATAAAGCAATTAACCAATTGATTAATGTTGTTTAATTAAGTCTTACAGAGAACCCCATTGCAAAATTACTTAATGTTATCTGTATGAGTTATTTGACCTGTTTCAGTTTTATTTCTATTCATTGCTACTAGCTTAGTTCTACTATTGTTTCATTATTGCACAACTAGTCATATTGCTTAGTTATACTGTTGTTTCATTATTGCACAGCTAGTTATATTGCTTAGTTCTACTGTTGTTTCATTATTGCACAACTAGTCATAATGCTTAACTGTTGTTTCATTATTACACATCTAGTCACCATTCTAGTTATATTGCTAGCCGAATAGTTGCTTCATTACTGCTGAGATCGCTAGGTCATCGATTCAATTCAATTCCATATCTGAAATAATTTAGTTAGACTACTGTTCTGCTTAATTTCATTACTGTCATTTCAATTCTTGCTTGATTTATCTAGATCGTTGTTTAGTTTAATAGAACTGTTGTTTTATTCCAGTAGAGAAACATCAAATCCCTTTACTCAACTTTAGGCTAAAAGATCCATCTAAGACATCTTCTTTAGGATCAATAACCTTCCAAAGTTAGTAATTCCTTCTTAACATTGACAAAGAGCACCCGTAGATCATTTAACTCGCATATACTGTGCTGACGCTCTTGAAATAAAATACTTACCCCGGGTTGATAATTAAATGAAGGTACAATAGAGTTGTCACAAAAAGTCACCCCTATCTGACTAAACATTTTGGCATTGTTGCCGGGGAGAGCGTTGAGAGTTATTTCCTTTAATTCATTCTTTTTCCATTACTGTGAGGAATTGAGTATTGAAAGTGAAAGGTAAGAACCTGCGTACTGGTAAGCAACATGCTTTCCCTTTAGCCCGCCCACTAGCAATTTGTATAGGAACCATAGGATAGGTGCTCCTGTTTTATGCCTAAGAAAAAGATAGAAACAACTCAAAATCAGTCACGACCACAACCCAAAGGACCGGTGATCCTTGGGCGGATAACATATATAGATGAAATCATTAAGAAAGTTGAATCTCAAGCATCTATAGGATCAAAAACCACTCCCATCCAAAATCCTAACATACCCCCTCGGGCAGCAGCCTCACCATCTATAGCCTACGCCGAGATTCACAGCAAGAAAGAAGGGTCTGAGCAAAGCCTGCAGACTGCCATTCATCAAAACATTGACCTTTCAAAAGAGGGAGGCTCTTGCAATTTGCAAGAAGGCAGGGGAGAAACTAGTGGAGAAATTCACATAGAGATACCTAAATCTCTTGAAGAATTAGTCGAAACAGAACTCCTTAGAATCCCAGATCATGGAAGTGTTGTAAAACCTCCACCACATTCACCTTCCAAGCCTATTAAAATCTCCCCCCCAAATCAAGAAATTCCTGAAGATTTCTGGCACCTCTTTGATCAAATGGCAAATAATGAAAATCAAAATCAAAGGTAGACATCAACATTGGAGTACCCCATCGTTGATCATGCTGTCGACGCCCCTATGAAAGCCATTCCTTTGCATAACATCCCTACCTTTCATGGATTAACCACAGAAGATCCTGATGCATTCTTATTTGAATTTGATGTCTTATGCAGAGGATATGATTACACCACCAATCCCCCAGAAATTAAAATTATTTCCCTCCACCATGAAAGGGACGACTCTCCACTGGTTCATGGGGTTAGGAGGGGGAACTATAAACAACTGGGACCAAATGAAGAATTCCTTTCTTACCAAATACCAAGACTATTTCCGAACCCGAGACCTAAAAAACGAAATATTTAACATGGCTACAAAAGACAATGAAACACTAGAAGAATACGTAGAAATATTTCAATACAATTTACAAAGATCCCCATATACTACGTTGTCCAAGGACATTTTGAAAGCCACAATACTTAAGGGGATGAAGGAGGAATGGGTTGAATTACTTAACATAATGGGAAAAGGAGATATTTATCAGGAAGAATATGACAAGATTATCTCCTTATGTATTAGATGCTCCTGGGATAGCTCACGTAACAAACCTATTGGGCACGATCTTAAGCAGACCAGTAGCAATGTAAATAGGGCAGAATTTGGAAATCTCTTAGAAAACTTCAAAACCGACATCTTGGGCACTTTGACCACACAACTTGATGTTCTGCAAGCCAAACAAAAACAAGCAATAACTGAAAAAAATCTGGCCGTCTTCTGCCCAAAATGTCGGAAGAATCACAGCCAAAGGGAGTGTCCTTTAGACATGGTCCAGACATGTTCTATCTACACTAAGGATCATACTATGGACCAGTGTCCTTCAATCCCTGGGCTGAAAGCCATCTACAAAGAAGCAGAAGAAGAAACAAAACCAGTCTATTTAACGAATCAGCGTCGGTAATGGCAAGCATGACCTGGCATACTGCAAGACCTACCTCAATACTTTCCAATACCCCCGTACAACCAGAAAAACCCTACAACAACTTGGCACACTCAAAACCCCTTCCCAACTTGGCCAAACCAAACCTTCCGTATCCCACCCTGGCCTACCCAAAATCAATCAGGAAGTAACTAGCAAAACTTCCCTAGTCCTCCCCCTTATTGGCAGAATATCCCTTATCAAAACCAATGGTCAAACCCCCCTACAAAAAACAACAACTGGAACTGGCAACGACCTACGGGGATGGGAAATTTACTGACAGGAGTAGGAACTCAACAATTACTAGCCGCTTACCCCATTTAGCATAACCAACAGTCTGTCATACGACCTCAATTACCAGCCCAACCCAATCCCAATCCCAATAATAGACCAGTTCAAGTAATTCAAATCATAGAGAATCCAACACCCAAAAACGAACAAAAAAAATGTAACAAATTGATGTTGAGATCAAGACATACCATATTGCCCATAGAGGCCCCAAATCCACCTCAACCCAAAATTGAAACATCCATGGGGCCTAGCTCAACAGAGATAACAAAAACAGGCAAAGACAAGGAAACAATGGAACAACAAAGACCTGAAGATCTTAAAATAGCTCCACCACCATTTCCTGAGAGATTAAACTTACCCAGACCTATAACCCATTCAGATTTTGACATCCTAGGGGAATTAAGAAACATTTGTGTCAAAATTCCTCTTATGTAGGCCATCTAGGACATTCCCATCTATGCAAAAACAATCAAGGAGTTATGCAAAAATAAACAGATTAGGAAAACAATGGTTGCACCTACCGTTATGTAGTAGGAACTCTGTCCGACTTATTGTTAGGAAAAGAATCACCTGTAAAATATGAAGACCCAGGAAACCCCATTGTAACCGTACAAATTTTTGGATATTCATTTCCAAACACATTGGTTGACCTTGGGGTAGCCATCAACATCCTAACTATATAGGCTTGTGAAAAACTAGGCATATCAGTCCTCAAACCTATAGCCACACTCCTGGAATTAGCTGACAGATCTGTTATTAGACCATAAGGTATAGTGCAATACATTATGGTCTTAGTAGACTTATGGGAATACCCTGCTGATTTTTTAGTCATTAATCCGAAAAACAGGATGGAAGGGTACCCATTGATTCTTGGGCAGCCTTGGCTGGCCATGGCAGATGCTTACATAGGCTACCGAATAGGCAGCATGACTATCACTAGAGGCAATTCTATAAATAATATTTTAATCTATCCGCCTGCCAAACCAAGCCTGCCCATGATAAAAATTCACAAGCACCCAGACACATATTGGGAGCAAAACATCCGTCCACCCCTCACACTGGTAGAGGCTCTCGAATTTAAAAATCAAACTGAAGATTATTTGATTAGTAACATGATGAACCAATCGCCCAAAACTGAAAATTTGAAATGTCAAATGATGAAAACACTCATCGAGCATGAAGGGAAAGAAAATCTCGTAACAGACTTTGAGACCCAATATAATCCCACAACCACTGTTTTTAATAGTATACATATTGAAATTGAACCAGGTAATATTTTTAATATTAACCATAGCCTGGATGACAACCAAAGGCAGGAACTTGTAAAAATCCTTAGGAAGCGCCAAGGTGCATTTGTGTGGGACTACCAAGACATGAAGGGCTTGGACCCACAGCTGTGCACGCATCATATCTATACTGATAGAGAGACTCAGCCTGTTCGACAACCGCAACGAAGATTGAATCCCCATTTAAAAGAAATTGTAAAAGAAGAACTCTAAGAGCTCCTAGATGTAAATTTTATTTATCCTATATCAGACAGCAAATGGGTCTCCCCTTTGGTGGTTGTCCCTAAAAAGAATGGGAAGTGGAGGATCTGCGTAGACTATAGAGAATTAAATAAAGCAACTCAGAAAGATCATTTCCCCCTTCCCTTTATTGACCAAGTCTTTGATACATTAGCTAGAAAACATTTTTTCCCTTTTCTTGACGGATTCAGTGGATAAAATCAGATACAGATAGCCCCTGAAGATCAAGATAAGACAGCTTTTACCTGCCCATGGGGCACTTTCGCTTATAGAGTGTTACCATTTGGATTATGTAATGCCCCGGCAACATTTCAAAGAGCCATAATTAGTATTTTTTCTGATATAATAAATGAAGGACTTGAAATTTATATGGATGATTTTACACCCTATGGGGAATATTTTTACCAAGCTCTAGAAACATTAGACAAGGTATTGGAACGATGTATTGCTACTAGATTGCGTCTAAGCAATGAGAAATGCCACATGATGATGACTGACGGGGTAATCCTAGGCCACTACATTTCTACGGCAGGAATCCATGTAGACCCGGATAAAATAAAGATAATTCTTTTGTTGGCCACACCCTGTACACAAACAGAGGTATGCAGTTTCCTAGGGTATGCAGGATATTACTGCAGATTTATAAAAAAATTCTCACAAATAGTTGCACCTCTGTATGCGTTAACTAGCAATGTTGAATTTCAGTGGACTGAAAAATGTGACACTGCTTTTACAGAATTAAAGAAGCTCGTCTCCACAACACCAATATTGCGAGGTCCTAACTGGAAACTCCCCTTTCATATCTCTTCCGATGCATCTAATACAGCAATAGGAGCAGTCCTCGGTCAAGAAGAAGACCGAAAACCATATACTATCTATTATATTAGCAAGAATCTTACCCCCGCTGAGCTAAACTACACAACAATCGAGAAAGAATTCATGGTTGTAATTTATGCTATCAATAAATTCAGGCACTACATAATAGGATATCAAGTATTCTTGTACACTGACCATTCTGCTATCAGATATTTAACAAATAAACTGATCATGAATGGAATAATAACTTTTTGGCTACTATTATTACAGGAATTCGATATAACAATCAGAGATCATCCAGGGAAGGAGAACGTAGTCGCAGAATTTCTGTCAAGAGTCCCCAAAATAGATGACGCATCAACAATCAATGATCAATTTTTGGATGAACACCTGTTTGTTGTAGTAGTCAAAACCTCGTGGTATGCAGATGTTGCAAATTATCTGGCAGTTGGGAAGCTACCCAAACATTTGATGGCAAGAGAACGAAAGTTAATTGTACAACGCAGTTCATGATTCTCCTAGATTGAAGGATACTTATTTCATACAAGGGCTGATATGCAGATACACCGATGCATAAGGGAGGATGAAATCCATGACATCCTACGTGCCTGTCACGATGAACCCTGCGGTGGTCACTTCGCAGACCGGCGGACAGGGCATAAAATACTGCAATTAGGCTATTTTTGGCCTAAAATTTTTAAAGATGCAAAGAAGTATGTTCAGTCCTGTGATAGCTGCCAAAGGATGGGTTGTCCAGGCCAAGTTGATGAAATGTCACTGCAATCGCAATTGGTGGTAGAACCATTTGAACGATGGGCGTTCGACTTCGTTGGGCCATTTAATCCGCCATCAAACCAGAAAGCCCACATATTAGTTGCCACAAATTATGTTACCAAATGGGTGGAAGCAGTAGATTTTCCAAGAGCCACGGAAGAATCAGTAATTAAGTTTCTCTTCGAACTATTTGTACGATATAGCCTACCAAGGGAGGTGATAACTGATGGGGGGAACATTTCACAAGAAATAAGATCATATCTACTTTAAAAAATCACCATGTCATTCACATAATTATGTCCCCTTACCACCCACATGAAAATGGACAAGTCGAAAGCACTAACAAAGTCCTCGAGGCAATCCTTACCAAGACAGTAGTAGCACACCATCGGGACTGGGCCACTAGACTTCCAGAAGCCTTATGGGCTTATCGAAAAACCTAGATAAATACAACTGGATATTCACCATATAATCTAGTATTTGGGAGAGAACTTATCTTCCCTATTGAGTTCGAAATTAAAACACTGAGAACAGCCAAGGAAGTAGGATTGGAATTAATGGATGCTCAAACTAAAAGAATTCAAAAAATAAATGAACTGGATGAAATTTGACTGCTTGCCTTGCACCGTACAATGATCATTCAAAAAAAATGAGCCAAGTGGCACGACAATATAATAAAGAAGAAAGTATTCCAAAAAGGAGATTGAGCACTCCTATATGATTCCAGATTCCAAGACTTTCCAGGAAAACTGCAAACAAGATGGCTTGGTCCATATGAGATTTAGGAAGTGCATAGCAATGGTACCCTCACTTTGACCACGATTGATGGATCTGGATCAACATTCAGAGTTAACGGACATAGAGTACGCCTCTATCACAAACCTCTCACGAAACAATATTTTTGTCAACAAGCCCGAGAAGATCCCACCATCCGAGTTGTTGCACAAGGGGGTGACAACCCCACAAACTTAGGTACATGAGAGGTTTGACAACATCACTTGTAAATTATGTATATAATTGTATATTTGTCCCATTTAAAATCCATTCTTATATAGGGTTGTGTTGTTTTTAATTTCTTACTTTGTTGTCCAGTTTATGAACAACTGCTATTCAATTTTTGAACAATGGTAGTTCAATCGAATTGAACATCTTTATGGTTGAGTTTTTAAGTTTTTTTGTTCAATTCTAGAACATCTGCTGGTCAATTTTTGAACAGCAACAGTTCAATTGAATTGAACAGCTTGTTTTCAAGTTTTATGCTTTGCTGCTCAATTCTAGAACAGTTGTTGTCCAATTTTTGAACAACAGTAGTTCAATTGAATTGAATAGCCTGTTGTCAATTTTTTAAGTTTTTCCATTCAATTCCAGAATAGTTGCTGATCAATTTTAGAACAGCACTAGTTCAACCAAAGTGAACAGCTTTTTGCCGTGTTTTTAATTTTTTTTGTTCAAATCCAGAATAGTTGTTGTTCAATCCCTGAACGGCAGCAATTCAACAGAATTGAACAACTTTTTGCTGCATTTTTAAACTTTTCTGTTCAATCTAGGAACAGTTGTTGTTCAATTTCTGAACGATAGCGGTTCAATCTAATTTTAAACATTTTTTGCCACGCTGCTTGTGATGTTCCATTCAGAAATAGTTGTTGTTCCATTGTTGAACAAGCTGACTGTTCCTTCAACAAAAATACCCATTTTTGAGCATTTTTTTTAGCATTTTTGAGCATTTTTTTTAGCATTTTTTTTAACACCCTTCAACATTTTTAAGCATTTTTCCCAACCAATCTTTAGAGTAGCTACTTCTCAATATCTTAAATAGCCATTCTTCTTACTGAATAACCTTGAGCAGGGAATGGCACTTGAAGGAGAGAAAGCAATTGATAAAATTTCAAATATGATGTCTTCTGATACTACAATTCTTAGACAGAAGCTGATATTATACACACATCAACATAAGGGCTAAAACCACCCACAGTTTGAATATGATATCAAGCGACTCAGGATACTATAATGATATGTCTTTTTGCACTATTCAAGTAATATGACCCTACAACATGAAGAAATGGAACAAGGCATATTAATGGTATTAGTCTTTTTACTTCTTTCACCATCCCTCACTCTTAAGGAGTCAATGAGCCTTGCTTAGCAATCATGGTGTGACATGAAAATCCCAAAAGAGGATAGGGGGTCTCATCACAAGTCAGCCTACCATGATCATAGGAATTGAGCAAGTGACATGCCCACTATGGCCACCACAAACCTACCATGATCATAAGATTCTAAGCAATTGACATGCCCATTATGGCAACCACACCAAGGTAATGACCTTCTAACTTGAAGGACAGGATGTCTCATCATGAGCCGGCCTGATCATTTTGCTACAACTCTAGTGAATGGCACCATGATTACCTGGCTACCATACCAGCATGGCGATATCTCTATCAAAATAACAAAATAACTATTATCACATAAGGATCATGGCTCATTTTTCGGGTTAAAAAGAAACCCTGTCGAGGCTATGAATGCCTGCTGGCAGCAGTGGCCCTGCTTGTGGTATGAAAGAATGCTTCTTTAATAAAATACTGTTACATTTACCTTGTTTTCCATTTTATTTACTACAAACCTATTACTCAAATTATTGAAAATCATGACTTACCATAAGAATAAATAACGCAGATTGATTACATATTTCAAATTTGGGAAGGAAAACGCCAATCAATACTTGATCAAATCTTGCTTCTGTCACAATATTCTAATCATACAAAGACATCATATCATAATAATGACAATACTGTTTCCTCTCATGTCTCGGCCTTCTCCGCACAAGATTCAATCATGAAAACTTTTTTTGATCGTTTGCTGCACATGAAATAATTACTTAACCGTCAATCCTCCACGCAAAAATAACTGAAGTCTGACATTCCCATGCTCGCATTTATCACTGGTCAAATCTCTCCAGTACTTGAGGACGTGGGCACCCTTTTTCTAAAGAGGGAGAGGTGTAATTGGCCTTGATTGGCTTTAATTTGGCACGCAGATGAAATCCCCACACAAATCCCATCAGACGCATCGGTAAATGCTACAATTAAAGCATCGAGACTCTTTATACAGAACTACAATCTCTTTTTTTTGTTACACTCAGCTCCCAGATGAAACAACAAATCCAGAAAAAAAGAGATAGCCAGAAGAGAAAAGTATACCAGCCATGGGCGGAAATACTCTTCGAAATGAGCCGTCAAATTTCCTAATTTCAAAGGAAGCAAGTGCCATTCTTCAGCGAGAAGGATGGCTGACATATGTGCATATATTACAAGGACACAACACATAAATTTCAATTGAATTCCTGCAAAATTTGCGGGATGGGAAAACTAGAGTAAGCAGCCGAACCATACCTGTCACAGAAGAAATCATAGCAGCAATTTCTGGAATACCAGCACAAGGGGAAAGATGGGTAGAAAAGCATCTACTCCTGTGAGAAGCAATAGCGCTATACCAAGACCCAAATGAACCACTGGAATGAAAAGCTAAAGGGATTTCTCCTGCTTCCTTACACCAGCCATGGCAAGAGTTGGTGGCATTCATCCAAAGATTCATAACATGCAAAGGACGTTAAGAAGCGGTAAAACCTCGACAGCTTAAACTCTTAGCTGCACTCAAACAGAAAATTTCAATTAATTTGCCTGCCTTTTTAAATTCTGTATTGCATGATACCGTTGTTAGACTAAGGAAATCTAAGATGCCCCAATCAGTGGTTAGTCACCAAGGATTAATAAAGTTAATCATTATTCATGAGCTAGATAGAGAGCATCTAGCATGGCACAATTTTTTCAACCCAAAAGTTAACCCAGAAGTGTAGGAACTTGAAGTTAACCCCGAGGGTGCTGAAACCAAGCCTCCTAGGGTAAATCCTCCAAAAAGAAAAAGAATTCGAGCCTCAACATCAGAATCAAACAGAAAAAAATGGGCTAGAACACCCCAGGGAACGTCGAATGCCATAGATGGAGCAGAACCATCCCAAGCACCCATACAAGGATTTGAGGAAGGAATGGCCCTAGTCTTAGGGAAAATAAGGAAAAACCCCGAATTAAGGAACTCATCGAAAGTAGGGGAGCAAGAAAAATTTGCTGATAAAACTACCTCCCCCAACAGCTCTGGTCACACGGATATCCTATCCAACCAAGAGGAACTACAAGAGAACGAAGCCCTGTCTCCCATTAATAATTATGAAGTATACGGTGAAGGACAGACAGACGAAATATTGGAATCACAGAATGATTTAGGTGACATTGTCCTCGTGGAACAAAGCTCTCACACAGAGACAGTTCCCTTGTCACCAGGAGGTAGCATTGCTCCTCCCTGTCAAGACCCTCATACTGAGGGAAATTCTGAAGAAGTAATTGGAAACACCATTCTAGAACTTACCCTTGAGCAAGAGAATTCTACTCCCCTGCAACTTGTAAAAACAAGGGAAGTTTCAGACATGAGAAAAATTGAGAATTTGAGAAAGACCTATAAAAATTTGAAGAAGCTGGTAAAACACTTGAAGAAGCAGTTGAAAAGAAAAAGAAGGGCCAGGAAGTCAGAAGCAGAAACTTCCACTATAGGAACCCAAACAGAACCAACAATTACTATGGAAATTGGAATACAAACCACTTTGACAACCACCACTGAAGCTGAAATACAGACAGAAGTAGCAAACAACATTGAAACATCCACCCAAATTGAGCAGAAAATTATGGAGGACAAAGGGATCCAAACAGAGGAAGTCCCTGCATATGCTCATCTAATAGAAATAGCTGCTAAGAAAAGAGTACATAATGAGTTAGTACAAGTATGGATTGAACTGACACAGTACAAGAAAGAGGTAGTGCCATTACAAGAGCACTAGGCATTGCAAAAGAAATTCACCGACCTCTCTCTTACTGAAGATGAGACATTCGCCCAACTTAGAAGTGAGCAGGCAAAAGTTAAAGCAGTACAAAGGTAGGTAGAGCAAGCCAAAAATCAGATCTCTGCAATTTTCTCTCTATATGATGATGCTTTATCATGTAGGTCACTGACAACTAACTACGCCCTATTCCTAACAGAGCGGTACCTACTTCTGAAAGTTAAAGTTGTAAGAGCAGGGAAATCCAATTACTTTAAGACTATAGAGGAATTTGTCCAATGCTGTCATGACCAGGATGAGAAGATTCAACGCCTCTTATGTGAGCTCTACATGCACAATTTATTTTTATAAAATGACACTCATAGCAACCTCGACCCCTTAATAGGAGATTTTCAATTACAATCTTTCCTTTCATTTGCCAAAAACCAAATCAGGTGGGCCAAAGCTTATGGAATCTTTCAGAAAAGAGAACATAATCTGGAACTATGGGTCAAGGGGGAGCCTATGAAACCCATGCAATTGATCATCCAACATCATAATTTCATGAAAAAGTAGGGTGTGAAGTCTAGATTGGGTCCTCTCCATAAGGATGTCATTGAAAACGCAAGAGATTACTTTGAAGACATCTGTGAAGCAGCCCTAGCATCAGCTAAACAACGGTGGATGGCCTCCGCGAATAATGTGAAAAATAGGGAGCCATTAAATTACATGAACTTCAAGGCTACTTCTTCCAGATTCCGTTTATACAACAGCTTAGTCTACAGCATGGGGCCCGCCTGGCTGGGTTGCAGATATCGGACTCCCCTCCTCTGGCTTCCCCCTGAGGAGTATAATCACGGCTACGAGTTACCAGAAGGAGTCACAGGCCCTGCCTTCACACTCATGAAAAGAAAGCGAGGCTACCGAGCACCCAATGAGAGACCCTACCCCACCTATTATTTAACACAGTTGCATATTAATCATTTGTTTGCATGAGGACATGCAACAAGGTAAGCAGGGGAGCATGTTGGGCCCAGACTAAGGTATGATTTTCACCCATCAAATACTGCAAATCGTATTGTAATTTCAAGACAATCCCTCTTCATATTAATGATAAGGAATGAAAATCATGAAAATAGGAACAATTAGACTAATGATAGAAAGGAAAATTTATAATAAGGAATTGACTCTTTTTGTATTTACCTGCAGGAAACTAGGAATGCCTAAACCGATAGCAAAAGAAAGCCAATCAACAGACGCGAGCACAAATTAGCCCAAACGGCTAATAGAAGTCGAATGAGCAGATTGAGTCTAAGAACTCAAACGAAAACCACACGTAGTGGGCTATCGTTTGAGATACGTTCTAGAAATTCTAAAGATTTCCTTTAAAGGGGAAAAGAACAGAATGAGAGGGCAATCCGATAATAGAAAATCCAGAACATTTTGTCTAATTATATTTTGTAGCATTCCTAGATATAACAGACAGTTTTGAGTAACTATCTTCTGAAGTTTCCTCAGTGCTGAGGCTTCTGTAGGTCTGGGCCCAACCTCCAAGAGCTCCACGCACATTTTCATGTTCTAAAAAGTTACAGGATCGATATCTGTAAACTTGGTGCAGTTTTAATACATATTTCCATTGATATAATTACAGCTCTTCTTCTTTAATGAATCATTGGCAATTGCATTCTTATAATGAGACAAGTGCAATCTCGTTTCTGATAATGTTTTGTTAATACTGGTTCGTCTGTTGTCATGATAGTTAATTTCTAGGCCGTAGAAAGATTGATTTCAACATCCTGCATCTCCGTGCATTGCGTGGCATAATAAAGCAATTAACCAATTGATTAATGTTGCTTAATTAAGTCTTACAGAGAACTCCATTGCAAAATTACTTAATGATAGTTGTATGAGTTATTTGACCCATTTCGGTTCTATTTCTATTCATTGCTACTAGCTTAGTTCTACTGTTGTTTCATTATTGCAGAGCTAGTTGTATTGCTTAGTTATATTGTTGTTTCATTATTGCGCAACTAGTTATATTGCTTAGTTCTACTGTTGTTTCAATATTGCACAGCTAGTTATAATGCTTAACTACTGTTTCATTATTACACAGCTAGTCACCATTCTAGTTATATTGCTAGCTAAATAGCTTCTTCATTACTGCTGAGATCACTAGGTCATCGATTCAATTCAATTCCATCTCTGAAATAATTTAGTTAGACTATTGTTCTGCTTAATTTCATTACTGTCATTTCAATTCCTGCTTGATTTTTCTAGACCATTGTTCAGTTTAATAGAACTATTGTTTTATTCCAGTAGAGAAACATCAAATCCCTTTACTCAACTTTAGGCTAAAAGATCCATCTAAGACATATTCTTTAGGATCAACAACCTTCAAAAGTTAGTAATTCCTTCTGAACATTGACAAAGAGCACTCGTAGATCAGTTAACTCACATATACTGTGTTGACACTCTTGAAATAAAATACTTACCCCAGGTTGATAATTAAATGAAGGTACAATAGAGTTCTCACAAAAAGTCACCTCTATCTGACTAAACAATGATTTGGATTGAAAAATGTCTTTATAAATAATAAAAAAAATTTGAAACCACTTTACTTTTAAGTAGGAATATTCTAATATTTCAAGCAATAATAATATATAAAGTATGTGTTTTGAAGATATTCATGAATGTTTCGGCAAGGGTGAATCTCTCTAGCTGGCATCCCAAGATTTGAAAGGCCCAAACCTAGTCATGTTCAAATTCAAATATGAATTTATGGAATGCATAGGATCCATGGTAATTTTTCATTTGAGATTTATATTTCCAACCACCAAATCGATCCATTTTATAAAAATTATGTTTTATCTTGAGCATTCTAACACTGGACAAACTACACAAAAACTCTGAAAATGAAACAAAAAATTCTTATATCAATTTAATTATATTTATTGAACAACTAAAAGGCCATTCAATTTAATTATTATATCCCCATATGTTTTTTATATAGCATACATATGGCCCATGGGTGAGCACGTGGATTTCTACCTTCAGGTTCAGGGTGCATGACGTGGGATTGAATCATGTTAGTTAGGTCAGAGAATGTTTTTTCTAGCATCCCCAAAGATCCATAGTCCACTAAGAGAGTGAAAATGTTATGTTTATATTAGAGTCTATAACCATAATGTAATATGTGTTTATCATGGAATTTCATTTTGTGCCTCGCTATTGTTATTTTCTCTTGTTTAGTGTGGAATTTCTTATATCTAAAAATAGAGTTATAAATATATATGTAATAAATATCTCTCTATCATGCACACATACATATATAAATGGATTTATCTCTCTCACTAAGATATATATATATATATATATATATATATATATATATATATATATATATATATATATATATATATATATATATATATAAATATATTCCTCATTGGGGGTGATGATCTAGGTGCATGAGACAACCTGTGGGAGATGATGGATATCAGTTGGCTAAAGGTATGAGGACTGACCTCCCCATCCTCTCACAATTACCAGCATACGGGAGGAGTAATGACGATCCGTGTGAAACCTCCATCAACCTTGACCCAAGTGGGAGGAGATGATCAATGGAAGATTATGGCAGGCGGCGTATGTATTTGGGCATGGTATCGGTTCAGTGCGTGCCATTGTTATTCTGCGAGTGGGAGTAGGAAGAAGCCAGGATTCATTTTTTGGGAAAGGTGGTGACCATGTCACCGGAATTCCCTCCCTAGCTTCTAGGTATGTAAATTGGCATATTTCTTCTTTGGTGTGTGTAATTCGGTGTCTTTGTGTGCGAGTAGAGTGTGGCATCGGAGTTTCAAGTCATACAATGGTCCTATTGTAGGTGGGGGGACTCCTCTTTGTGTTTGTATGACAATCGGATTTCCCTCCTACACATCTCCTCTTCAGGGATTTATAAGATTCAATTATCTATGCATTAGGTGTCTTTGTGGCAAGGCTCTTGGGTGAGTTGGCTAGTTGACATCCAATGACAGAGTGAGGGTGGCGAAGTGCGGGCTCAACCCCATCTTGTTGGTTGTAAATTGTGGGTTTGGTTGTGTGTAGTCCCGTCGAATAGGGAAGGGTGAACCTTGGTGGTTGTAGTTGTAGTTTGTATCCCATCTGATTGGCTTGCTCGATCTCCTCAAACCATCATATGATCAGGTGCTAAAAAATGTGCTCAAAATGAAAGTTTTCAAAATGGTGTGGAACCTCAATGACCACGTATATCTCATTTTTTTGAATCCGGTGCAACTCATTTCGCTAAAAATTGACACCGTATGCTCCTGGAAACGAGTTCTATTTATTTTCCCAAACAGGCAAAATTTTGGCAAAAAATGTGCAGGCAGCCCAGCTAGCAGTCAGTACATCTGACTTGGCCTACTGAATGGGCATGGTTTACTGGGCTCATTGGACCAATCTAGTTGCGCCACTTATATTGGTGTTGTTTT
This sequence comes from Pinus albicaulis, assembly GCA_034641835.2. Taxonomy (NCBI): domain Eukaryota; kingdom Viridiplantae; phylum Streptophyta; class Pinopsida; order Pinales; family Pinaceae; genus Pinus; species Pinus albicaulis. The sequence continues at coordinate 179,210 of JAXQQM020087268.1, read as the reverse complement.
GGCATTTTTTGATTGGGTGGTTGGTGGCCAACCATAGGCTGCCACGTGGCCCAACCAGAGGCTGCCACATGGCAGCCCGGGGAACACTAAAAATATTGGTTAAGTCTAAATTACCCTCCGTAGGAGTCAAATGCTGAACCTCATTACAAAAAACACAATGGATTAACCGACCGGGCTACGTGGTCCTTGTTAAACCATAACCAACCAACCATATATAACGTTTATGTTGGGTGGAGTTTGGGGTAAGGGGCCAGGGCTTAGTCAACCCCCCCATATTATATGCATATGACCCATGGCCTAGAACCACAGACGCGGTGGAGGCAGAGGCCCCATTGAATTTTTTTAATTAAGAAAATCAATTTGACAGCTAATTATTATGGTTTTAAATTCAGATTGAAGCCCGCATTAGGAATTTTAACGGTCCCAGAATTTGCATCGAAAACACACCAAATTTTTTCCCCATTCAGGGAGAAATTGTAAGACGGTTTTGGGATTTTGGGAATGTGTAGAGCGATTAGTAGAAAAGCTAGGGAAACTCATAACTTCTTCATTTTTTGACCAATTTGGGAGTAGAAATAGGCCATACAGGAATTTTTTACAGTTGTTAAGCTAATGGAACATGTTTTGAAGACATTGGAGCACTGTAAACTTATGTAACCACTATTTTTTGTCATAATGAATGAGGGCCACTCATTAGAAGCTCGACTAGGAGACATAGCCCAGGAGAGGTGTACTCCTTCATCATTTGTAGTGTTGTGGCTATTTTTATGGTGTATTTGTCTATTGTTTTGTGTTGTTCAGAGTTTTAATTCATGGTTTATGCATATAATAATTTAACATAAAATCTCACAAAAACTATTTTTAACACTTCCAATCTATACAACCTCAAGCACATTTACATTAAGATCTCATACAGATCAAGTTTGGTATCATAGCTTAGGTTTTATTTGTTGTGAGGATTTAATTGTTTTCACTTGTTTATGATGTTTACAAGGTTGATCTCAAGAGAGGAGAAGGAAAGCATGTGGGTGCAGGTTCTCAATTCGGGACAAGGACAAGGAAAGTACATTTGCCACAATCTCCACCACAAGTATCACCTCAATTTGTACCTGAAGCTTGAGTAAGAATGTCTCATGAAGGAGAAGCTAATAATATGTTAGAGGAAAAGAAGAATTTCAGAAAAAAAATTATTTGACATGAATGAGATGGTGAAGGTTCTCTATGAAGGGAGAAATTCAAGATTACAGGGTGAAAGTTCCAAGCCTTCAAAAGGAGAGGGTTCTTCTAGATGGAAAGGAGGAGATGATGACAAGCCTTCAAAAGGAAATGGTGACAAACTACCCTCTTCTCCACCATCATCTTCGCCTTCATCTTCTTCCTCTTCCACAACCACTGTTACTGAAACACCTCTACATACCACAAGGGTTCATGGTAAAACTCCATTATTAAAAATTGATATCAAATTCGAACTGCCTATGTATAATGGTGAAGTGAATGCTGAATGATTTGATAATTGGGTTCGTCATTTGAATTTTATTGCAGGATTCAGAACATCAGATATGGTGAAACAAATATTCAGCTAGGTTCATTAAGGTTGGAAAGTGCTACTTTGATTTGGTGGGAATCCAAAACACAAGAGGATATGAAAAATCATGGTAAGGTCTCAACCTCTTGGATAGATTTTATTGCTACACTTAGAATACAATTTTATCCATTAGCTTATATACATAAGGCTATTATGGATTGGCAGAATTTTAGAAAATTATAGGGTCAAAGTGTGGAAAGTTATACTCAAGAGTTTAGAAGAAGGTATTTGATACTATATGTAGATTTTCAATGACAAGAGACTTTGTTGAAATATATTGTGGGTTTACACAGTTATTTGAGGCATACTATCCTTATGTTTAATCCTAAGAGTTTAGATGAGGTTTGTGTTTAGGAAACACATCTTGAGGCAAGAGGGGAAAAAAATTTCACAAGAGGGTAGCAAGAAACCATTCACAAATGGAGGGTAAGAGTAAGTTCAAAAGGAAAGGAAAGAAGAATGAATTCGTCAAGAAGGAAGGAGAAAACTTAACATGCAAACATTGTTCCAAATAGGGTCATGATGAAGCTCATTGTTGGAAGCTCAATCCTGAGATGAAACCAAAGAAGTTTAACAACAAAGGGAAGAAATATAGAGTTGCAACTACACAACATGAATTAGGATCAGATTCGAGAGATGCAACACAGATCACAACAATGGGGATGAAAGTGTTATAAAACCAACTCCAAAAATAGAAGAAAAGAGAGATAAACACCTTATAAATAATCCACTTCGAAGGGGAAACCTCCTTTACATTACATAACTGAACAATTCTTGGATTATACAAATGAAAAAACCTCCTTCTATATATAGGAGTCCATGGGGTCACAATATAATCCTAGCCGACCTAAAAACAATAATGTAAGGGAAAAATAATAACAATATTGGGGTTACAGGGGTACAACAATAACAATAAGGGGGCTACACTAACAAAAATAAGGGACTATACTAGTAATATAGGGACCTAACATGCCCCTGTCCTTCAAAAAAGTGTTGTCCTCAACGCTTGAGTATCTTTGGATTCTTTTGTATAAAATTCTCATCCTCCCATGTAGAATATTCAGTGCGTAAGTTCTTCCACTTGATGAGATACTCCGAAATTGATTGATTTCATAGTTGCTAAGTTATTGTTTCCATGACTGATTCAGGTTCCAATATGACTTTTCCTTCCTCATCAATTTCTAGCAATTTTGTCTGTACTGGAATTTTGTCACCTATAACCTTCTTTAAGGACGAAACATGGAAAACTGGATGCACTCACGAAGAAGCTGGAAGCTCCAATTTGTATGCCATAGTACAAATATTTTGGAACACCTTCTAAGGGCCATAGTACTTTGGCAATAATTTATTATCCTTATTAGCTTTCTCAAGTCACATTTTTTTGTATGGTTGCAACCGTAAAAATACCCAGTCTCCTACATCAAAAATTCCCTCGTTGCGATGTTAATATCCCTGTTGTTTCATTCTATTTTGTGCCAATTTAGGTTATCTTTTAAGAGTGGTATAACTTGTTTTTTTATGCTCGTTGTGATCTTCCACTGCATGAACCTTAGAATTTTCTCTTAAAGATGATGTGATGGATGGTGGATGATATCCATAAAGTGCCATAAATGGGGTCATTTTTTCTATAGTATGGAAGGAAGTGATATACCACCATTCAACCAGAGGTAACCACTTGACCCATTGTGTTTGTTTATCATATTAAAATCAACGAAGATATCCTTCCAAACATTTTTTCACTATCTCAGTTTGACCATCATATTGAGGATGAAAAGATGAGTTATGAGCTAGTTGAGTACCCACACAAGAAAATAATTCCGTCCAAAAATTTCCAGTAAAAATTGGATCTCTATCTCTTACAAATGGATGAGATAAGGCACAAAAGTGTGCATACTTGGTAATTCTATCAACTACCACCATGATGACACTCTTTCCTTCAAACTTAGGTAAACCTATGATAAAATCCATTGAAATCTCCTCCAACATTGACTTGGAATGGATAAAGGCTGTAGAAGACCCGAGGCCTTGATTGTCTTAATTTTATTTTGCTGGAAAACTAAACATTCCGCCACAAACTTTTGAATATTAGATTTAATGCCATCCAAAAAAAAATCTTTCTTCACCCTATGGTAAGTTTTTAAAAATCCTCAGTGTCCTCCTAAAGGAGAAGTGTGCAATTCCAAAATAATCTTTTGTTTTATTTGGGAATTCTTACAAAGATAGAAGTGATCTTTGTACCATAAGGAATCAGTTTTCCAAGTAAATGTATCATATGTACTAGGATCTTGCTGAAACTTTTGAATGAGTGTCCACACTTCTTCGTCCTTCTCCCATTCATCCCTTGCTTCGGTTATCCAATCTGGTTGTATAATAGAAATGGCACAAATCAATGCTTCCACCTCTTCATCCTTTCTTGAGAGTGCATCTGCAACAACGTTTAGCTTCCATTTTTTGTAGATGATTTCAAAGTATTACCCAACATCTTTGTGACCTATTTTTGCTACTCTTCTAAAGGTTATCTTTGTTCCAAAAAAAATTTTAATACTATCATGATCCGTTTTTACCTTGAAGTGTCTTCGCATTAGGTAAGGTTTCCATTTATTTAGTGCATGTAGTATTGCCAACATTTCCTTCTCATAAATAGCTTTCTGTAAATACTTTCCTTTGGTTGGAAGACTTTCAAAATAAATGGGTCTTCCTTCTTGCACTAAAACAACACCAATTCCATTTCTTGAGGCATCACATTCCACAATAAAGTTTTTTGTGAAGTTTGGCGTAGCTAAGACCGTTGCTAGGCACATTTCCTCTTTAAGATGTTCAAAGGCCTTAGTTTATTCAGGAGTCCATGAAAATGCACCTTTGTTCAATAATGTTGTTAGAGGTGTTCTTATTCTCCCATAATTCTTAAAAAACTTGCGATAATACCCTGTTAACCCGAGAAATCCTCACAACTGCTTTATGGTTGTGGGGACTTTCCATTCCTTAATGGCTTTAATTTTGTTAGGGTCTACCTTAACACCCTCGTGAGATACAATATGACTAAGATATTCCACCTCTTGTACTCCAAAGAAACATTTGGAGTATTTTGCATATAATTGTTTCTCCTCTAATAGTTTGAGCACCATGTCAACAAGTTGAACATGATCCTTTCAAGACCTATTATAGATTAGTATATCATCAAAAAATACTAACACAAATTTTCTAAGGAAGGGTTTGAAAATGGAATTCATCAACCCTTGAAGTGTAGAAGGTGCATTGGGAAGGCCAAAAGGCATGACCAAAAATTCATAATGACCCTCATGAGTTCGAAATGTTGTTTTTGGAATCTCTTCAGTCTTTATTCTAATTTTATGATATCCTGAACGAAGATCCAACTTGGAAGAATAAATTGCTCCATGTAATTCATCCAATAATTCATCAATCATAGGAATGGGAAATTTATCTTTAATAGTGAGCTTATTGAGCTCCCTATAATCTGGACACATGTGCCATGATCCAGCCTTCTTGTCCACCAATACTACTGAAGCAGAGAAAGAAATTTGACTAGGTTGAATTATACCAGCCTCTAACAATTCTACAATCATACGTTCAATTTCGCTCTTTTGGACAAAGGGATATTTGTAAGGCCTGATGTTTGGAGGAACACTTCCTGGAATCAAATTAATAGAATGATCATGATCACGAATAGGTGGGATTTCTTTTGAAGTTTCAAACACCTTGGAATGATTTTCCAAGACTTTTTGGAGACCTGGAGAAATAGATGATTTTGATGTTGGAAATTCTAGTGAGCATAATTGTGCAATCACACCTCGTTGTTCTTTCTTTAGAAGCTTTGTCATGACATTAGATCTTATTATCTTTCCCATCTTCCCTGTGATACCCTGTAATTTGACTTCCTTTCCTTCCGAAATAAATTTCAAGAAAATTTCTTGAAAATTAAAAGCTATTGTCCCCAAAGATTGTAACCATTTTACTCCTAGTACAAAATAAGAACCTCCCATTGGAATGGAAAGCATTGGACTATTCAATACATATTCCCCCATGGATAGCTTGATATTATGACATTTTATAGAGCAATTTATAGTTCCTCCATTTGCAACCATCACTTGATATTCTGGTGCTGGGTATAGGAAGCAATTTAATTCCTTGGCTACCTTACAATGAATAAAATTATGGTACTACCCGAATCAATCAGCACTATTACATTTTTCTTCTTGATATGTCCTTCTATCTTGAGATTTTGAGGAGTGGTAATTCCTGCCAAGGCATTACATGATCTGGTCGGACTCATTTCTTCTTTCTCTAAGGTTGGTTCCTAGTGTATATCCTCTTCTTTTGAAGTTTCTTGTTCATTTTCTTCCTCCTCTTCACAATCTATGTAAAATAATTTCTTCTCAGCACACTTATGACCTTTAGTGTATTTTCTATCACAACTGTACCAAATCCCTTTTTCTCTTTTTTCTTCCAATTGTTGTGGTGTCAACCTGGTAGGTTGTGGAAGTCTAGGAGTAGCAACACTTCCATCTTTATATATGTCAGTGGTAGGCTTCCTTATCACCATAATTTTACATTCAATTTTTATTTCCAACCTAAATTATTTCTCCAATGAATCAGGTTCCCAAACTCGAAACTGATGTTGGATGTTATCCTTTGAAGTCCCTATGAAAACATCAATCCTGTGTTCCTCTGGAATATCAGCTACCCTTATATTCAATTTTTGGAAGTCCTGAATGTGATCCACCACTAAACCCTTTTGATTGAGATTTATCAATTGGCTAAAGAAGGTGTTTCTCTTTGTATCATCATAATGTACTATCATTTCCTCCGTAAAAATTGACCAAGTGACATTTTTTTTTACGGGAGAAAAGCCATCGATACCATACAAATGTATTTTTTTCTAAATATAAAGTTGCAATGCATACTTTTTGTTTTTTTTAACATTATTGAGATCATAATATTTCTCCATCTGTAGTATCCATGCTACGGGATCCTTGCCATCAAACTTCCTCATTTCGATCTTTGGAATATGGTGGGTCTTCAATCCAACATTAGAGTTTATGAAATTAGGATTAACATTTATTTTTTTCTCATCATGAGTCTCCTCTACTATATTTGCGCCATTAGGAATCATTTCTTGTATCAACCTTGTCATAAAACCTTACATGTCTTCTTTTAGATTATTCTTCATGTCTTCCATGTTGTCTTTAATTTTTTCATTGATCTTAGCTTCGATGTCATCCATCTTAGCTTCCAAGCTAGCTTCCATGCCATCCATCTTAGCTTCCATGCAATTCTTCAAACCATCCATCTTAGCTTCCACGCCTTTCTTCAAGCCATCCATCTTAGCTTCCAGGCCTTTCTTCAAAACTTCCATTTCATTTTTTGTTGCTCTTTGCGAGAGCGAAATTTGGTGCACTTTCTCTTGTAATTTTGATATGTCATGTTGTGCTTCTTCCTCTTCATGACTCATAGTAGAGCCTTATGAAGGCTTAATGGGTGTTGAATTCTTTTTAGGTGGCATTTTATAATCCAATACTGGCATCTATGCTTCAATATGCCCTTGGAATAACTTCAAACTGATTTTTCAAACAAGACATGCAATTTGAAAAAAAAAAATACACACTTTTTTCTTCCTTTCGAGGAACTCGATATTGAAACTAAATTATCTTTGTGATTTTGAATCTTCAATATCTAAAATTCAGTCTTGTAGTAGCCCTCTGAATTTTCTTTCCAATGCCTTAGGTCTGACCTACTTTGGATGCTTCAAGACAAAGTTATTCCCAATATCCCACAATGACCTAATTATGGACTGGTTCAGTAGAGATAAATTTTATGGCATGCCGCGTGTCACTATTTCCTCCTTTGGCTTTAAATTTGATACATAGGAAACTGCAATCTTCTTGATTTCAGCCACTTTTTACAGAATCCCAATCCGATCCTCAGAGAGAGAGTTATGACAATTTTCCCACGGTCACCTCTTTGAGATGAAATTCAGGAGCCTGAAAAAACCCTACATTACACAGATCATATCTTTGCAAATATTGCGAACCAAGATCTGAAATATTTACAAGAAATTCCTCAAGATTTTGGCTTTGTGTGATAAAAATTTCAGGTTCTGAACCTTCGTAGAAAAAACGTTATAGCAAAAATTCCACAATGACATGTTTGGAGCAGTGAAACCCTAGAATCCAAAGCTCTGATACAAAATTTTATGAAACCAGCTCCAAAAATAGAAGAAAAGAGAGATCAATGCCTTAGAAATAAGCCACTTCGAGGGGGAAGCCTCCTTTACATTACATAAATGAAAAATTCATGGATTATACAAATGAAAAAACCTCCTTCTATATATAGGAGTCCATGGGGTCACAATATAATCCTAGCTTACCTAACAACAATAATGTAAGGGAAGAATAATAACAATATTGGGGTTACAGGGGTACAACAATAAAAATAAGGCGGATACAATAACAAAAATAAGGTACTATACTAGTAATATAGTGACCTAACAGAAATTTAAGGACATATCAAGCACTAGCTCTTCAAATTTTCCTAATGATACAAGATGAGAAAACAAGAATTGAACTTTTCCATATTCAGGTTATTTCAAAGCATACCAAAATTGATACACTTTTTGATAGTCGGTCACAAGAAAAATTGATTTCCGAAGACTTAGTCAAGAATTTAAATTTAAATACCATTCCTCATCCAAGACCTTATCCTTTAGGTTGGATATGAAAGAATGCAAACTTAAAATGACAAGGAAACACATACTTATATTTGCAATTATAGAAAACTTTCTTGATGAAGTTGAACTTGATGTAGTTCCACTTGATGTTTCTGGAATTGTTTTGGGAAACCCATATCTGTATAATAGGAATGATATTTTTCATCACCATGAACACAAGTATCACTTTTTCAAAGATGGTATCGAGTCCATTTTTAGAGCACGTCAATAGAAATTAAATATTTCACTTGTAAATGTCAATCAAATGAAGAGAATCATTAACTCTAGCAAGAATTTTGTGCTTTTAATAGTCAAACAAAAGAATGATATTGAGAATGAAGCTTTTTAAGGTTGTGAATCAAGATGAAAATCTGATTTGGTTGAGGTTGTTAACCAATATGATGAGATGTTTCAGGAGCCCAAAGGATTTCCTCCCAAGAGGGGAATCCAACATGAATACATTTGCAGCAAGATTGTCCCCTTCCTAACATTTGCATGTGCAAGATGTCAGTGATGGAAAATGCAGAAATTAAAAAGAAAATTCAAGAGTTGTTGGACAAAGGGATCATTAGACCAACTACTTCGCCATGTGGGTCACCTATTGTTTTGGTGCCAAAGAAGGATGGAACATGGTGCATGTATGTGGACTTCCGTGCATTAAACAAAATTATTATAAAGAACTGTTACCCATTTCCTAGAATTGATGATTTACTTGATCAATTGAAAGATGAAAAATAGTTTACTAATTTGGACTTAAGGAGTGGCTATCATCAAATTATAATTGCTAAAGGTGACATATGGAAGACAACATTGAAAATAATACAAGGTTTGTTTGAATGGCTAGTTATGCCTTTTGGTCTTTGTAATGCTCCTGCTAACTTCATGCGTGTGATGAATGATGTATTGAGGCCATTTCTAGATGATTTTGTGATAGTATACTTAGATGACATCTTGATTTTCAGTAAATATTGTGAATAAAATTTCATGCATGTCAAAAAGGTACTTGATTTCTTGAAGAAAGAACAATTGTTTTTAAAGATGTCAAAGTGTGAGTTTGGAAAAACTTCTATAGTGTATTTGGGTCATATTGTTGGAGGAGGTGAATTGAAAATATATCCCTCCAAGGTTGATGTCATTTTGAATTGGCCAAAGCCCAAAATAGTTACCAAGGTAAGAAGCTTTTTGGGAGTATCCCAATATTGGAGGAAGTTTATTGCTAACTTCTCCTCTATTGTAGCTCCATTGCATGCATTGACAAGTGTGAAGAAGATCTTCCAGTGGGGAGGTAAAAAAAAAAAGGTAGTTGATGCATTGAAGGAAAAGATCAATTCAATTGCAGTACTTGCACTTCCAGACTTGAGACAGAAATTTGAGATTTAGACTGATGCTAGTGACTATGCCATGGGTGTAGTCCTGAGTCCTCATGCAACATGGTAAGCCCAGTTGTTTTCATTCAAAAAATTTTAATCGTGCAGTGATTAATTATCCTACATATGACAAGGAATTGTATGCATTGGTGAAAAGTGTGAAAAAGTGGAAAAAATACTTGATGGGTAAGGAAACAATCATTAACAGTGATCATAAACCATTGTAATACTTTCAATCACAAAAAAAGTTGCAGCAATAAAGTTTTTGATATTATTTCTAGGCCTATTGTTAGTGCTACTACTATTCTTAAGCATAATTCTATTTTTCATGAGAGTTATGTTGAACAATATGCTTTAGATAGTGATTCTCAAGATGTATATGCAACTTTGAGTCAAGGGAAACAAGTAGAGGAATTGGATTATCAAATGCATGATAATTTATTGTACCATATTGGTAAACTTATTCCACAGGGAGAAAGGGTCAACATCATAAGAGATGCACATACTACTCTTATTTCTGGTCATTTTGGTGCAAGTAAGACAGTGGAACACCTATAGAGGTATTGCTATTGGCCTCATATGCTTGGAAGTGTGTCACGTTTTATTAAAGGTTGTTCATTATGTGTTGTCAGTATGCCTAGAAATAGAAAGTTAGGATTGTACACACCACTTACAATAACTTTTCGTCCATGGGAGAGTGTTTCTATGGAATTTGTTGGAGGTATTCCTATGTCAAAAATGAATCATGATTATCTTTATGTATTTGTGGATAGGTTCAACAAAATGTGTATTTTGATGCCATGTAAAAAGAAATTTATAGCTGAACAAACTTCTCAGTTATTCTTTCAGAATGTATGGGTGAATTTTGGATTGCCCACATCCATTTTTAGTGATCAAGATTCTCACTTTGTTGGAAATTTTGGTCAATATTGCTGGGATTCATGGACACAAAATTGAAAATGAGTACAACATTTCATCCGCAAACAGATGGTCAAACAGAGGTGGTGAACATGAAAATGATACATCTTCTTCGTGGTTATTGCAGAAAGAATCATTAGTTATGGGATGAACATTTGCACTATATTCAACATGCTTATAATTGGGCCAAGCACTCTTTAACTCAAACATCACCATTTGAGGCATGCTTGGGATACTTACCCAAGTCTCCTTTGAATTTCATTTTTGGAAAGGATATTGCTATTGATGGTCATAGTGACATAGACAAAGCTAAAAGGTTCATTGAAAAAATCCAATTGGTACATCAAACAGTTCAAGAAAAGCTGGAAAAGAGCCAAGTCAAGTACAAAACAAGGCACGATAAGCATTGAGTAGATCACAATTTCCAAGTCGGTGATGAATTTTGGCTTCACATTAGCAAGTAAAGGCTTCAAGGAGAAGGTAAAAAACTGAAACCAATTCGATATGGTCCATTCATAATTTTAGAAAAGATTGGTGATAATGCCTTCAGGTTGGAATTACCTTCATATATGCAAATTTATGTTGTTGTTAACGTTGAAAACTTAAGTTTGTATGAGCCTTCTTTGATTGAATATCAAGGAGAGAATGTTTAGATTCCTTATATTGAGGATTCTCTCCTGAATACCTTGAAGAATTAGACCAAGACACCATTCTTGACAAATGAAGAAAGACTTTAAAATGAAGGAATGTGGAGTACCTTCGTGTGGGGCTCAAAGGAACAAATCCAAGCAAATCCAAATGGATCGAGATTGGAAAAATGAGGGAACTGTACCCTCATATACTAAACAACCAAAAGTGATATTTTAAGGTCTAAAAGCTTCCAGTGGGGAGGAGTGATCAGGTGCTTAATAATATGCTCAAAAATGAAAGTTATCAGAATCATGTGGAACCTAAACGAACGCGTAGATCTCATCTTCTAAATCTGACGCAACTTGTTTCACGGAAAATCGACATCGTATTCTCTCTGAAATGAGTTCTGTTTGTTTTCCCAAATAGGAAAAAATTTGGCAAAAATTGTGTAGGCAACCTAGTCAGCAGTCTGTACAGCTGACTGGGCCTGATGACTGGGCTTGTGGGGCCAATCCGGTAATGCCACTTGTTCAAATTATATTGGTGTTGTTTTAGTGGTTTTTGATTGGGTGGTTGCTAGCCAACCACACGCTGCCACATGGCCCAAATTGGAGGCTACCACGTGGTAGCCTTGGGGAAACCAAAATTTTTGGTTAAGTCTAAATTACCCTCCACAAGAGTCGAATGTTGAACCTCATTGTAAACAACACAAAGACTTAACCGACCGGGCTACATGGTCCTTGTTAAACCATATCCAACCAACAATATATAATTCTTATGTTGGGTACAGTTTGGGGTAAGGGGCTAGGGCTTAGCCCCAACCTCCCCATATTATATGCATATGACCCATGGCCCAGAACCATGGCCGCGGCGGAGGTAGAGGCCGCACAGAATTTTTTAAATTAAAAAAAATAATTTGAGTGTCGATTATTATGGTTTTAAATTCAGATTTAAGGCCACATTAGGAATTTCAATGATCCCACAATTTCTGTCGAAAACACGCCAAATTTTCACTCTGTTAGCGTAATTAAGGGCGAAATTGTAGGACGGTTCTAGAATTTGGGGAATTTATAGAGCGACTAGCAGGAAAGCTAGGGAAGATCATCACTTCTTCATTTTTTGACCAATTTGGGAGCAGAAAGAGGCTAGACAAACATTTCTGACAGTTCTAAAGTTAATGGAATAGGTTTTGAAGCCATTGGGGCACTGTAAACTTATGTAAACACCATTTTTTAGAATAATGAAAGAGGGAAACTCATTGGAAGTTGGACCATGAGATGTATACCAGGAGGGGTGAACTCCATCATTTGTTGTGTTGCGCTTATTTTTATGGTGTATTTGTCTGTTGTTTGGAGTTTTAATTCATGCTTTATGTGTGTAAAACTTTAACATAAAATCTCACAAAAACTCAATTTTTAACACTTGCAATTTATACAACCTCAAGCACATTTACATTAATATCTCATACAGATCAATGTTTGTTCTATAAGCACACATCCAACTTATTGTCGCGATAGGTCCTCCTCCTTGGCGAAGCCTAACTCGGCTGGACAGGGGGGTTGGGAGCCTCAATTGCATGCGACGATAATGGAAGTGGAGAGAATTGGAGTTGGCCGAGGTGGCAAGGCTATTGGTTGTTCGAGGCGGGCGGTGTCTAGAGTCTGTGATGGTCATGGTCATGCTGGCTGGGCGTGGGGATCATACTCTGTAGCCTCAACAAAGGGGTGGGTTGATGCGACACAGTAGCACGGTCCAACAGGGGAAGGAAAGGCATGTGGGGTGTGGTCAGAGAGATGTTCGACAATGTTGTTTGGAGAATTGCATGGAATTGATGCAGTCGATTCTGGAGTGACTAGAAACAATAGAACAGATCCACGAGGAAGAGAATGCTAAGCTCATAGCCACTCTGAACAAAATGCACTGCTTTAAGTGTCATGTATGAGGACGAGTTGTTGTGTTCTAGTGTAGATAGAACCTTCTAACCGAGAAGGTGGAGAAGTTGGAGTCTTGGATGGACCACTTTGAAGAGTATGTCCAGTGTTCTTTCTGCCCTCCACCTTCTCCTGGAACAACCCCGAACAACATAACTTCAATATTTATGTTAGACGTCTATCATGGTTATAGGTGTTCTCCTTGTTTTATGATTTTTCTAGTGCTTTTGGCCTCCTAAGTTGTGTACGGTGTCTTTAATTTCCTTTATGTTTCTTTGTAACATGTTGATCGTGGTAATCAACAAACCTGATCGAGATGAGACTATCTACATTTTGATAATCATGTAATTATTTTCTAATGAATGATTAGAATATATATCTATATATATATATATCTATATCTATATCTATATATATATATATATATATATATATATATATATATATATATATATATATATATATATATATATCCTTTTCCCTTCAAATTAATAGTTTTAAAAATTAAGTAAATATCATCAAAAAAAATTGTCAATATTTGATAATTAAAAAGACAAAATACAAATAAATACCTCTCAAATTTAACTAGTGCTTAAAAAATGCAGAAACATAATTGTTAAATCTATAAAATAATTTTATATAAAATTGCCTCACAAAATAAAAACCACAAAAAACCTAAATATCTTTGACAAACATAGATTAAACCCAATGATTATAAGACATACTACTATTATTAATCTTTATCATATGAAATCTCTTATATTTTCAAAACATAAACATAAAATGATCTCCAATTTCCATAAATCTCATCACTAAGCTAAATATGATTTAGTTTAAAATTTACAAATTTATAAAATGAATGTGTCAAATTTTATTTAAAAATTAAAATTTCAATAAAACATTAATTCACGCAATATCTCAAATTCATGAAATCATTATCAATGTTTTCACAAAGGAAAATTCCGTAATCTTTCATTGATAAGAAAACCTACATATTACATTTTACTGAGTTACTGTCATGTGTGTTCAAAGTATATTGCTAACTTTATACACTAGTCAGTGATACATATAAGAGGCTATAGTCCATGAGTATATGATCAAGTAGAGATAAAGTAAGTTCGGTGCATAACTTACTAATCCATACCCTTGCCAAAAAAATAAAAAATAAAAGGATATATATCTAGAGTATGTACAAAAATAAAAATAGCAGCCGACTGTGAATATTTACAAATGGCATGTGGAGATATGTAAAAACGCCCAAAAAATAGTACCCAAAAACTACAATCAAAATTCCGCAACCTGTTCTGCATGAATGTCCTCGATGAAAGGCCTGTGGTAGAATCTATTCACCTGTAAGCCGACCTGTTCAGTAATATGCCAAGTGCCCCAAATCAACTGCATGGCTTCTTTGGAAAGTGTGTTTGCCATTTTGTTCCGATGCCTGTAAATATGAGAGACAGAGGTGGAGTCAAATTGTGATTTGAGCTGATGAACTTCCCGCAGTAATGCAGTGAGTGTGTGAGTGTGACACTGTGCATGAGATTTGAACCAGTTAACCACTATGAGGGAGTCGCCAAAAATTTGAAGGTGATTGCAATTTTGTTCACGAGCAAAGTTCAGAAGGAGTCTTAGGCATTGTAGTTCAGCAAAATTGTTGGTTCTCGGGCCGAGGCCCATTCTAAGTTGAAAGTGGTGCTGATCATTTATGTAGAGTAGTCCCCCCCCTCCACATCCATTTTGTGTGGCCGCGCCAACAAAGTAGGCCCACGACCTGTTATGATCAATAGTTTTAGGGATGTCAATTTTCTCTGTTTTTTGCATAACATCTTTGGGTATCAGGGAGTAGGTGGCTAAGATCGCCCTGCTGATACAATCTTCTTTAACCGACATATTGTTGAAGATATATTTGTTCTGTTTGATCCAGATTTCCCAAGTGAAAACCATAGGTAAGTTTCGCAACTTTTTTGAGTTTATTGTTGTCTGCCACCAATATGTCCAACCATTTAAAATAGAATCACCCCGCCAAATTTGATGTCCAGACATGCTCTGTGTAACCTGATGCCATATGCGTTGTATAATGGGGCAGTCCAGAAATATATGAGTGATTTCTTCCCCATGGTTAAGACAGTAGCATCATCTTGAGGGACCTATTATACCACACCTGTGTAGATAATCCAGAGTGGGGATACAGTTATGTAGAATGCACCAGAATAGGAGTTGATATTTGTGCAGTGCCTTGAGTTTCCATATAGATGTCCACCACCATAGCTTTTCATGTGGTTCTTTATTTTGACAGAGAGTTAAATATCCAAATTTGGGAGCGTAATATCCCTTTGGAGAGATAGACCAGAGCAATTGGTCCTCCTGTTGTGCCAGCCAAATATGCGATGCTTGTAGTGCTCTAATATAGTTCGCCCAGCAGTGCGCACCAGCCCGAGGAATGTGCAGGTCAACAACCGATAGCCAATATTGAGTGTGCCAATTTGTGCGATCCGGATCAGAAATTTGTGAAAGGTACCGGATACCCCTATTGGCTAGATGCACAATTATCCAATCGGGTAGTTTGAAGTAATCCCCACTCCCCAACCAAGAATCTGATCCAACTAGTACCAATTCCCCCAATCCAATTTGCCATGAGAGTCCTCTTTGGATAAGTGGAGCAGCCTTGGTAATTTCTTTCCAGATGATGGAGACCCAGGGGTGGCTCGAATGTTTCCCCTCACCCAATCAAGTGTGGTTCTGGGTGAAATATACTTAGCAGTGATGACCTCCTTCCAAAGACTTTGGCCAGTGATAAGATTCCAACACATCTTGGCTGCAAGGGCTGATGAAAATAAGTGTAGATATTTTAAGCCCCACCCACCCCATTGTTTAGGTCTATTGATTCGGTCCCACGTGATCCATGCAAAAGTGTTGTCCTTTTTCTGGTTCCTCCATAAAAACATTTTGCAGATCTTTGTGATACGCATGTTGACCCCAATAGGAATCCATGCTAGCAACATCCAATATACAGGAATGGCCTCAAGCACAGATTTAATTAGTACCAGTCGACCCGCCCGGGAGAGCCATCTATGATACCAAATATTGATTCTGCATTCCACTTTTGCAATGAGCCAGTTCCAATCTTTGATTTGATAGTCATTTGGTTTTATGTGAAATCCCAAATACTTTAATCCATCCCCAATATTATTATGAGTATAGGAAAATGTGGTTAGAGTTGTACCTTGTTCCTGAGCCGAGCATCTGGTCATGATGATGATGGATTTAGAATTGTTTGGTTGCATGCCCATCACTCTACAAAAACACTAAAGAATATTGCCAAAGTGAAGAGTGTCCTAACAGGAGCCATCAAGAAAAATGAGAACATCATCAACAAATAATAGATGCGAAAGTTGAATGATCTCATTTATATGTAATCCATGCAGCAATCCATCCGTGATGGCCTTTTTAATGAGGATGGAGAGACCTTCCATAACTAAGATGAATAGGAGAGGTGATAGGGGGCATCCTTGTCTCAGTCCCCTACCAGCATGAAAAAATTCTGACGCAGTGCCATTGAGAAGAATACTGAATGAGGCGTGACATATACATCCCATAATCCAATTAGTGAACATGGGGGGAAAACCAGTTTGTATAAGAATGAGATGAAGGTAGCTCCAATTGACTTTATCAAATGCCTTCGTAAGGTAAATTTTAAGGATGGTGGATTTGAGGTTCTTAAATTTAATGGAGTGTAGAGCTTCTTGTGCAGTGTTTATGGCCTCATGAATCTGCCTGTGGTGAAGAAAGGAAAATTGTTCTTTGGCTATACGAGAGGATAGGATGGGTTTGATGCGATTAGCAATGATTTTGGATATAATTTTATATAAACAGTTACAGAGGGATATGGGTCTGTAGTCTTGAAATGTGGAAGGATGATCAGTCTTGGAGATAAGAGCAATAAAGGTAGAGTTGAAACCATCATATATTCTCCCCTTAACACGACTATCTTCAATAGCTATAAGGAGATCATTGCCAAGCAGCTCAAAGAAATGTATGAAGAATTCAATGGGCCAACCGTCCGGTCCAGGGCTTTTGTCTTTTTGTAACCATTTGAGTACTCCTTCGAGTTCTTCCATCGTGACCGGTGCATCAAGCGCCTCCTCCTTTTCTTGGTCCACATATCTATGAAAAAGACTGGTGATGTGCATGATCTCCGGAAGTTCGATTTGCAATGGAGCTCTATATAAGTTAGAGAAGTGTTGTATGCCCATATCAAGAAGTTGTGGATGAGTTCTGGCCACATAACCATGTTGGTCATTAAGTTCCCAAATCATATTGCAATTTTTATGACCATTTGCATGCTGCTGAAAAAATTTGGTGTTCTCATCACCAGCCTGAAGCCATATGACCCTGCTTTTTAGCCTCCAATCTGCCTCTTTTTGTTGCAAGAGCTTCTTTCTGGATGCTTCAAGTGTGATGAGATGCTCCTTTGTGTCACTAGATCTATACCCTAGCATATCTGATGCATTGAGTTGGGAGATCTCCAATTCGATCCTTTGCAGTTCCTCTCCCTCTATCCTTCATTTTTTCTGAGTCCACTTGATAATCAAGCCTTTGATCCGCTTGAGATTTTCATAAATAACCCATGCCGATTCTGTGTCAGGATGCTGCTGATAGTTTTTCCACTCTTGTACCACCAGAAAATGGTATTCAGGATCGAGTAGCCATCTGGAGTTGAATTTAAATGGTGGGAGGGCACGCTTTGGTCCAATCTCAAAATCTAAAAATACAAGAGAGTGATCCGACATGCCACCATGTCCCACCCATTGTCGGACTTTTTCCAGAGACTGCAGTAATGGAAGCTTAATAATAAATCTATCCAGTCTTCGTGCCAATGCTGCATCCCCAGTTCTGCGGTTCCTCCAAGTAGGTAATCGTTTGGGCATCTAGATGTCAATAAGGTCAACTTGTTCTAGAATAGTAATGATATAATCATCCAATGGATTTGGGATCACATTTGTACCCCACGATTCAGAGATTCCTAATGAAAAATTGAGGTCACCACCCATAATAACATGTGGGTGGTTGATAAGAGTACCGAATAATAGGGATTGCCAGAATTCCATCCTATTAGGGCAAGGCCCGTAGACATTTATCGGCGTGATAGGGGTTTCAATGTTACTTATGTTGATTTCCATGCCAAGAACCCCCTCTCTGCCCCAGCAATTTATCATCTGAGTGGTTATGTTATTAATTCCTATGGCACAACCTCCAGATCTGCCTCTAGCATCTAAAGTAATGAAAGTACAGTTTTGCAGAATTGATAATAGAGTGAATGTTACAGAAACACCATCTCCCAAGGTTTCCTGAAGAAATAGAATGTTAATGGGTTGTTGTGCCAGAAGTGCTTTGAGTGCCAATCTCTTGTCGGGGTTGGCAAGTCCCCTACAGTTGTAGGTGAGATAAATCATGAGGGAACCCCATTATTGGGTCTTCTTGCTCTAAGAACCCGCATGAGGGTAGATTGTGTGCCAGCTTCGACCTCTAAATTAGCACGCTTTATAGCCTTTGCCAAATGTGATGGTCGACCTCTGTTTTTGGTCAGGATATTTTCAAACCCGGGGCCAATGCCAAGAGTGTTGAGAGGTTGTGATATTGTGGTAGATCTAAGGTAGTAAGTGTGCTTAGAAGAGGACGAATCAGAGAATAGAGATGTATGTCTGGAGGACGAGATCATGGATGTATGGCTAGAGGATAGGAGCACATATGTGTGAGGTATAGAAGGAGAAATAGAAGGAGGGGTCTGGGTGATAGTGCAGCTGAGAGATGGTATACTGAAAGTAGCCTGATGTTCTAAAGATGAAAAAATAGGAGTACATGTGTAATTTGAAATAGGATTCAAAAAGAGATTCAAAGATTCAGGGTGACGAGGGGTACTCAGTACCGATGCAGATCGTTGTAGAGAATCCATGGCCATCGGAGCATGTGTTCTTGCATGAGTGATAGGCCAAGTGGGAAGTGTTGTCATCGCCACAGAAACTGATTGCTGATCCCGGTCACCCTATGGCCGCACCACATCCTGTTTGCAATTGCATGTAATCGAGTCAGTTTACATTGCCACCGATATAGTATTTTTAACCATGGGCTTGGTGTACCCCATCATTGGACATTCCTTATACAGGTGCCCAACCTCATGGCACTTCCGGCATTTGAATGGAATTACCTCATAATCCAGAACTTGACTTCACACCATGCCTTCGAAAAACATTTTGTAATTGTCATGCAGTCCATCTCTGGTATCAAGAAAAATGAGGATGCGAGCCATGGCTTTATTCCCAGTGACAAGGTAGGAACGATCGTGGTCAAGATAATGGCCAAAGTCCTCAATGATGTTCCGGAAGGTTGTCTCATTCCAGAACTGGACAGGTAAGCCAGGAAGGTGCATCCAGATCGGTCCTGCCCCTGCGTTTTCTTTGTTTGGATCGAAAAGTAGCATCCAATGCTTGAGGAGGATAGGATGTAATTCAATATGTCAGTATTTTTTTAGGGCCCAATCCACTTGGGTTGGCATAGTGAAAGTAAGAGAGAACCATCCACGAGTGAGAAGAGAAACCTCTGGGAGGTTTTCCAGAGTCCCCCCCCCCAAAATTTCTCTAGTCCATTGTATGAGGCAAGGGGTAGAGTATTTCCTGCCCCGCACCCTGCCCACAAGCATCCTAGACGCAATATTTTCAAGATCCTGAAGACCCCTTTCCCGACTAAATTTTGAGTTGCGGCTGAATTTATTCTTGGTAGTTTTGTGCTTTTTACCTCTGGCTGAGTTCCCCCGCTCCAGAGATCCCTTAGAGTCCAATGAAGAGTGTTGTTTATCCCCAGTCGTGGCGTCCATAGGGATGTTTGTAAATACCCCCGATGCCAATACCTGTACACCCACATCAGCTGTGGAGTGTTGTCTGCAATCTCGGATATTTAGGTTACCCAAATTCTGATTCGCATCATTGATGAAAGTCAGCTCCGCATCTGAAAATGGTGTCGTGTAAGTGAGTTCAGTCAATGAAAGCTGTGGTATTTCAGGTGACAAGAAACTCCAAATACCACCAGTCGATGGGGAGGGTGACACATAACTGCAGTGCTCCAAGATGTCGCCAATGGGAGTCAAACAACTGGCCACGGAGGCAGGGTTTGACATATTCGATTCCGAGATAAGATGGGTGGGAGCCATGTCGACCATATCATCAACCGCCGCCTATTCCTAGTGTCCCCAGATGTCCACACCCACCAAGGGGTCCTCCGTATAATCCACCTCCTCCTCATAGACACTCATTCTGAAAGAGACAAAGGAGTCGCGAGCACTAGTAGGTCTGTAGGGTGCCAAGTAGTTTCAAACTGATGGTGATTATAAGAAAATCCCCCAAGGCCCACACCGAGCTTTGATGTAAGAGACCGTGACCCACAGATGTGTAAAACCCCACAATATTGTGTTGATCACGATGCAAGGCCCCACCTATCAGTAAGTCACATGGTAACAGGGGTAAATCACAAGAAAAAACGCGGGTGCGAATAATGAAAACAGTGTTGGGTCGGAATCCAAAGGTGGAGTAGAGCATATGAACCAATGTTCGTGAAAACCGAAATAATGAACAATGGGAGCATAGCAAGGTCTGGCCCAAGATTCATGGGGCGAATAAACAAACATATCCATCGAAATAGGTCTGAGAAACCCTATGGTAATCCACCGCCATCGCTAGGGTTTCACCAAGCTCCAGGCCGATTCTTTTTCTCCTTCATTCACCATTGTGGCTTATGATCTTGCCATCATTATCAATGTTAAGTTCCATAGAATACATATTTAATTTTCAACTCAAACTAGGTTAAAATTCCAATGAAATTAGTTTTATCTTTTTAATTGTGAATAATAAAAATAAGAAATCATTATTTTTATGAATTATTTTCTATTTAAATCTCAAAAAATAATAATTTTGTTTATATCATATTATATTTCTCATTATTTTTAATATTTTTAACTATATATAATATAAATAAGTAAAACAATAAAATTTATATATTTTCTAGGTTAATATTTTAATATTATAATTTTGATATCTATATATCATAGGTTATTAATTAATTTAACTATTAAAAATTAAAACAATTTTTTTAATAATAAATTATAAATATAAATTTTGATATGTTTAATATGTTGAAAAATGTAATTATCATTATACTTGTATCAATATATATTTCAGGTAAAAACAAAGACAAAAAAAGAATTTATTATTATTATTATTATTATTATTTAGTCAAAGTATGTTTTTCATGCTTCTAGGGTTTATTGAGTTAATAAGAAAATTTGTCATGAGTCAAAGTTTCATTCGGATTATTTGTAAGAAAATAAATTTTGTGTTTTGTGTCGAAAGAGTCAATTTTGTCACCAGAAGACCTAGTTGGTCTGCCCATAAGTTGTGCCTCTTCATCTGATCAAACAACTATATATTGGAAACTACACCAAATCAACGATGTCAAAGGAGGAAGAGAGCGAAGTCAAAGGAGAGAAAATAGTGGTCGTGATTTCTACTCCCAACATATGTTGTAAGTCCTATATATATTACGAGTTCTTAATACAATCCAGTTTCTATGACAGGAATGCAAGTTCCTGTGGACATCTCATATGAATTCATCAAAGCGTTTGAATAAAAATGAGACCTTCGAATCTGTAACTAAACTAAGCATGGTAAATTAAGAGAATATTTTTAACACTATATGCATACAAGGACCTGAGGAACAATTATATATGTGCTTATATGAAAGATAGATTTTACATGCAAGTTCAAATATCTAGGATTATCATGCTAAGGCCTAGATGTCTAAAGATGATATTGTTACATTGAAGTACATACCGACAACTACCTGTCTTAAATTCTTAAAGGATACTTGGTTGAAGATGAAGTCAACAGTATATAGTGGATGGGACCAGAATTATGTAAAAAATAAATAGAGTTCGATACGTTGTTAACTCCATAGAAGGAGAAAGGATCATCCCTGTGACACAAATGAAGGACAAACTACACTACCAACCATTTTGAAGATTGTGAGGAATATAAAGCTCTTCTCTGTGACACCAATATATATAACTAAACCTATACCTGAAAGAAATATGAAGTACAACATGAAGCTGACCTATCTATAAAGTATGAAAGGAACCAAGACAAAGCTAGCAACCTAAAGGAATATAAACTGAGACATTGAAGATATTTGGAAGAACTGTCAAGCCTATCCATGTGATACCATTACATAAAACAATCATGAATTAAATCAACATAAATTTTTTCACTAAAGATCCATCTGCAGAATCTCTTTTGGAAGAAAAGGACACATGTTAATAAGGATAATTTCAAAGAATCACGTCTCCACTAGAATGGGCAGGTAATATTAATAGAGATATGTATAATATTTAATAGAGTTATGTATAATATTTAATGACAATAGTACTAAGTCTTTTAGGTCATAATGAGTTATAATAAGGGGTTTGTGTAGATTGTTGATATGTTAGCATACCAAGTATTTCATTACATGAGAAGATTAAGTTTGAAATTGATCACAAGCATGTTAATAGTATCATCAAGGTTTTTGTTCTTGTACAATGAAGAATCTAGGGTTTTAAAATCATAGAAAAATTTTGAGTTAAAAACAAAAATTCTTAGAAATAAAAACCCTAACTAATCATTTTTGTTGAAAAAAGAAAACCCTAGCTCTTGAGATTGATAGGAATGACATCATTGATGAAAATGTCCAAGTTTAATAGGGAGCAAACTCTCCTCAAAAGGAAAAGTATCATTTCTTTAACTATTACTATTGTTATTTTTTCTATGTACTTTGCCTTTTCTTCTTTCGTAATATTCTAAAAAATGTAGGTCAAGACAAGACCGATCTAAGCTTGACTAACAAATGGAAGATTTGGCCCATAATGTAGCAAAGCATGAAGACAATAAGAGAGCATCCATCAAAAGAAGTCAATTATATGGAAGCATGAAAACAAGATTTGAAAGGGAAGAAGTTTACATGTCTCAGTTAGCAAGAGGAAGTTATTAGATCTTGAATAGATAAAATACTACTTGAAGGTTGGCTGAAAATCCGAAGAAGTTTATGATAAAAAAGAGAATACAGATCAATGACAAGATCCTTTACCAGGACGCTGAACAATTTTGATATTGTTGTACCAATAGCTAATTGGTCCAATTCATGAATTCATTGAGTTGATAATATTGATGCGGATACCACTGATTGTTTGGAACTGATATGATTTTTTTGGAAAAGCATGAAAGTAGAACCTTATTATGAAGAAAGAAGTTGTGAAAGGCATGTGCAATCAGTTGTGAGGAAGTTTGGAACCATAAGATGTTTGATAAAAATACTTGATGGCATGTTGAAACTACCTGAGAGTTGACAAATCTCTAGGAAGGTCAAATCTCATTATGATATGATGTAGATAGGAGCCAAGAAGATGCAACTAAATCTCCACAAATGGACAAGTAGTTGATATATTGATGTATAATGAGAAATTTTGAGGCTTGTGTTTATGTATCCATGGTTGAGAGGGAGTAAGGATATCCTCCTTGGTTGAGAGGGAGTGATGGTGGACACCATGTTCTCCACATGTCATGCAATATGGCCAGAAATAACAATATTAATACTAGTGAAGGCACTAGTAGGGAGAATGATGGATTGGGTAAGCATTTGGGACTAATACTCCTTGAGTATTGGTATCCAAGATAAGAGCAATCCCAAGGACTACTACTCTTTGAGGATTGGGAATCCAAGATAAGAGTAGTCTTGAGGACCGATATTCTTTGAGGATGGGGTGATATTCAAGATAAGAATAGTCTGATAAGGACATTCCTGATGAACATTTGGATGAGGTATGTGCCTTCAGAGGCAGTAGTGGTGTCCAAATTTATGCCTCCCAACATTGTGCTATGATCTAGTGGAGAGATAGAACTTGTTAGTCAAGTCCTTGCTACTTTGTAATCGATAATGCTAGTTATGATGATGCTTGATGATGTTAATCAATCTAAACTCTTCTTATCAGAATAGTTCAATTTGAGAGTATCCTAGTATCCTATTGAGTCATAATGAATACCTCCGTAGTTAAGAGGGAGCGTTGAAAAATGTAACTAATTTCTGTCTTCATAATTATCATTGTACTTGTATCAATATGTATTTCACGTAAAGACAAAGACAAGAAAAAAAATTATTATTATTGTTTTCTACAAAAAATATATTCTTCATGCTTCTAGGGTTTATTGAGTCAATAAGAAATTTTTTCATGATTCAAAGCTTCGTTTGGACTATTTGTAAGATTTGTTTTTGTTGTTTTGAGTCAAAAGAGTCAGAATTTTCACCACAAGACCAAGTTGGCCCTTCAGATGAACAAGTCGTCCTTCCCATAAATTGTATCTCTTCATATGGCCAAACAACTATATATTGGAAACTATGCTCCACATTTTGGCAACCAATTCGATTATTGTGCAAGAAAGAAGAAGAAAACCAACAAAGTCAAAGGAGGAAGAGAGTGAAGTCAAAGGGGAGAAATAGTATTTTATTTTCCCTAATCTATTCACACGTGTAAGTATCTTCTTGTTGAAGCCTCAAAAATCGTTGCTTCAAACATTGGGGGATAAGCACCCGGTCAGGACCTTAGGACAACTCCTTTTTCGTTTGGTGTGGTGGCTTCGACTGGATTGATAGGACCAGTTTCCTAGTATTTTAAATGGGTTGGTAATGGAATGATTGGATGGGGGGGAATGGGACTAAATCACTGAAATAAAACTATTTGATCTAATTTAAATACTAATAAAAAAATTCTAAAACTAACCGGGGCATCAAATGTGAATACAACTTTAAATTGTTTCAATTAAGCAATAACCATGAAAATGTATTACAGTTTAATTGAAATATGCAGTAAAAAATAAAGATAACTCTGTTTAAGAATTTAAACAGAGTTATAATAACATATTGCATTCATCATAATATATCGCTTGCATATACTATAAAAGATAAATATTTCTAACACA
The DNA here is from genome assembly GCA_034641835.2 of Pinus albicaulis. Taxonomy (NCBI): domain Eukaryota; kingdom Viridiplantae; phylum Streptophyta; class Pinopsida; order Pinales; family Pinaceae; genus Pinus; species Pinus albicaulis. The sequence continues at coordinate 154,002 of JAXQQM020087268.1, read as the reverse complement.
CTCAGAAATGATATGTATAAAGAAATATTGTGAAACAAGTATACATAAACGATAGCAATTTAAAAGAGAATATCATATAACATAAGAAACTAACACTGAATAGATAGAAATACCATATTCATCTTGATACTTTCCAATGCAATCCGATATCCAAATCCAGCAACTTCAATGTAAAATCGAGTCCAAGATACATAAATGCAATTGTTAAAGATAATTTCGCAGAGAATCACTAGATGTGATCCTTTATAAAAATATAGGAGTCAATGGAGTACAGAAATGTAATCTCCAAGTCAAGATATTACAAATTCAGGACCCCTTTCTAAATGCATGAAAGGGGTTTAAATAGGTACTTAACAAAAAATAACTAAAACTATTCCTACAATCTATCTAAATTAAAAAATATCTAAAACAGAAATGTGATCTTGATGAAAACCGACTCATTGATCATCTATTGCAATTGATGTGTGAAGGTGGCAGATTTTGAGCATATCCTTTACTTCTTCAGGATGACTAAGCTTTGAGTGTAACCGTCCTGTGTATGTGGCATCGGAGAACTCAAGAGTGATGCAATCAATGGCATTTGAGAGAAATTTAATTGTTGTCTGTTGACTATGTGGCTTGATGAGATAAGTCCACAATGAATCCCAGGATATTCCTTGTAATTGGCCAATTTGCTGATTTTTATTAATGATCTCTTGTTTCCATCTAAGATCAATTTCTTTTACTTTGGGTAATTGGCCGAGACTACAATCTGCAATTAAATTGATTGCATATAAGTTATCATTTACCATTTTTGTTACATTGTTTATTATTCCCTTAGCTCTAGATATGGCCCTTTCTGCTTTGATCAAGCGATGTTCCTATTCTAAAAAAACAATTTATTTATGCCTCTCCATAATTTTGGGAAGATCTACTTTTCTCCCTGATTCTGAGTCTTTTTACTGTTCTTTAAAGTCCTAGACATACCTTCTACTATCAACTGATAAGAAATTTCCTGTGCTAATAGTTTGTTTGGAACATATAAAGGAAGGATGTGTGGCTCTGCAATACTTCCAAAAATTTTGACATAACTGAACTTTTCTTCCCTGAACCAATCTCCAATAGAAGACAAATCAACTCTAGCTTTATCGGAAAATCTAGGAGGGAATCGGCCAAAAATGATTTGGTAAATTGGAATAAGAAAACCATGACAGACTCTATAAACATGACTTCTGAAATGCCCTTTCCATAAGAACTTGTGGTATATATGAATTGGAACTGGTTCTTTAGGAGTCCATTTCCATCCTAATAAGGGGAATTCATAATTGAAACAAATGGCATCTAGGATATAAGCACAAATATAAAAAGGAGTGGAATTTCCTGAATTTTTGTCTTTTCTGTACTCAAGAATTCTGTTGGCTATCTTATCAGACAAAATAACTTACCAATCCATTATCTCAGAATTAATAGCAGCATGTATCAATGGAACCATTTGAATGGAAAACCTAGCCGAGTTATCATTACCAAACAGTCTACACATCATAGTTGCGGCATAACAATATGGAGGTGAGAGAGACTCTATGGAGTACATACCTGATGCCTCATGCCTGTGTTTTTCAAGAGCCCTTCTCCATTCTCTAATTGGTTTTGACTGATTTTCATTGTTTGTAGCAAATTCTTTGATAAACTCTTTGTTATAAATTCTCTGTGGGTCAGGCAGGTGGTACATTGCCTTGATATATTCTGGTTTAAATGACCCGAATATTGTTCCAAATGCAGAAACAAAAGTTTTGTCTTTAATAGCCACATTATCAATCACCCATATAATAACATCATAATACAGGAAAATGTTTGCCTGAGCAGCAACTCAGTGCAGAAATGAGTTTGCCAATGAACCAAGAGGATTTTCAGAATCAGAGTCCGAATCAGCTTCATCAGGAACTGTGGCCTTAGCTTCCACCACTCTAGGGTTTTCCTTTTCTAATAGATTGTAAACACTTTCCCATGCCATTTTTCCAAGTCCCTGGCAAGAAGTGTCTGTAACCAGCTTAAGTTTCGCTGGTTTCTCTTTAGGCAGCTTTGTAGTCATAGGGGCTTTTGCAGCAACGGTAGATTTAGATTTCCTGAATCTCTTCGACATTTCAGTGTCAGGGAATATTTCTCTTGCTCTGTGAATAGAAGAATTGGATGTTCTATTGCTTTACAACAAAGAGAATCTTTCAGCTAAAGTAAAAACATAATAATGAAAAACAGCTATACAAAGGGTTTATTCATTGATTTGTATTTATTATCTCCATGGTTTAAAACATAAATGCCCTCTAGGGAGTCACACTCATGCATTAAATCAAAATGAATCATTTTTATTCGTTTGATTTGCGAGTTTAATGTTATCGTACAATTGCAGATTTGGCGTATTTTCGAAATAAGTATAGATATATTTCCCTTTAAAACAACGAAACACGATAAATCATAATAAATGGATATTTAAGTCATAATCGCATCGCAATTTGTTTAAAAGGGAAATGAAACAAGACTTACACCAAATCCCGATTACGAAGATCGCATTGGATATTTAAAATGAAATGAACCGTTTAATATTCTCTCTGAAAATGCGATTGCGATGAGATCAGATCCGTCGCATTGGAGTTTTAAAACAATAGAATGTGAATGTTTTTAATTCTTCTGAAATGCGATTGCGATGAATTGCATCGCATTGGAAATATATACAAGAAGCACAACACTTTAAGTTTATTGAAATGTGATCGCGATGGATCGCGATCGCATCGGAACTTTACAAAGCAAAAACAAACTTTTTAAAGAACTCTTCGAGTTTCCGATTGCGATTACTGTTCATTTCAAAGACTTTATAATATTTTTTGATATGATTAAAAGGCTTTATGTCTCATCGGATCGGAAGGTTATTTTAAAAGTTGTCCACTTTGTAAGTAAAATAATATGTGATATGTATCCTTTTATCAATGAATTTTTTAATTCTAAAAATGATTGGGATTTTTTCTAAATCTTTTATTTCTATCTAGAAAGAAAGATGAAAAATGGGACCTATTTCTAAATGGGATTTATTCTAAAATTTAAAAATGGGGAGGGTTGTTGTACAGTACAAAAATTGGCGATTCACTGGAAGAAACAGTTATCTCTGAAAAAATGAAATGAACACTATATTTCTAGTAAGTAAAAATTTCTAAAGATAATGAAAATTTATCTTAAGATAATTCAAATAAAATCTAACTATGAAAAAGAATAAAAATCACTTACAATTTCTTTCTAATTCCTTAAAGATAAAAACATTTTTGTGTTATCTCAAGCTTTGATTGGTTGATAATAATAAAGTAAGTGGATTTCTTCAAGTTTAGCTTTTGTAATATACTCTATTGTCACAGGCATTGCCTCTGCTGCCAGCAAACATTCATAGTCTTGACAGGGTTACCTTTTAACCATTAACCATCCATTATCCCATCCAACTAAGATTATGACTCTTTAAAAATAAATTCATAAGACATATTATGTCATGTTTTTGTCTTTTATTTATTTTTTTTCTTAATTTAAGAGTCATTGTTCTAGTTTGGTAGCCAGCTAGTAACAATGCCATTCACTAGTTGTAATTAAACTGAACAAGATGGCTCGTGATGAGACCCCTTATCTTACTTTTATAGGTCATTACCCTGTTTTGGTATGCAGTATTGGTAATGTCAGTTTTATTACTTCTTATGATCATGGTAAGTAGGCTCATGATGAGACCTCTTATCTCCTAAATTTTTTCATATAATTTCTTAGAATTACATTCTAAAAAATCACAACTAAAAATGGATGGGGTGAAATAGTTGTATCCTTAAGAATAAATGGATGACAATTTATAGAGTTTTTTTTTTTTTTGTTAAAGCTTGAATTTTTTTTTACTTTTTAAAGATAACCTTCCTCTGCTTAAGAAAATTATAATGATTTACATTTTCCTTAAGGTTTCAAAAGATCATGCAAATGTTTTGAACAAATTTTCAAATTTTAACATTTTATTTTAAACTATCCAAAAATTGTAATCATTTCCTTGAAAAATTCTTATTTACATAAAATAAGTATTTATAACATTCTTTCCAAGACAATTTTCTAATAGTAAAAGGTCAATTAAAGACTATTAACAACCTTTATTTACAAAAATAAATAAAAATTGCAAAAATGAATATGTACAAGTAAGAAGGGGTTACCTCCTTATGAAAAGAATTTCTTTAAGACAAGCCCATTTACAGGAAGAGATTCTCTCTTTCCTATTAAATCTTGAAGTATGAATGTATATGAGCCTATATTTTCAGCAATCTGAAATGGTCCAAGCCACATTTTCTGAAATATGGTATGCTTACCTTTTTCTTCATGTGCTTTATCCCATTTCAGAACAAGATCACCAATTGACAAATTTTTTGAGCCGGTGGAATTTGAATCAAAAGAATATTTTACATGAAACAATCTATCAAGTAGTGGCATTTTTATTTGCAACACTTTCAGTATTATTTCTTTTTTCTTTTGCGGGGTTCTCATCTTTATTTTTTTTATTCTTTCACTATTTTTATTTTTCTTTTGTCTTTTTATTCTATTTTTTAAATACCCTCTTTTCATTTAATTTTATATATTTTTTTGGAAATCTTTTGAAAATTGAAATATTATTTACAATATCATATAACTGAGATAAAACATCTAGTCACCTTGAGATCATATAAATTATAGGAACCTAACAAATGGGAGACATAGTGGATGACTAAATCATTGTTTTGCTTGCTATATAGCTATTAAATCACTTGGATAGGGAAATATGAGCTATTCTAGTGCTTGTTGGAGATATTTTACACCTCCTATAAAGTGGATTGCAAACCCTTGTAGTGCTTTCTATGAAAAGACAATATTTCAACCACCCAAACAGTGGATTTAATCTCCTAAACTCGGTAATGATTGAACTCAGACAAGTAACAGAGTCACTATGGTTATTACTTCTATGGGATAGTTTCTAAACCACCAAGACAATTGAATCCATCTCATGGATGTCTACAAAAATTTGGAGTGAATTTCCCTGAGCAAGAAACTTATCAAACTTTGGATTTGTCTCTAGGGTGGTCAACTGCAAGAAAGTTGTTGTGTCGCTACCCTATAGTTTGGTGTGAAGTGGAAGTCCCTTCTTAAGTTTACAGCAATCATCAAACATCCTTAAAATCTTATAATTGTTCATGCATATTGGATTGTGGACTATGATATTTCTTGAATGAATACTTGAAACTCACTATTATGCTCACAACTAACTAGTTATATTATGTATTATGAATTGGATGATTGTCTAGACTGTGTTATCCAATAACTTGTTCATGAATAATTTTATGAACTATTTATTTATGCATCTTTATTTAGTTACTATGGATGTGAATTGTCAATAATTGAAATGATTGATTGAATTGTGCATATTGTTTCCATGTTCATGATCAGTTATAGATTGCATAACAAGCTATGAGGTGATTGAGCACCAAGGTGGAATCAGTGGACATTCAGTTCATGAATAATGTCAATATTTACGTGCTATGTTTCCCTCTTGACGATAATGGCTTATGATTTAAAAAACTTAGCATGTTCAGTGGACCAGTGATTTTCAAGGATAGATTGTAACTATCCCTATGCAGTCATTAAGCTTGTGTGCACCTTGAGATCCTTGTTAATTATTGGTCAAGGCACAACATATGGGAGTATGAGATTATTCCATTGGGCCCTAACTCACGGGAGATAGGTGGGAGTGATTTCTTCCCATCATCCTACAACCAACCTAGATCCATCTTAACTCCGGATCTATTAAGCGTTAAGAGGGATGAAATCTCTCAAGGTGAAAACCTATTTTCTAAGTGCAAAACTTGAAGAAAATTTTGCACCTTGAGAAATTTTATCCCTCTTAGAGTTTTATAGATCCATAATTAAGGTGGATCTAGGATGGTTTAATTATTAATTTTATTTTTTCGATTTAATTTTTATTTTTATATAATTTCACTGAGTCAAAATGTTTTAATTAATTATTTTTTATTTTTTATTTTTTATTTTTTTTATGCAATTTTTCCCTGTCAAAATGTTTAGATAACATAATATAACTGGTCATTACAACAACTCTGCCATACTAGGATGGAGAGTGTCTCTTCGCCCAAAAATATAATAAAAATAAATTAAAAAATATATATTTATAAAATATTTTGATTTTGAAATAAGAGATGGATTTTGGGCATGTCTTATTATGAGCCATGGTATGGGGTGGTTAATAATATCCATGGTAAAGTGGTGTGAGTATCTGTTGAGCCCTGAAATTGTATTCTCTTTTTCCAAACTTCACTTCATTTCATCACTCCTTTATCATTTCATAAACCTAAAACTCAATGAGAATGACTAAGAATACTTAAAGATTGCATACAATGATTAACTTACTGTACTTTTGTGATTTTGTTGTCTTAATGATTTTTGAACAGTTTTAGCTATAGAATGCAGTCATTCTGTATCCAATCAAGCATTCTGTAGCCGTTTTGGTGTTTACATATGTTACAGGTGTCATCTGGAGAAAAGGAACACATAGGTGGATTCCAAATCTTTCCTACATCATTCATTCCCTTCCATGAAGACTGGATCAATAGTTGGAGGTGCCTATGTACGTGGTCAAAGAAAAAGTCAAGCAAGTTGTCTTCTACAAGAATCAGGACTCCTGATTTTCTTTACAACAAATCAGGAATCCTAAAAGAGTTCTATTTTGATTTTAACTTAAAACTACACCTGTACCTACTTTTATTCAATATTAGTTATGTAATTGCACATAAATTCAGCTCGGTAAATCTGAGAAAGACAAGTTTGATACATATTTTTATCATTCCTGTGATACTCTATTTTTGAGCATTTTGATAATAAAAGGAGTCAACTTTGATGTTGTTTTGAATACAACCTTGAGGAGTTAAATGATTAATGCTAAATTGATAGCAGAGGGCCCCTGCTATTCGAGGAAGCTTTACATGTTTTCTAGATAAGTAGTTTTCCATTCTGATTTTTGTCATATTTTTTTACTTAGACTTCTTTCTAGAATTACATCTCTTAGCATTATGTTTCATGTCATTTTCTTAGATAAATGATCCTCATGATATTACAATTAGTCTTTTTCTCAAGATTTTCCAATATATATCTATTAAATGAATGGGATTTAATTGTAATAACATGAGTTATTATCACCTCAGTTTCTGTCATTTAGATTAAGAAGATCCTCATTATCTTACAGCCATTCTCTTTCTCAAAGCTCTTCCAATATATCACTAATATATGAATGAGATTTGGTTGTACTATTTTGAGTTATCAACATTTTTTGTTTTGCAATTAGATAGAATATCCTCATATTATTACAAACAATCTTCTTCTCAAGCTATTCCAATAAACATCTAAATCACGAATAAGACTTAGTTGTAATACTGTGGGTTACTGATTGTTTGTTTTATAGAATATCCTTATCACATTATTCCTAATCTCTTTCAATAAAATCTTCCAACAAATCTCTAACTCATGAATGAGATCTAGTTGTAATTTCATAAGTTGTTTTAGCATTTCATAGGAGATCCTTATTACATTATAGTAGTAATCTTTTTCTCAATCTATTCCAATATATCTCTATCATATGAATGATATTTCACTATAATGTTCTATTTTACTGTTAGTTTTCATACTTCTTTTATGTTTTATAAATATCCTCATTGCATTAGAATTTGATCTCTTTCACAAGCTATTCCAACAAATCTCTAACTAAATGAATTGGGTTGAGTTGTAGTGTTTTGAGTTACCTTTTATTTTCATGAATGTTCATTTGCAAGCTATAAATATCCATGGATTAGGATTCTATGTTTTCATCATTTTCTAATTAAGGACAGAACTTGTAACTAAAATTTGTTTTAATTCTTTTCTCTTCCTTTTTGACATAGATTTAACTTCATCTCCTGAGCATGGAGTAGATTTAACTTCATCTCTTGAGCATGGAGTAGCATATTAGGACATAAACATAACAAAATCCAAAACAACAATAAAACACTAAAAACAATGAAATAATAATAGGGATACTTAGGCACATATAGTGTAAGTACACTTCATCAATCTACTAGCCATGGCTGATAATTTATGCTAGCAATTTAGGAACACTAAATTGACTAAACAGTATCCATGGTTAAAAGTGTTGTTAATTGTAAGTATTATTTTGATTGTGAAATAAGGGATGGTTTTTGGGCATGTGGTATTGATGGACCATCATATTGTCCCATGGTATGGCATGGTTAATAATATTCATGGTAAAGTGGTGATGAATATCCATGATTAAAAATCTTGTTATATTGTAAATATTAAGTTTTTTCGTGCTTATTAATGAAATTAAAATATGGTTACAAAATTATTATTTAAATTTCTATGGTGAAATAGATCTTAATTTATAGTCAATATTTGTATCTTATATATTTTCATGTGATAGAAGTGTAGATATATCTCAAAAGTAATTATAATGTTTTTTATTTTACATTTAATAAAAAATGTTATAAAATTAAATTCAAATAAAATATTTATAAATTATTTTGAGTGTGAAATGAGAGATGGCTTTTTGGCATGTTGTATTGATGAGCCATGATGTTATATGGAATTTTAATCTACAGATAAGCTAAATTCCCTAAGTGTGGTGTTCCTTCACTCAAAACAACAGAAGAAAGACAACTACTATTTTCTCTAAAACAAATAGATATACAGAAAGGGAAAGAGCCTACTTGTGATCCTTTTCACTCTCATTCTCCTTCTGTCATTGTTGTCGTCGCTCTCAATCCAACTCAAGCTGCTAGATCGATTCTTGCAATCAAAGACAGAGAACAACAAACAACATGCAATATACAAGTATCTACTTATCTTAATCAGATCAAACCGATTAGATTTGAGAATTCAAACATCATCAAGAATACATTTCACAATATATAGACATATGTATTGAGAAAATGAACATATATCTTTATTAAAGAGTAGGAGGAGAAGATTACAACCAATGGATTGATTTGTCATCAACCTACTCCAACTTCATTCCAGCCTCATCACATCCAACATCATCTCAGCAGCATATCAGTACTTCCAATCTCTTGTCAAATGAGAATACAACAACATAACTTTGCACAAAATTCTTCCTCCCTAGCACTTAGATGAGTGCTCAATTTATAGGGAAACTGATGGTATTTTCTCATTGAATTGATTTATAATAATAGGCAAGACATGTTTCCAAGTTTATAGGTGGTGCATGGACACTTGGATTCAAAGTATGACACCTATGGAATCTTCTAGAAAGCACTGTCCATGTGGAAATTTAGGGAACAATGATGATTTCTCTCCCAGGTGACCAACACACCCTTGAGTGTCGAGAAGTGAACTAAAGTGAACCCTTTAATGGAGGTATTGGCATTGCAACGTAGTTAGTCCCTTGCAGAGGAGTGTTGGTGATTCAGTGGGTCATATAATATATAATTCAAACCTTGGAAGTCTCATAATTGAAGCCATGAATGGAATTTTTTCACTTATGTCATATAGCAACTGAAATATAAAGGGATGGTAGACATTATTCATTGGTCCTGGAGGATGATGCCCATTTTGACCAGGTCTTGGGGGATGATGCCCAAATTGACCTATAAAATTTTCTCCCTAAAGCATGAAGTCAAAATAATAATAGTATTTGGATGAGATGATTTGCAATGTGATGAGTAGGATCTGAAGTGGGCGGTGACATGCATCAAACTTGCAATACATGACATCATGATATATTCATCTTGAACACGAATTGTTGAGGGAGGCATACCCATGCTCAACATATAAACTATCATAACATGTACATAATTCATAAATTCATCTACATTGGAATGTTGCCCGATATATACATGCTTATAGATATAGGCCCATGTTTGAATGATGATTTGTATGTAAATACATCGTACATATGGTGTGTACAACAATCCTAAACTTGCAACCCAGATGGATGAAACTAGATCCAGGTTCTTCTTATCTTGTTCACTTGACCATTCAGATACAAGTCTAACCATGCGAACATATGATTTTTGTTGTGTTGCACATTTCATCTTGGCGCTGCGTGCCTGCTTTATGCATTGCGCGCTTGCCTGTTTTCCTTATAAATTGCTATAAATGCCTCAGATATTCATGCCATTGCCTCCAGACTTCAGCAGTGGTGCCCATGGCTTCCATCAAAGCAAGTAAGCTATGATTTCTCCATTCCTCTTCTTCATCAAGTTTATTTTGTGTTTGTGAAGTTTGTTAAAATAAATTGGTGTCTTTATTCAAGTTTAAAACGATAGTTTACCCCCAAAAATCCCATTGCATTATGAAATCCAAAATTATAATCCCTAAACCTTCATTACCCTTCCCATATTGTAAAAAAAAAACTTTCCTAAAACCCTACATTCCATTTCCCTTTCTCTAAAGCTTTTCATCTCTTAAAACCCTAAGCCCTAGGTACATTATTTTCCTAGGCTCCCAATTCCTCACATCTCTAATTAATTTCCTATTCCAAACTCCTCTACATCCCTGTCCCCTATCTCATCCCTTAAACTCATAAATCCCTACCCCCATCCCCCTAAATTTCCCTATCCCATTCCCTATTCCTAAAAACCACATTCCACCATCATCACATCTCCGTAGGGTTTTAACACTAAAACACCATGGCAGAAGAAGAACACCAAAATTACAGTGAGGGAGAAGAAAGAGAGGATAAAAGACACCACAAAGGAGGGAGATTCTCAAGGCTTGAGCCTTCAGACACCAAGGAGTTGATATCATTGCCCATAACTGTCAAATTTTTTCAAACATGTGGGTTATTATAAGTTTTGTGAAATGGTCCAAAGAGTGGAGGAGGTAGGTTTTCATGAGCATCTCATAGACATGCTTTCCACCACTTTGGAAGGAGACAAGGCCATCATTGTGGGTGTTGATTTCATATTCTTAGTAGATACCATATCTCATCCACAGACATGCCTAACCAAGGTGAGAAATGGTTTAAAAACCTAGACCTGGATGTTAGAAACTACAAACTCTAATCAAGTAGAAAGAGAAGGGATTGATGCATCCAAGATAGAATAACATACCAATTCAGGTCTCCATTAAGTAAGTCTGAAACAATTTGGAGGAAATTTGGGAAAAATTCAAAAACTCTTCGAAGGCACATTTTCCAGAAATGTCCTGTTTGGTCGCCTTTTTGCAGAAAAGATTGTGGAAAAAAAAATGAATTTTGGGAACGAGAGGATTTTTTTGTTCCTAAGGTATCAAAGTATAAAAACCTATCTCACGTTTTACATAGGTATTACAGAATGAGATATTGATTCACATCTTCACAACCTATTTTTTCTACCTGTGAAAAATCCTATTTGAGACACATTTTTGCAGAAACAACTGTAGCCAAAAAAGCACGAATTTCAAGAAACGGGAGGAGGTTTTTATTCAAGAAATGCCAAATAACACAAAATTATTTTATTTTTTCATAAAACCTCATGGTTAGGGAGATATCACTTAATATTGTAGGCCAATATTTCCAGAAAATTTAGAGTTTTGCATAGTTGGAATGCTAGGTGCGCAACACCCTTGGCGATGCGCTCTTTTACGAGCCACTTTTTGACCAAAAGGACACCACCATTGGATTAAAAATGACAAATAAATATATTAAATCTACTTTTCTAGCTTTGGTTTTCAAAACTATCAGGTAAAAATGTCAAAAAGCTAGAAATAAATCATGGTTCTGCCTTATTTTTGGCCTTGGCACTGCGCACTGAGAAGTTTTGGAAGAACCAATTTTAGACAGGACAAATAAATTCCATTCTGAAAAATAAAGAAATATTTGGAAAGTATACAGGATAATATTTCCAACGAGCTATCCTGGGCCTAATTTTGACACCTTGAAGGCACCCAAAATCAGGCTGCAACATGGATGGTATGTTTGACAAAGGGATGGCGTGTTTGACAGTTTTTTTTATTTTTCTCAGTTTTCACAGCAATTTTTATTTTCACTTTTCGAAATGATGATTTTACTTATGTAGTTGATGAATTAAATGTAATTTTCAAGTTTTTACTGTTACCTAGGGTAAATTCATTAGATGAAAACTCATGATGAGGTGTAATGAATCAGTTTGAAAAAAGTTAGGGATGAGTCATTTTGACCACCCTACACTCTAGGTTTTAGTTCAGACTTTGGTGGATCAGCTCCTCCTCTCATGGGTTCGAACCCTGAGGCTAGGAGAGATTTTTTTAGGTCTAAATGTTGTACTTTTTGACTGATTTTCAAAGGTTTGAATTAGTTGGATGTTGGCTTTTTGAACAAAGACTCTTTGTAATCATTTTGGAAAGAGCTTAATAAAAGTGTTGCAGCTATTTCTTTGGGATACCATTGGTATGGTTGTCTACCATTGTTTCTTATTATGTCTCATTATGTTTGAATGTATTGTATTCATAATTCATTGCACTTATATAGTATGGTCACTTTCAAGTTGAGAAACATAATTCATCTCACATGTTGTGTTTTGGGAAAGTTGTCATAGTATTCTCATCTTTCATTCAGTTTAGGAAGAATTCATATTTCATGCTCTTCCTAGCTCCTCACCCGTCTAAATCATTTCATCCTAAGAACCCTAATGTGCTAGCCTTCCTACCTACCTTGCACTAGTGAATGGATTATAACCCTAATCCTATTTTTCATGACCTATCTTATTTGACCTAATATCCCCATCTAGCAACCCAATCAAAAATAAAATCAAACCCCTTCTTCATTTCATACCTAGAATAAAACCCTAGTTTATCCAGCCCTATTGGTTATGACCTTGAGGAGAGAGCCCTCTCTAATTTGGTAGGGCTATATACCAAGCCAAAATATTGATCTGTGGTTACCTCTGTTGAGATTTCTTCTTCATCCTTACAAATATAGCGAAGTGATAACATTTTGGCGCTGTTGTCGGGGAAGTGAAAAGAAAAATATTCCCTGGGAAATAATGAAAAAGATCAGATCTGATTGTTGATGGTGAAAAATGATCAGGAAACAAGAAGGTTGTGCATCATTCACCTGGTGACTCCAAATCAGTTTCGAAATCAAATCCAAAGACTCCACTGGAGGATTAACCTTGTCAAGAAATATGAAAGGACAACATGGGAAGATATGGTATTCAAGTTGCACTTTCATTCAAGACATCATGTTCTTTATCATGAAATATTTCTTCTCTTTTCCTAAGAATGTCCACAAAGTTTTCCAAGGTATATTATTTTTGAGAAAATATCATGGACCTGTGTTGGATTACACTCCTTTAAAGGTTGTAAATACAAATTTCCCATACGCCTTTGATCTTGTTCCAGACCCTTTCCCCGAATCATATCATGACCATCTTAAAATTAATGAACCACAAGAGATCAAGGCTGATCCTACAACTTCTATACATACTCCTACACCTTGTAAAATTCTAGATAGATACAAACCATTCATCTTACCTCCTATACTACATGATTTCCCTCGAAGTCATTACCTATATCTGCCAAGGTTTGATGGTGAATGTGACAACATCACTATTGAGAGACATATGCAAAATTTTGAGACTTTCCTCAACCTTTTTGAAGTTGATGAAGAGGATGTCGGTATCAGGCTATTTTCTCTTTCTTTGCAAGGTGAAGTCAAGAGTTGGTTCAAAAACCTACCTGCTGCGAGCATCTCAAATTTTCCGCAGTTTGTCAAAGTTTTACTCGACAAGTGGGTGGTGAAAGAAAACACTCTCCTGATTTTAGAAAAGTATAACCAACTAAAAAGACAGCTAGGGGATACAGTACAATAGTTTTCTGCCATATTCAATCAAGTCTATTGTTCGATAGCTACTAATATAAGACCTGATCCTGGCTCAGCTCCCTTAAATTACCTGGATACCTTTGATTCGGAAATCGGGTTTTAGCTGAGAGAAAGGAACCTCGCAACACTTGAAGAGATGCAGAAAAATGCAGTAGATGTAGAGGCTAATATGATAATCAGAAGGGCAAAGTTGAAGGAAGAAGAGTGAAAGAACATTTCAGAGCACCTGACATCTTCAGAGGTAAAGCTCTATATTTTGGTAAGTACATTACAGGAAATGATTCAAAATATTACTATGACAGATGAATTTTCCATTCAATATCACCATGTCTCACTTATTGCATAAGAATAAGAAGTTGTTGGCCTTAAACACTTTCCTACTAATCCCAGCTACCATAGATTAGAAAATGGATTTTTAGATCAATCTGAGGAGAAACAATATGATGATCTAATGTGTATGTTTGATGATATTCTTCCTTTTGATGATTTGCCTAAGTATGATCAATATGACGAAATTTATGTTCTCCAAAGAGAAGATAATCTTGCGAACCAATCATCATATGGTTTGTGGGAGGAGGAAGTTCAGTTTCAGCAACTCGAATACAGTGATTAGATGATGCATATCATCTATGGTAGTGAGGACGAAAGTGTAGAAAAATTGGAAGTGAGTGAAGGATATTTGCCTCTTTGTTTTACTTCATTTCAATTCATCAAAGAAAATTTCATGCAATCATAAATCAGCATTCATTAAGTTTTGATCTTGATAATCAAAAGGGCAATGAAATCCTTGATCAAGACTCCTCAATTCTAGATTTGTAGCCACTTAGTTCCATTGAATGTCAGGTTGGAGATGAAGGCTTAAAAGTTGAAACATATGATCAAATGATCCAAGATGATTCTGTACCATTATGTTTTGAAGAATTTCATTTTTTGAAGGAAAATTTTCATAATGTCTCTAAAGAAAAGGATGACCAGCTTGTAGAAAGTCACACGGTCTCATTAGAAACAATGGAAAATAGGTTGTAGAAGTATTTTCAAGTTTTTCATGACCCTATAGCTAATGTGTTGGATGATATCTACAGTAAAAGTCCTTCTCCATTAGTTAACTACGAGCCTGAAAATAGTGTTGATATAAACTTGATCTGACAGCCGATTTCTTTGTCATTTTTAGCAGGAGTCTCATTACAAAGCTCATTCCAACATTTGCAGTCATATCATGATAGTAATGAAGAAGATTCTTTTTTTTTTGTTGATCATCAGGAAAAATTGGTTATTCATGAGTTTCACGATCCTTTTGTCAACTTTTTGTAGTCATCAAGGGAAGAAAGCACAAATTTTGGGAAAATTTTAAAATCAAGGTAGGAAGACTACCTAAAGCAGAGCAGTAATGAATTACATGGACTATAAATCAATATGTATTCCTATGAATATCCTTTTGTAGCATTCTTTAGGTCAACCAATGGTTTCATGCTATGAAATTTCATTAAGATTCAATCTAATTACAAGTTTTCACAGGAGTTTCCTTTTAGTAGTTATCTCTTCTTGCTCATAAGCAAGCACTTGCAGAGAATTCACCTAGCAGCCAGAATGATTACATGGTTACATTGGTTGTTCCATTTCACTTGATCAGGTGATGAATGGATCAGTTAGAGTAGGTTTTGTTGAATAAGCTCAATTCTTAGCATCTTTTTCAGTTTGTTAGTTGTGTTTCAATCAAGTAATTTAGTTTTCAATCTTGTTTTATGTCAATTTGAGTTTGTTTTGAGTCAGTATATTTCATTTGGTTTATCAGTTTACAGTCATGTTTATTAGTTTGAGTTTTTGAACGTATTGGCCCAATGAAAGAGGCATTGCTTTGCAAAATCTATAGTTATGTGGTTCTTGACACCTCTTTCAGAGCTATCATCCCCAATAAGGCCAATGTTAGTGTCAGTAATTGCATCATGCCATCAGTGATAAAAAAGCCTCTTTTCATTTCATTTTAAGGATCCCACTCATAATTTTTTTATCATTCCACTAGGTCATGCAAAAAATTAGTCACTGATGGTAGCCCTAGTCCAAAAACATCACTCTCCCCTAAATGTGATTACTTGCTGGCATATTTTCATACCTTGCTGACTGTACATCATCCATAAAGTCAATTTTATCATGCCATTTGCATCAGTCATGAGATCATCATGTCATCTTGAAATTCAATCCTTCAAAGGTCTCATTAGGTATTTTAGAGTTTTTAGAGTCAAATAAAACTCTATTTCATAGCGTAAGACCAACAAGTAGAGAGTGATAAAATAAACTTCTGTTCACCATGTGAAGATGATTTGTAAAAAGAAATGATTATTTCATCATGTAATTTTGAGTTCAAATGTAATTTGTTATATTTTCATTATGTAATTTTATGTCTTTCAAATGTAATAAGTACAAGGTTCCCAAGTTGCCAACCCAAGGTTACACATGTCAAAGCATGAAAATGTCAAATAATAGTGTTATCTAAGCTCATCAGTTTATCAGATGTCAAAGATAAAAGTCACATGCAGAGGTACAGTGTCAAAGTTCAAATATGAATGTGAAAAAAGTAAAATGGGTCCCAAAAGATAATTCATTCAATATATCAAGTATGAAGGCCATTAAAACATCAAATAGGCACTCATTTCCTCTCTAAGCCATCAATATCACCTTCACCTACACTCCATCTACCTCTCCTAAAATTTTCCCATGCCCATTCCTCTCATTTCCCTCACTTTCCTACAAACCCTAGCCTATTGCTACACTTTTGACACCTTCGTAAGTTAGGGTTGTGTTTTTCCCTTTTGGACCAATTCCCCTCACTCATTTCTAGAAATTACACCTCCCCACACTCTCTAACATCTCTCCCTACCCCCAAAAATTTTTCCAATAATTTATATAGCCCCTAACCCCTTCATTCCACTCCCTCTACAAGATCCCTTGTTTTCCCTACACTTATGGAGTGACCTTAGGAAAATCCTTTTTTTCTCCCTGATGGAATGTCCAAATTAATTTCTTGATAAGTCAAATGATAACTATACTAGAAGATATTTCCAATGAGCTATCATGAGCTCAATTTTTAGTTGAGTAAGGCCTCCAAAAGTTGCCTACAAGAGCACACTTCATTTTTTCACCCTCATTCTGCACTTTTTTAATAATCATGGGAGAATTGATTTTTGAGGGGATATACTTGATTATTTTCAGTTCTTGATAGGTCCGTTGTGTATCCAAGAGAGATATATTTCCAACGAGCTATCATGAGCTCAATTTGTAGCTCAAGAATGCCTCCAAAAGTGGTCTGCAAGATGGTGCTATGCCCTATGTGTTGCGTTGCATGTTTCCTCTTGGCATTGCACACATGCGTTGTGCAATGACACCTGATTTATGTGTTGTGCGCTTGCCCATTTTCCTCAAAAATTTCCAGAAACACCTCAAATATTTGTACCATTGCCTCTAGACTTCAGCAGTGGTGCCCATGGCTTCTAGAAAATCAAGTAAGCTATGATTTCTCCATTCCTCTTCTCCATCAAGTTGATTTTGTGTTTATGAAGTTTGTCAAAAGAAATTGGTGTCTTTATTCAAGTTTAAAACCCTAGTTTACCGCAAAAATTCCCATTACATTCTCAAATCCCAAATTATATTCCCTAAACCTTCATTACCCTTCCCACATTGTAAAAAAAACCTTTCCTAAAACCCTACATTACATTTCCCTTTCTTGAAAGCCTTTCATCCCTTAAAACCCTAAGCCCTAGGTACATTATTTTCCTAGGCTCCCAATTCCCTACAACTGTAATTAATTTCCTATTACTAACCCCTATACATCCCTACTCTCTGTCTCATCCCTTAAATTCATAAATCCCTACTGCCATCTCCCTCAGTTTCCCTATCCCATTACCTATTCCTAAAAACCGCATTCCACCATCATCACACCTCCGAAGGGTTTTAACACTAAAACACCATGGTAGAAAAAGAAAATAGAAACTATAGTGAGGGAGAAGAAAGAGAGGAGAAAAGACACAAAAAAGGAGGTATATTCTCAAGGCTTGAGCCATCAGACACCAAGGATTTGATATCATTACCCCTAGCAGTCAAATGTTTTCAAGCATGTGGGTTATTATAAGTTTTGTGAAATGGTCCAAAGAGTGGAGGAGGTAGGTTTTCATGAGAAGCTCACAGACATGTTTTCCACCGATTTTGAAGGAGAAAATGCCATCATTACAGATGTTATTTAATATTCTCATTAGATGCTATATCTTAGCCACAAACATTCCCAACCAAGGTGAGAAATGGTTTAAAAACCTAGACCTGGATGTTCAAAACTACAAACCCTAATCAAGTAGAAAGAGAAGGGTAAGTTCGATTTTCTCATTGATGCATAAAATATAGCATAACATACCATATCAGGTCTCCATGAAGTAATTATGAAACAATTTTGAGGAAATTTGAAGAAAAGTTGGAAAATTTTCAAAAACTCTTCAAAGGCACATTTTCCAGAATTGTCCTGTTTGGTTACCTTTTTTCAGAACCGATTCTTTCCAAAAAAAAATTTAATTTTGGAAAAAGAGAGGAGTTTTGTGTTCCTAATATAGAAAATTACAAAAACCTATCTCACCTTTTACACATGTATTACAGAATGAGATATTCATTTGCATATTCACAACCTATTTTCTGCCTATGCAAAATCCTGTTTGAGACACCGTTTTGCAGAAAAGATTGTGGAAAAAAATGCATTTGGAGAAAAGGGAGGAGGAATTTGTTAAAAACATGAAAAAGAACAAAAACCTCTCTCAAGTTTCCAAAAAATCTCATGGTTAGTGAGATATTGCTCCATCTTGTAGGCCAATGTTTCCAAAAAATTCAGAATTTTTGCACAGCTGGAATGCTAGGCGCGCAATGCCCTTGGAGCTGCGCTCTTTTTTGAGCCACTATTTTACCAAAATTCCACCACCATTGGATTAAAAATGACAAATAAATCTAATAAATCCACTTTTCCATCCTTGGTTTGCAAAAGTAGGAGGTCAAAATGTCAAAAAACAAGCAAAAAATCATGGTTCTACCTTATTTTTTGCCTTGGCACTGTGCACTAAGAAGTCTTGGAAGAATCAATTTCTGACAGGTGAAATCAAGTCCATTCTGAAAAATAAAGGCATATTTGGAGATTATACAAGATAATATTTCTAACGAGCTATTGTGGGCCCAATTTTGACACCAGGAAGGCACCCAAAATCAGGCTGCAACATGGATGGTGTGTTTGACAGTTGTTTGATTTTTCTTAGTTTTCACTGTAGTTTTAATTTTCAGTTTGGGAAACGACGACTTTACTTATATAATTTATGATGTAAATTATTTTCATTTTTTTACTATTACCTAGGGTAAATACATTTGATTAAAACTCATGATGAGGTGCAATGAATTAGTTTGCAAAAAGTTAGGGATGAGTCAATTTAACCACCCTACACTCTAGGTTTCAGTTCAAACTTTGGTGGATCAGCTCATCCTCTCATGGTTTCAACCCCTGAGGTTGGGAGAGGTTGTTTGAGGTCCATATCTTGTACTTTTTGACTCATTTTCAAAGGTTGGAATCAGTTGCATGTTGGCTTTTTTATTAGAGACTCTGTGTAAACATTTTGGCTGGAGCTTAATAAAAGTGTTGCAGCTATTTCTTTGGGATACCTATGGTATGGTTGTCTAGCATTGTTTCTTCTTATGTCTCATTATGTTTTAATGTATTGTCTTCATAATTCATTGCACTTCTATTGTATGATCACTTTCAAGTTGAGAAACATAATTCATCTCACATGCTGTGTTTTGGGAAAGTTGTCATAGTCTGCTCATCTTTCATTCAGTTTAGGAAGAATTCATCTTTCATGCTCTTCCTAGCTACTCACCTACCTGAATCATTTCATCCAAAGAAACCTAATGTGCTAGCATTCCTACCTACCTTTCCCCGTTGAATGGATTGTAACCCTAATCCTATTTTCCCTGACCTAGCTTATTTTACCTAATATCCCCATCCATCAAACCAATAAAAAATCAAATCAAACCCATTTTGAATTTAATACCTAGCCTAAAACCGTAATTTATCCAGCCCTCTTGGCTGTGAACTTATGGAGAGATACCTCTCTGGTTTGGTAGGGCTATATACCAAGCCAAAAGATTGGTCTGTGGTTACCTCTGTTGGGATTTCTTCTTCATCCTTAGAAATCTAGTGGTGTGATAACACTATGTATCTATGTGTATTTCCTTTATCATAAAGACATCTATATGCCTCAGCTTCCATAAGGATAACTATTGTCATTGAGTTTCTTAACATTGACTCCATAAGCCCAATGATATTAAATGTTGATCAACGGTTGTCATTGATGTCAACCCAAGCAGCACCAGCGGCTACCCCAATATTTCATGGGAATTTTGACCTACCAAATTACTATATTTTGGGTTGAAAATTCTTTTGATGGTTTCTACTCATCGAGATGTTTCCGTTGATATATGGCACGCCACGTAATTCTTCACCGTTTGAGAGATATTCATGTTTGAAGTTTGTAACCACAATTAGTGGGCTAAAACCCCATGGGGTTGTGGCATGGGTCATTGAAAATTCAACAATTAATAATTTTTAAGCTCCTAAAATCCCTCCCATGTTCACTTGTTGAAGCCCCTCTCAACCTAAGCATTTATATAAATTGTGATCCTCATATCCTCCTTATGTAGGGATTTCACAATCTGAAACAGGTCATCGTGGAATTTGCGCTCTAAAATTTTTTTCTACGAAGGTTTAGAAGCTGAAATTTTTATGAGGCAAATCAAAAATCTCGAGGAAGCTCCTGTAAAAATTTTAGATCAAGGTGTGCAATATTTTCGGAGATATGATCTGTGAAATTCAGTGTTTTTGCAGGCTCTTGAAATTCATCTCAAAGAAGTGACCTTGGTAAAATTGTCATAACTGTCTCTCTGAGTATCGGATTGGAATTATGTAAAAAGTGGAAGATAGTGCATGGGTTGTAGTTTTCTTTGAATAAATTTCAAAGCCTAATGAAGAAACAATGACATGAGGCACGCCGTACAAGTTTGCTCTACTGAACTTGTCCATAATTAGGCCATTGTGAGAGATTGGGCGTAACTCTCCCTTGAGGAATCCAAATTGGGTCACACCTATGGCATTGGAAAGAAGACTTAGAGAACTACTATAGGGATGAAAATAACATATTGGGGATCTAATATAATATAGATACAATAGATTCGATATTGAGCTCCTAGAAGGAAAGAAAAGGCTAGATCATGTGTTGTCAAGGGATGTAAAGGACCAGAATTTCCAGGGCAGCAAAGCAAAGCAAGGTGCAGCAAAAGGTAGCATGAAAAGAGAAACAACCAAGGTGCAAAACAACAATAAGAAGTTCACCACATGAATTCTTCGAGTGGGCAGCACTACATACAGTCATTGTAAAGGTATCATTGTACTAAGTCATTGTAAATGCATCATTGTAAAAATTGTACAAGTGTCGATCTGCCAAGAGTTGAAGAGACAGTGTTGGGAGGTCTAGGATCATCATTAGGTGGTTGTGTCATAGTTGGGGTTATGGTCTAGTCTGTCTTCTTCTTCTACATCATTATATATTATTGTAAAGTGGACCATTTTCCCTGGTATGGGAGTCCATTCTTGTTTTATTCTTCTATAGGGTGGTAGGGTGGTGCTAGGGTGAGTTGTAGCTCAATGGGTGTTGGGGCATCCATTCAGTTGACTACTGAAGAATCTCGGGTATTGGAGCATCCATCCAATGGGAGCTGGAGAAGAATGCTTTTCTAGATTCTAGGAAGTTGGAGCTTTATTTTCAATTGGAGTTGAATATTAAAGAATTATTAGAAAATCATTAGGTGGTTTTTGTCCCAGAGTGGGTTTCCACCTTAAAAAATGTGTGCATTTTTGTTCCTTTTGTTTACTTCTATCATTGTACAAACACTGGCAATAATTGAAGATTAACTAATGCTCTAATTGAAAGGAATACTGATTACCCCCCCCCCCAGTATTTCCAACAATTGGTATCAGAGCTTGGTTCCTTCAATATTAGTTTAACAGCTGGAAGGAGGTCATGGAGCATACCAAGAATGGTGTACCTTTGTTCAATGAGAATAACTATGCACTCTGGAAAGGAATAATGGAGTTCTCTTGGCGCAATGTTACGAAGTATGGGACACTGTTCAAAATGGATTTACAGCAACCGCGGATGAACAATGTAAGAATAATTTGGTAAATGATGCGAAAGAAAAGAATATTATTATCATTGGACATATTGTATCTGCTTATCATAAGGCGTTGGGTTGTAAAACTGCCAAAAATGCATGGGACAAGCTTGAGAATATATATGCAGGTGACTCAAATGTCAAAGAAGCAAAACTTCAAATCTATAGAGCAAAATTTGAGTAGCTCAGAATGAAAGAATATTGCAACATTGATGCATACTCCAATTACGTTGATGAAATAACCAATACTCTGGAAGGATTGGGAGAGCCAGTTGATGAGAAGCCTATTATACGAAATATTCTTAGAACGTTACCAGGAATATTCAACCCAAAGTTATCGGTCTTAGAATATAGTGCAAATCTGGAAAAACTCAGCAAAGAGGAATTACATGGAGTTCTCATAGCATATGAAATGATACTTGATGAAGAAGAGGGTACTTCGCATCTAGAAACTACGTTCGTTACATCTAAGAAAACCAATAAGGACAAACAACCTTCAATTGAAAAGACATGCACCTGCAAGTGTGAAGAAAATGGAGATGATGAAGAAGGTATTTTAGATGAATAATATGCTTACTTTACGAGAAAACTAAAAATTGGTAAGGGAAAATTCAAAGGTAAACTTCCATTGATATGTTTCAGTTGTGGTGAGGTTGGGAATTTTGCATCAAAATGTCCGAACAAAAGTGATGACAACTCAGAAGGAAAGAAAGGCTTTAATAAATTCAACAAGCAAGGATCCAAAAGGAACTTTCTCTCTAAAGAAGATATCTCATCATCCGATGAAGACAATGACAACGAAGAAGAAGCCAATGAGAGAGTATTTTTTATGGCCAAGCACAATAAACAAGAGGTATCAAATAATGAAGAAGAAGGGTTGACCTTAGAAGAATCTTCTAAGGAAGAAATCAAGCTTATAAAAAAGCTTAAGGCTGAGAAGATCTGTTCCAATACTCTTGAAGAACAAGTTCAAGGTCTCAAAATTGAAGTTGAAGAACACAAATGCATTGAAGATTCACTTCAAAATAATTTGGAAGAAAGAAACCAAGAAAGGGAAGAATTAGAAGCCGAAGTGGTCTCATTGCGTAAGGAAGTGAAGAAGGGAAAAACTATCCAAAACTATGCCAATATCTCAAGGGCATTGGAAGAACTCATCAACAATAAACGATCTTACAATGACAGAACTAGCCTTGGTTACAAAGAAGAATAAGCAGCATTTTCTACAACAAATTACAATGAACCTATGAGATCTGACATGCATGTAGACTTCATTGGACAAGATTTGCAAGAACATTATTGGAAGACAATTCCTCCACAAATATTTCCATCCAGGTACCAACATATTTTTTATGGATATTGTTATTCATGTGGAAATTTTGGTCATAAAGTTTTAGAATGTCGCACGTACCCTAGGAACCAATACAATTCTAGGAGATCTGTCAAATATGAACCTCCCGGGGCTCAACAAAACATCAATAGATTTGAACATTTAAGAAATAATATTGAATGTTGCAAATGTCGAAACTTTGGACACATAGCCAGAGACTGCAGACTTGAAAATCCTCTAGAAGAATCTTCGAAGCCACAGAATGGAAAACCATGGAAGAAGAAGAAGGCCAATAATTGTGCTCTCACTCTCAAGGCTTAAAACAACAAAGATGTGTGGTATGTTGATAGCAGTTGCTCAACGCATATGACTGGAGATAGAAAGAAATTTGTATCTCTGAAAGAGAAGAAGGATGGAACTGTGTCCTTTGGAAATGATGGATCTTCAAATGTTATAGGATCAGGTACCGTTACTCTCAGAAGAAAAGATGCTATAGCCAAGAATGTTCTATTGGTTGAAAGCATGAATCACAATCTGCTCAGTGTTGGACAAATATGTGATCAAGGACACACAATACTATTCAACTCCACAAACTATGAAATTAGGAAAGGCAGGTATGGTGAAATTTTGGATATAGAAAGTCGAGCTCCAAATGACATATATGTTATGTATGAAGTAACTAAAGCATGTCTAATAACTAAATAGGATGATATAATATTTGGTAGAAATGATGATCGACTAAGTAAAAAGTTTGCTACAAATATGCAAAGTGATTTCAATATGTCTTTACTTGGTGAGCTTACATACTTCTTTGTTGGCAATATGATGCTGAGTGTTGTCCTTGATGGCAACCCACTTGATGAAGATGATGGCAACCTACTTGATGAAGTTGTCCCTGATGGAATATGTCTTGATGAACTTGTTAAATGATGTAAATCTGATGTATATACAATGAGTACAGAAGGTATTGATGGAAGGAATGTCAGTATGTGCTAGAACATGATGAAAAGAGTATGTCTCAAGGCATACGCGGATTTGTCTAGACAAAGTAGCGTATGCACGTGGGAAATAACGTGCCAAGTCGCGTATGGGAAAAAGCGCTCTAAATATGTAAAACCAGGGGTAACCACCATGGTATTGACCCATTGTATTGAGTAATGATTCGTCTATGTGACCCCATCTAGGAATACCATCGAAAGTAATGTGGTTTTGGCTCATGGTATTGATAAAGGGTAAACCTATATAAGGAGAAGAAATTCATTATGCAAATGTGTGCAAGAAGTTTAAGCTTGAATGAATACTTCTCTCTGAAGCATATCTGAATGGAAAGGGTTATAGTTGAATGAAAGATCTGAATGTATGATGCACCAATGAAGAAATGATGAAGAAGGGAATCTAGATCTAGAATGTATTTGTATCTGCTAGATCTGTTTATGGAATGATTAGATCTGAGATGAGGTGAACATCTGTCTGAAGTAAAGGGTAAAATCTGAGTGATGTATCTGTTCTGAAGAATTGCAATAACCTAAATGTCTGAAGGACTATACATAGTTCGCCGTAGAGTAAGCGCGTATATACGCGGGTTTGCTGAAGAGAAAGCACGTATGGGCAGTAAAATTAGCTCTATAATATGTACAAAAGTATACGCGGGTTTGTATGGTTGAAGGCGCGTATATACGCAGGATCAGTGAAAGGAAAGCGCATATGAAGATTAGGGTTTTCTGAAGTATGAAGTATCAAATGTCTGATCTGTTCTGCTGTGTTACTGCTATCTGTTGATAATGTATGATTGAGCTCAAATGTATGGAGTGGGTCCAGTCTCAAAATATGATGAAACATGGCCTGCAAGTTGTGATCTAAAGGAAGCTTTGGATCCAGTGTGAAAATTGATGAAACGTGGTCCATGATGGTGCTGAGGGTTGTAGCCTTCAGTCAGGGGGTTGTAGCTCCCTTCCAGGTGAGGCTGGTAAACGAGATCAGGGGGTCATAGCTCCCTTCCAGGAGAGGCTGGTAAACGAGAGCAGGGGGTCGTAGCTCCCTTCCAAGAGAGGCTGGTAAATGAGCATAGGTGGGTGCCTACGTACTGGTATGAGTCTACGCCAGTACATAGTTGTAAGATGTTTTCTTTATAATAAAATATTGAAGGCTGAGACAACGGAAGCGGTGGTTTTCTCCCGACTTAGGTTTCCACCTAAAATCCTGGTGTTCATGTGTGATGCTTATGTGTGATGGTTTATTCTATTATTACTGCACATGCTTACTGTTATCTAATCGTCAGAAGAAAGAATGTTGCATAGAAATAAGTAAAGAATTAATGGCATAATAAGATCTCTATGTATACGCGAGTTTTATGAAGGATATCCGCGTGTATATGTGAGTCTGGTTCAGAAAAGTAGCGTATGGGTTTTGAAGTAAGAAAAAGTAAAAATATTTGAGTAAGTCCTAAATACTGATTCACCCCCCCCCCCCCCTCTCAGTATTTTTCCCAACAATTGGTATCAGAGTAGGTCCTTCTGCAGAAGCTTGATCGCTTGAAGGAGATCCATCACAATGGGGAAGAAGCGAAAGAATAAGGCAACTCAAGGAAAGGAGATATCTCAGAAAACATGTGCAGCAGAAAATGAAGAAGATGAAACAGGTAGTGATTGTTGTTCTTGTGATATTCTTCTTTGTGCAAGCAATGGTGAAGATAGTGAAAGTAATGCTATGGACCTAGAAGAAGTTATAAAAGATCAACAAAGAATATTTAATGAAAAGGAATCTGCCTACAAAGATTTGGTCTCTAGACTGAAAAGGATGTACGATGATGTATCCAATCGAAGTAAAGGATTTAAAGCAAAAATCATCTCTCTAAAAGAAGATCTAGAAAAATCAAATAAGAAGAATGAAGGACTTGAAGCTGAAATCATCTCCCTCAAAGAAGATCTGGAAGATTCAAATAAGAAGAATGAAAGATTTGAAGCTGAAATCATCTCTCTTAAAGAAGATCCAGAAATATCAAATAAGAATAATGAAGAAATCATCTCTCTGAAAGCAAATCTTGAAGCATCGAATAAGAAGAATGAAGAACTCTTACAAACTTTTGAAGAAGGAAAAAGGGTTGAAGAAAGTATGAAGAAGCAATGCCAAAGCTTGGAGGTTGAGGTAAATATTCTCAAAGGTAAATTAGAAGAAAAAGATAAATTGTTGAGGTTTCAAGATAGTACTACGATTCTGGAAAATATTCTTAGTAGTCAAAGGTCTCCCTCTATCAAACTTGGTCTTGGTTTTCATGAAACTGTTAAAGGAGAATCTAGTTCTGAGGAAGTGCTAAGATTCAAAGGATATCAATGCAAAGCTTTGAAGTGTTGAAAGAAGCAAAAGGTCAGCAGACAATCATGAATTTCTCAAAGGAAATCATTCAAATAATGTTGAATTCTTGAAATTTCATAATCATGGACATGTTGCGACCAATTGCAGAAGCGGTGTTTCGGCCACAAAACAAACGGATCCTACATGAAAGGTACTCAGGACAATTCCAGGGATATTTTTTTTTCATGTAACAAGTATGGACATAAAACGTGGGTGCAGAGGAAGATTAGAAATACTCATTATGATTCTTATGCTTATTTCTACGGCCACATATTATGTTATTCTTGTAGCAAGTATGGACATGTAGAAAAGAATCTCGTTGAGCAGTCCAGAAAGTGGACTTGTTCAGCACACAATTAGAAAGTTCAAGCAAATTTGGAAAAAGAAGGAGGACCGGTCAGAAACGTAGGGAATACTGACCCTACTGCAGTCATCAGCTTCTGAAGCTTACTTCTCTTAATGACTAAAGAAGTGATGTGAGATACATTATAGGGATTAGTAATGTATCGTTACAGGGGGAGCGATGTATGGTGATTGATTGTTTTAGTAATTCTGGGTATGATTCAATGTACTTGAGCATGCGACATGAAGAAGACGGGTGGAAGGACCTGATTGGGGAGATGAGGAATGTGAAATTTTCTATAATTCACTTTCCATACGTGAGTTCAGTGGAGCCGTCACACGTATACACGCGAGTTCCGGCGAGACACGATCGCGTATCCCGTGGTAGTGAGTGGGATAGCCAGGCAGAAGATCGGGAAGCGAGAGTTTCGGGGGAGCATCGGTCACATTGCTAATGATTGTACTATTAGCATTATTAAGTTATACTCATGCTAATGAAATGTGATACATGGTTTCCTATGTTGAATATTATGGATGAGGAGGGGTCTTATTTGATGAAGAATCTCTTTTGGATATGGTGGGAGTCTTATGATTAAATAGGATAGATCATGTAGTTGTTCTGCTCTTGATGACTTGCTGTTAAAAGTATTCAGATTGCACAAGCTAAGGAGGAGCCTTGGACATATGGAAAGGATGTTTGGATGCAAATTTTCAGGGGGAGCACTAGTCTTGCTGAGTATAATGCATTGTTGGCATTATGATGATTCTAAAATATGATCTCTCTCTTGAGGTTTTTCTGGTATTGATCATAAAAAGTCATACTTGTAATTTGATAAAAAGGTCTTGTTGAGACCCATGATGTAAAATTGTAATATTCAGTCATGCAAGGGCTTGTCAAAATTTCTAAACCCACTTGGTTAGGTAGCTGAGTCAAATTTGTAAACCCACTTGGTTGGGTAGTTAAGTTGAGATGTGTAAACCCACTTGGTTGGGTATTTGAGTCTCATATGTAAATCCACTTGGATGGATATTTGATGTAAGTATGAGTCATTGGTGATAGGAAGGTCATAGAGTCATTTACTTCATTGAAAAATATGTTTGTAGGTTCATCATGAACTCAGGGGGAGCATGCTCACTTCTCTGTACATCAGATCTGCAGAATGCTTCCTTCTACAAGAGGAGAAAAGCCTTGTGTTGGTTTTGGTCCGCCCTTTGCCCTTGATTTCAAAGGGGGAGAGTGACATGGTGTTTGAATAAAGAGAAGAATGGTGTCAAGAGTGACATGGTGTCATTTAATATTCTTAATGTATCTATACATTTGCGGTGATAGAATCCATAATTGGTTGCCATCAAGTCCAAAGGGGAGATTGTTGGCAATATGATCTTTGAGTGTTGTCCTTGATGGCAAACCACTTGATGAATGTGGCAACCTACTTGATTTGTCCCTAATGGAATATGTCTTGATGAACTTGTTAAATGATGTAAATCTGATGTATATACAATGAGAACGAGAAGGTAATGATCGAAGGAATAATGGAAATATTTTAAGTGTGATGAAAAAAGTGCATGGCTCAAGGCATGCTCAGTTTGTCTATACAAAGTAGCGTATGCACGCGGAAATAACGTGCCAAGTCATGTATGGGAAAAAGCGCTCTAAATATGTAAAACCAGGGGTAACCACCATGGTATTGACCCATTGTATTGAGTAATGATTCGTCTATGTGACCTCGTCCAGGAATACCATCGAAAGTAATGTGGTTTTGGCTCATGGTATTGATAAAGGCTAAACCTATATAAGGAGAATAAATTCATTATGTAAATGTGTGCAAGAAGTCTGAGCTTGAATGAATACTTCTCTCTGAAGCATATCTGAATGGAAAGGGTTACAGTTGAATGAAAGATATGAATGTATGATGCACCAATGAAGAAATGATAAAGAAGGGAATCTAGATCTGGAATGTATTTGTATCTGCTAGATCTGTTTATGGAATGATTAGATCTGAGATGAGGCGAAAATCTGTCTGAAGTAAAGGGTAAAATTTGAGTGATGTATCTATTCTGAAGAATTGCAATGACCTAAATGTCTGAAGAACTATACGCTAGTTCACCGCAGAGTAAGCGCATATATACGCGGGTTTGCTGAAGAGAAAGCGCGTATGGGCAATAAAATTAGCTTTGTAATATGTACAGAAGTATATGCGGGTTTGTATGGTCGAAGGCGCGTATATACGCAGGATCAGTGAAAGGAAAGCGCGTATGAAGATTAGGGTTTGCTGAAGTATGAAGTATCAAATGTTTGATCTGTTATGCTGTGTTACTGCTATCTGTTGATGATGTATGATTGAGCTCAAATGTATGGAGTGGGTCCAGTCTGAAAATATGATGAAACGTGGCCTGCAAGTTGTGTTCTAAAGGAAGCTTTGGATCTAGTGTGAAAATTGATGAAACCGTGGTCCATGGTGGTGGAGAGGTTGTAGCCTTCGATCGGGGAGTTGTAGCTCCTGTATCCTTCCGGGTGAGGAGCATTTGGTAAACGAGAAAAGCGGGGTCGTAGCTCCCTTCCGGGAGAGGCAGGTAAACGATAGGGGGTCGTAAGCTCCTTCGGGAGAGACGGTAAACGAGCGCGGTGGGTGCACGGCGTCTTTGGTAGGAGGAACATTACTTTTACATGTTATGGGTGTTTTTCTCTATAATAAAATATTAAAATTTGAGACAGCGGCGGCGGTGGTTTCTCTGTTTCTTAGGACACACTAAATCCTGGTGTTCTTGTGTGATGCTTATGTGTGATGTTTTATTCTGTTATTACTGCACATGCTTACTGTTATCTAATCATCAGAAGAATGAATGATGCATAGATCTAAATAAAGAATGAATGTTGCATAATAAGATCTCTGTATATACGTGATTTTTATGAAGGATATCCGCGTGGATACACTAGTTGGCTTCATAAAAGTAGCGTATGGGTTTTTAGAGAATGAAAAAGTAAAAGTTTGAGTAAGTCCTAAATACTGATTCACCCCCTCCCCCCCCTCTAAGTATTTTTCCCAACAATTAGTTTTAGAGCAGGTCCTTCTGAAGGAGCTTGATCGCTTGAAGGAGATCCGTCACAATGGGAAAGAAGCAAAAGAAGAAGGCTGCTCAAGGAAAGGAGATATCTCAAAAAACTTGTGCAACAGAAAATGAAGAAGATGAAACAGGTAGTGATTGTTGTTCTAGTGATTTTCTCCTTTGTGCAAGCAATGGTGAAGATAGTGAAAGTAATGCTATGGACCTAGAAGAAGTTATAAAAGATCAACAAAGAATATTTAATGAAAAGGAATCTGCCTACAAAGATTTGGTCTCTAGACTGAAAAGGATGTACGATGATGTATCCAATCGAAGTAAAGGATTTAAAGCAGAAATCATCTCTCTAAAAGAAGATCTGGAAAAATAAAATAAGAAGAATGAAGGACTTGAAGCTGAAATCATCTCCCTCAAAGAGGATCTAGAAGATTCAAATAAGAAGAATGAAAGATTTGAAGCTGAAATCATCTCTCGCAAAGAAGATCCAGAAATATCAAATAAGAAGAATGAAGAAATCATCTCTCTGAAAGCAGATCTCGAAGCATCGAATAAGAAGAATGAAGAAGTTTTACAAACTTCTGAAGAAGGAAAAAGGGTTGAAGAAAGTATGAATAAGCAATGCCAAAGCTTGGAGGTTGAGGTAAATATTCTCAAAGGTAAATTAGAAGAAAAAGATAAATTGTTGAGGTTTCAAGATAGTACTAAGATTCTAGACAATATTCTTAGTAGTCAAAGGTCTCCCTCTATCAAACTTGGTCTTGGTTTTCATGAAACTGTTAAAGGAGAATCTATTTCACAAGGAAGTGCTAAAGATTCAAAGGATATCAATGCAAAGCCTGAAGTGTTGAAAGAAGCAAAAGGTCAACCGACAATCATGAATTCTCAAAGGAAATCATTCAATAATGTTGAATGCTTTAAATGTCATAATCATGGACATGTTGCAGCCAATTGCAGAAGCAGATTGTTTCAGCCAAAAAAAAACAGATCCTACATAGAAAGGTACTTTGGTTTCTTCAAGGGATATTGTTTTTCATGTAACAAGTATGGACATAAAGCAGCTGATTGCAAAAGAAGGAAGATTAGAAATACTCATTATGATTCTTATGCTTATTTCTCTGGACACATGATATGTTATTCTTGTAACAAGTATGGACATGTAGAAAAATAATGCAGGTTGAACAGATCCGAGAAAGTGGACAATTTTCAGCACACAATTAGAAAGTTAGAGCAAATTTGGAAAAAGAAGGAGGACCAGTCAGAAACGTAGGGAATATTTACCCTACTGTAGTCCTCAACTTCTGAAGCTAACTTATCTTAATGACTGCAGAAGTGATGTGAGATACATTATGGAGCTTAGTAATGTATCGTCACAGGGGGAGCGATGTATGATGATTCTCATGGTTGATTTGGCAAATCTGGTTATGATTATTGCTGACAGAGCATCTGACATGAAGAAGACAGGTACAGGAAGGAAAAATTCAGGGGGAGATGGAGGAATGTGAAATTTTCTATAATTCACTTTCCATACGCGGGTTCAGTGAACTAAATCCGCGTATACATGCGAGTTCCAGCAGACACAGTCGCGTATGCATTGATGATAAGAGAATTGGGATGACAGCTGAAGATCAGGAGCAGAGGTTTAGGGGGAGCATCAGTCTGACTGCTAATGATTGTACTATTAGCATTATTCTGGTTATACTCATGCTAATGAAATGATACATGGTTTCTTATGTTGAAGATTATGGATGAGCCCGGATTACTTATTTGATGAAGAATATCTTTTGGATATGATGGAAGTCTTATGATTCGGAGATCCCGACAGATCATGCAGATATTGTTGTTGATGAATTGCTGTTAAAAGTATTCAGATTGCACAAGCTAAGGAGGAGCCTTGGACATATGGAAAGGATGTTTGGATGCACATTTTCAGGGGGAGCACTAGTCTTGCTGAGTATAATGCATTGTTGGCATTATGATGATTCTGAAATATGATCTCTCTCTTGAGGTCTTTCTGGTATTGGTTATAAAAAGTCATTCTTGTAATTTGATAAAAAGGTCATGATGAGACCCATGATGTAAAATTATAATATTCAGTCATGTAAGGACTTGTTCAATTTGTAAACCCACTTGGTTGGGTAGTTGAGTCAAATTTGTAAACCCACTTGGTTGGGTAGCTGACTCAAAATATGTAAACCCACTTGGTTGGGTATTTGAGTCTCATATGTAAATCCACTTGGTTGGATCTTTGATGTAAGTATGAGTCATTGGTGATAGGAAGGTCATAGAGTCATGTACTTCATTGAAAAATATGTTTGTAGGTTCAGCATGAACTCAGGGGGAGCATGGTCACTTCAGTGTACATCAGATCTACAGAACGCTTCCTTCTACAAGAGGAGAAAAAAACCTTGTGTTGGTTTTGGTCCACCCTTTTCCCTTGATGTCAAAGTGGGAGAGTCACATGGTGTTTGAATAAAGAGAAAGAATGGTGTCAAGAGTGACATGGTGTCATTGTATTCTTAATGTATCTATCTGTTGTGGTGATCAAACACCATCGTGGTTGCCATCAATTCCAAAGGTGGAGATTGTTGGCAATATGATGCTGAGTGTTGTCCTTGATGGCAACCCACTTGATGAAGATGATGGCAACCACTTGATGAAGTTGTCCCTGATGGAATATGTCTTGATGAACTTGTTAAATGATGTAAATCTGATGTATATACAATGAGTACAGAAGGTAATGATGGAAGGAATGTCAGTATGTGCTAGAACATGATCAAAAGAGTATGTCTCAAGGCATACGCAGATTTGTCTAGACAAAGTAGCGTATGCATGCGGGAAATAACGTGCCAAGTCGCGTATGGGAAAAATCGCTCTAAATATGTAAAACCAGGGGTAACCACCATGGTATTGACCCATTGTATTGAGTAATGATTCGTCTATGTGACCCCGTCCAGGAATACCATCGAAAGTAATGTGGTTTTGCCTCATGGTATTGATAAAGGGTAAACCTATATAAGGAGAAGAAATTCATTGTGCAAATGTGTGCAAGAAGTCTGAGCTTGAATGAATACTTCTCTCTGAAGCATATCTGAATGGAAATGGTTACAGTTGAATGAAAGATCTGAATGTATGATGCACCAATGAAGAAACGATGAAGAAGGGAATCTAGATCTGGAATGTATTTGTATCTGCTAGATCTGTTTATGGAATGATTAGATCTGAGATGAGGCGAACATATGTCTGAAGTAAAGGGTAAAATCTAAGTGATGTATCAGTTCTGAATAATTTCAATGACCTAAATGTCTGAAGAACTATACGCTAGTTCGCCGCAGAATAAGCGCGTATACACACGGGTTTGCTGAAGAGAAAGCGCGTATGGGCAGTGAAATTAGTTCTATAAAATGTGCAGAAATATACGTGGGTTTGTATGGTCGAAGGTGCGTATATACGCAGGATCAGTGAAAGGAAAGCAAGTATGAAGATTAGGGTTTTCTGAAGTATGAAGTATCAAATGTACGTACGTTACGTTGTGTTCTTGCTATACGTTGGTGATGTATGGTTGAACTTAAAAGTATGGAAAGGGTCCAGTATGAAAATATGATGAAATGTGGCCTGCAAGTGGTGTTCTATTGAAGTTGTTGGATCCAGTGTAAAAATTGATGAAACGTGGTCCAAGGTGGTGCTGAAGGTTGTAGCCTTCAGTCAGGGGGTTGTAGCTCCCTTCCAGGTGAGGCTGGTAAACGAGATCGGGGGGTCGTAGCTCCCTTCCAGGTGAGGCTGGTAAACGAGAACGGGGGGTCGTAGCTCCGCTGGGAGAGGCAGTAGCGAGTGCGGTGGGTGCTGCTTGTTGGTAGGAGAATTTAGCGAGCTATATGTTACCTGGAATATTTTCTTTATAATAAAATATTGAAGGCTGAGATAACGGCAGCGGTGGTTTTCTCCCGACTTGGGTTTCCACCTAAAATCCTGGAGTTCTTGTGTGATGGTTTATTCTGTTATTACTGCACATGCTTACTGTTATCTAATCATCAGAAGAATAAATTTTTCATAGATCTAAGTAAAGAATTAATGGCATAATAAGATTTCTGTATATACGCAAGTTTTGTGAAGGGTATCCGCGTATATACGCGTGTCTGGTTCTGTAAAGTAGCGTATGGGTTTTAGAGCATGAAAAAGTAAAAAATTTTGAGTATGCCCTAAATACTGATTCACCCCCCCCCCCTCTCAGTATTTTTCCGTCTTCAAATATCTCAGCAAGAGAAAGGAATATTTATATGTCAAGCCAAGTACATCAAAGAAATGCTCAAGAAATTCAAAATGGAAGATTGCAAACCCATCCTTACTCTGATGGTAACAGGTTGAAAATTGAGCATAGACGACTCATCTAAGGATGTGGATCAAAGATTGTACAGATCTATGATTGGTATTCTTCTATATGTAACAGCCTTCTCGCCAGATGTTATGCAAGCAGTTGGACAAGTAGCAAGATTCCAAGTAGCACCAAAAGAATCACATATTATTGTCATCAAAATAATTCTTTGATATCTAAATGGAATAGCAGAATATGGCTTGTGGCATCCCAAGGGTAACAATATCATTATTCATGCCTTTACAGATGCAGATTGGGCAGGAAGCATTGATGATCGTGAGAGTACTCGTGAAGCATTGGAATATCTTCGCCAGAAGCTTGGGATTCTCCCATGTTCTCATTAGATTTTATTTATTCAGAATATAAAGGGGGAGTTGAAGTGTGTACAGGTCCACAAGATGGTTGTGTTTCATGGGGAGTTACCCTTTTTCGTTGATGTCAAAGGGGGAGAGAATGTTGTAGGAAGAGGTGTCATGATCGCAGGGGAGTACTAGTGTTGCCATCAATGCCAAAGGGGGAGATTGTTGATCAGCGGTTGTCATTGATGTCAACCCAAGCAGCACCAGGGGCTACCCCAATATTGTATGGGAATTTTGACCTACCAAATTACTATATTCTGGGTCAAGAATGCTGTTGATTGTTTCTTCTTGTTGAGATGTTTCCGTTGATATATGGCACGCCATGTAATTCTTCACGGTTTGAGAGATATTCATGTTTGAAGTTTATAACCCCAATTAGTGGGCTAAAACCCCATGGGTTTGTGGCATGGATCATTGAAAAGTCAATAATTAATAATTTTTAGGCTCCTAAAATCCATCCCACGTTCACTTGTTGAAGCCCCTCTCAACCTAAGCATTTATATAAATTGTGATCTTCATATCCTCCTTATGTACCGATTTCGCAATCTGAAACAGGTCATCGTGGAATTTCAGATCAAGGTATGCAATATTTGTGTTAGTATGAATCCTTTGTCGAAGTGTACGAAAAAATACCACTTTAGCTACGCATAACTAATATCCCTAACATCAAAAGTGGCTGCCAATATCTTCAGATCTACAGTTAGTTGATCAAGACAAGAGCTGCAAAAAAATAGATCTATGCATAGAAAGACATTAAGCAGTAAAAAGAAGGGTTTTCTCCATATATCCAATAGACAAGACAAGAACAATTTTTGAAAGAATTTTTTATATTAAGGGCACCTGGGAGGAAAACAAGAAGATGTTTCCAATTCTCCTCAATGGGATGGGTTCTTGGAAGTCCTCAACACTTCAGATCTAGAATATAGAATCTCTTGTTGGTGTAGAAAACCCAGACAAAGATAGAACTCAAAGGGAGCTCACACAACAAATAATGTAGAAAAATGTGACCAAGTGTATAGATCCAGAGTGATCTAATAGGCAACAAAAGGTGAAGAATGGTAGGAAAAACCCTCCTATTTATAACAAAATATTGGGTCATTCTAGATCTTGGCGCATGATTAAAATAATGTTAACCAAATCTAGATCCACCTTTTATGGAATATTTTATTATATTTGTTGGAGGGAAAAAGTATTTGACTTGGGTCAAATCCCTTTATTTGTCAAAAATAAATAAATAAATGATTTATTTATCTTCTTAAGGAAGTGGTTGAAAGATAATCAAATAAATAATGATTTATTTAATTATTTGTGGGTGATTTGGTCATATTTAACAAGGAATAATATCTAAATAAGATTTAAATAATTATTCCTAGAAAATAATAAGATAAATAAAGGTTTATCTAATTAATTTCTTTGTTTTGGGTTAAACAGGACTAGGAATAATAATTAAATTATGGTTTAATTAATTATTCCATGAGGAAAATCAAACAAAATAGGTTTGTTTAATATTTCCTTTTGGGGTTTCCTGTTTAGACCATAAACAACCTAATAAATGTGGTTTATTAAGTTATTTTACATAGTGAAGCAATTTTACTTAGGGTAAAATTGGTCTTACATGGTGTACTTGGGTCCATCTAATGATGAGAGGTTAGATGACCAAAAAATGGTGTAACAGATTGCCCCCCAGCGTGCGAGTGTTAGGAGCAAATCGTATGACCGAAGTACGTTGTAAGAACTCTATCACCAGACATCAAGAGGGAAGTCAGAGAGAGAAATGTGAGGTAGACTAAGGTGTTGAAGAACTAGACCCTGAGGAGATGAGACTTACAGGTGCAACAAGTCTCTTTTTATGAGAGGGTACCTGTGCTAAAGGCGGCGGGGGAGGCATACCTATGCCCGCCGAGACAAAGTACAAAAGAATAGTGTGTCCAGTAAACAAGGGACCGAACTATAAAGTACAGCTGGCATAATCATGAGCCAGATAAAAATAAAATGAATAATCCCACATACATGCTATGCCTGGGATAACAGCCAGGACTTATACAATAATATCTGAGTACATGAGATACAAACACAACCCAAATTCCCCCTGTGAATGGGGAAGGGCTCGCAAAATCTGACTGATACATGCAAATCAAAGAGGCGCTGCAAGTGGCTAAGGCCAACATCATCAAATATCTGGAGCTGCATCGAGGGCTGCAATGAAGAGGTCATCCGTGCATGTGGGGGGATACCTGCAGGGCCACCCCCTCATGAGGGCTGAGACATCTCACACACACCCGGGAATCACCAAGAGCTACTGCGACATCACTGAACCATCAAGTATACGGATCTCGATCGTGCTGAAAGGAGCTGGAGTGGAGAAATAATCAAGTCAAGGGGAATGAGAGATCCCTTTGCCTGATCCGAGGCACCGAACAAGAGTGGAAGCTGGAACCAAGGTACACCGCCCTCTAGACCTGTCTTTTGGAATGAAGGAGCTGATTTTGACAGAAGGAGGTCCGCCATAGGTGAGGCAATGAGAGATCCTCAACTAAGGCACGAGAGAAAATAGTAGAGCAACGGACAGACTAATAGCAATGATGATGGTGGAATGGAGGGGACTGAGTAGCGAATGAACGACTTCCCTTGCTAGAGCATAAAGGGTATGAATGACATGGCAGCGACTGACACAATATCATCAGGGATAAGGGACAGTGGGACTGAAGGCCATAATGTGCGACACAAGAGAGAAATCAAGCAATGAGGGATGAAGGACTATAGCGGGGTACAAAGGGACTCGGGATAGACTCCATGAATGCGATGATGACTCCACTTGGATGCTCTAAACAAGGGCGACTCAGTGGTGTTGCCACATAGTAAAGGTCCAATGGGGGACCATGAAAACATGAGTACAAGATGGTAACTCACGACGAAAATCAACACAAACAAAGACAAGTAAGGAGGCAAAGTGGTGCCCCAAGTACAAGTGTTGTAAGTAAATAAATGCGATTTTAATGAGAGGGGAAGTGACCCATGTTGGAAAAAATGTGTCCTGGTGAAGTATCAAATCCCGAAAACGAAAAAGATGCTGGCTATCTAAAAGAAAATAAAACATGCATTTCAGGAGGGAAATGCTAAGGGTAATATTTCTTAAGATAGAGTGCATTGCGAGGATTAGGAAGGGGATTGCCTTCAAAATGTTGGAAATATGATGCAGAGTGTTGTCCTTGATGGCAACCCACTGAATGAAGATGAAGACATGCAACTGTTGACATGTGTTGTCCTTGATGGCAATCCACCTGATGAAGTTATTCTTGACTTGATGGACTTGGTAAATGATGTAAATCTGATATGATATGATGCTTGTTGATATTATGATGTTGAGTGTTGTCTTTGAAAGGCAACCCACTTGATGAAGATGATGGCAACTTACTTGATGAAATTGTGCTTGATAGAACATGTTCTTGATGAAGTAAATCTAATGTATCTACAGTGTGTACAGAAGGCAATGAAGAAAGGAATTCAGCATGTGCTAAATCTTGATGAAAAGAGTATGTCTCTAGGAATACGCGGATTTGCCTAAGGGAAGTCGCGTATGCACGCGGGAATAAACGTTCCAAGTAGCGTATGGGAAAAAGTGCTCATAAAGTGCAAAAACAGGGGCCCGTGGTATTGAAGGCTCATGGTATCGCTTTGACCCGTGGTATTGAAGGCTCATGGTATTGCTTTGGCCCGTGGTATTGAAGGCTCATGGTATTGCTTTGGCCCGTGGTATTGAAAAAGGATAAACCTATATAAGGAGAAGAAATTCATTGTGCAAATCATGAGCGTGGGAGCAAGATGTCTGAACTTGAATGAATACTTCTCTGTGAAGTATATCTGTATGGAAAGGGTAAAGGTTTAATGATAGATCTGAATCTATGATGCTCCAATGAAGAAATGATGAAGCAGAATATCTAGATCTGTAATGTATCTGCTAGATCTGTTTATGGAAGGCTTAGATCTGAGATGAGGCGAACATCTGTCTGAAGTAAAGGGTTGAATCTGAACTGAATATCTGATCTGAAGAAGTATGCAGCTCTGAAATGGTTAAAGATATATACGCTAGTTCGTCGCAGAGGAAGCGTGTATATACGCAGATTCGCTGAAAAGAAAGCGCGTATGCACAGTGAAATTAATACAGAGGTATACACTGGTTGATGTGGACGGAAGCGCGTATATACGCGACATCAGTGAAAGGAAAGCGCGTATGCAAACTAGGGTTTGCTGAAGACTGTGGTAAGAAATGTCTAATCTGTTCTGCTGGTTTACTGATATCTTTCAGTGAGTTATATGTATATGTTTCATGGTTGACTGTGCTTAAAAGTATGGAAAGGGTCCAGTCTGAAAATATGATGAAATGTGGCCTGCAAATTGTGTTCTATTGAAGTTGTTGGATCCAGTGTGAAAATTGATGAAATGTGGTCCAAGGTGGTGCTGAAGGTTGTAGCCTTCAGTCAGGGGGTTGTAGCTCCCTTCCAGGTGAGGCTGGTAAACGAGAGCAGGGGGTCGTAGCTCCCTTCCAGGAGAGGCTGGTAAACGAGTCAGGGGGTTGGAGCTCCTTTCCAGGAGAGGCTGGTAAACGAGCGCAGGTGGGTGCCTGCGTGCTGGTAGAGTCTGCACCAGCACATATGTTGTAAGATGTTTTCTCTATAATAAAATATTGAAGGCTGAGCAACTGCAGCTGTGGTTTTCTCCCGACTTGGGTTTCCACCTAAAAATCCTGGTGTTCATGTGTGATGCTTTGTGTGATGGTTTATTCTATTCTTACTGCACATGTTTACTGTTTATTGAACATCTGATGAATGAATGATGGAATGATATAAGCAAAGAACTAACGACATAACTAGATCTCTGTATACTTAAGCTGCATGAAAGAAATCCGCGTGTATACGCGATTACAAAGGAAAGTAGCGACGGGTTTTAAGGAATGAAAAAGAAAATTTTTAGTATGCAAGAATACGATTCACCCCTCTCGCAGTTTAACCAACAATTGCATCGAGGGGGTCCCCAGTGTAGTTTTACCGCTTAAAGGAGATCCGTCGTAATGGGAAGTCAAGAAGGAGTAATGTCTATAAAGCCACCTCTATTCAATGGAAGCAATCTGATATTCTGGAAGGTACGTACAAAAGCATATCTGCAAAGTCTTGGTGCAGATGTATGGGAAATCGTGGAAGAAGGTTATCAATACCCAGCAAGTATTCCTACTGATGCAGCTGAAAGAAAGAAGTATGAAATCAATGCCAAAGCATTGAATGTCTTATTGGGAAGCATGTCTGAATCAGAATTTGCTAAAGTGATGCAGCTACATTCAGCAAAAGAAATATGGGACAAAATCATTCTAAGCTATGAAGGAGACACAAAGGTAAAAGTGCAAAACTCCAAACTCTTAGAATTGAATATGAAAATTTGAAGATGCATAGTGATGAGAGTGTTGCCAGTTTCTTTCTTCGTCTGGATGATATTGTAAATCAAATGAGAAATTTGGGTGAAACCATAACTGATACTACTCTGGTGGAAAAGGTTTTAAGATCCTTGACTTCAAAATTTGACTCTAAAGTTTCAGCTATTGAAGAAAGGCAAGATCTGCAAACGCTCACTATTGTTCAATTACATGGTACTCTGACTGCTTTTGAAATGAGACAAGGAGGTCCTTCTCAAATAAGAGAAGTTTCTTTTAAGGCATCTACAAAAGGAAAGGAAAAGGAAGTTGTCAAAGAATCCAGCTATATATCCGATGAAGAAGAAGCGAATTTCGTGAGAAAGCTCCAACTAGGTACCGGAAGATTCAAAGGTAAGCTTCCCTTCAAATGTTTTGAGTGTGGAAAAGTTGGTCACTATGCTGCTAAATGTCCTTATAGAGAAAAACATGGTAAAGGGAAACAATTTGAAAAGAGGAAGAGTTATTATGCAAATGAAGATGATGATGAAGTGTCAAGTGAAGATGAAGAAGATTCTGACCAAGCTCTACAAGTGCTCATGGCAAAGAAGCAAAAGAAGAAGGTTACTCGAGGAAAGGAGATACCTCAGAAATCATGTATAGCAAAAATTGAAGAAGATGAAACAGATTCTGACGAAGCTCTACAAGTGCTCATGGCAAAGAAGAAAAAGAAGAAGGCTACTCGAAGCAAGGAGATATCTCAGAAAATAGAAGAAGATGAATCGGATAGTGATTGGGGTCATCCTTTGCATGATCTTGGTGGTACAAACAATAATGAAGTTTGTGAAAGTAGTGTTTTGGAAATAGAGAAAGCTCTCAAGATCAAAGATGAAGAACAACAAAGAGCAATTGATAAGAAAGATTCTATCAACAAAGAGATGATCTCTCAAATGAAAGAACAAATAGAAATGCTGAATGGTCAGGTGGACAAGTATCAAAATTGTATTAAAGAACTAGAAGCAGAAATCAACGATCTAAATGCAGATCTCGAAAAATCAAGCAAGAAGAATGAAGGACTTGAAGCTGCAATCATCTTTCTACAAACAGATCTTGAAGCATCAAATAAGAAGAATGAAGAAACTCTGTCATTTGAAAAGGAAGGCCTTGAAGCAGAAATCATCTCTCTCAAAGAAGATCTGGAAAAATCAAATAAGAAGAATGAAGAGCTGGAACAAACATGTGAAGAAAACGAAAATTGGCTGAAAGAAGAGATTCTAAATCTGAATGATCAAGTAGAAGATGGAAGAAGGAAAGAAGAAAGCATGACAAAGCAATGTCAAGCCTTGGAGGTTGAGGTAAACATTCTCAAAGGTAAATTAGAAGAAAAGGTTAAACTTTTGAGGTTTCAAGATAGTACTAATATTTTGGACAATATTTTGAGTAATCAAAGGTCTCCCGCTATCAAACTTGGTCTTGGTTTCCATGAAACTGTTAAAGGAGAATCTAGCTCACAAGGAAGTGCTAAAAATTCAGAGGATGTCAATGCAAAACCTGAAGTGTTGAAAGAGACAAAGGGTCAACCAACAATGATGAAATCTCAAAGGAAATCAGTCAATAAGGTTGAATGCTTTAAATGTCATAATTATGGGCATGTTGCAGCAAATTGCAGGAGCAGATCATTTTAGCCTCAAACAAACAGTTCCTACATAGAAAGGTACTCTGGTTTCTTCAAGGGATATTGTTTTTCATGTAACAAGTATGGACACAAAGCAGCTGATTGTAAAAGGAGGAAGATTAGAAATACTCATTATGATTCTTATGCTTATTTCTCTGGACACATGAGATGTTATTCTTGTAACAAGTATGGACATGCAGAAAAGGAATGCAGGTTGAACAGATATGAGAAGTTGGATAACTTCCAGCACACAAATAGAAAGTTCAAACAAATCTGGAAAAAGATGGAAG
The DNA here is from genome assembly GCA_034641835.2 of Pinus albicaulis. Lineage (NCBI taxonomy): Eukaryota > Viridiplantae > Streptophyta > Pinopsida > Pinales > Pinaceae > Pinus > Pinus albicaulis. Next base: position 111,714 of record JAXQQM020087268.1, on the reverse strand, counting down.
ACCGATCAGAAACGTAGGGAATTCTGACCCTACTGCAGTCATCCGCTTCTGAAGCTTACTTATCTTATTGACTACAGGAATGATGTGGGATACATTATGAGATTTAGTAATGTATCGTCACAGGGGGAGCAATGTATGATGTCTCTCATGATTGATTTGATTATTCTGGTTATATGTATTTCTGACAAAGCATCTGATATGAAGAAGACAGGTACAGGAAGTACAAGTTCAGGGGGAGATGAAGGAATGTGAAAAATTTCTATGCTTCACTTTCCATACGCGGGTTCGATGAACCAAAGTCGCGTATACACGCGAGTTCCAGCAGACACAGTCGCGTATGAATTGATGATAAGAGAATTTATATGATAGCTGAAGATCTGGAACAGAGGTTCAGGGGGAGCATCAGTCTGACTGCTGATGATTGCACTGTTAGCATTATTCTGATTATGATGATATGATACTTGGTTTCCTATGTTGAATTTTATGGATGAGTCCTACTTGCTTGTTGATGAAGAGTATTCATTGTTGAGATGAAAGTCATATAATTTGGAGATAAGAATAGTTCATGCAGAGCTTGTTACTATGGTTGAGATATTTTCCCTACATATGTTACTTCATGTTAAATCTTAAAGATCATGATGATATTGGACCACATGGATGATTTCTTGACACATATTTGAAGATGTTGTTTTGTTATGATAATCTCTCTTGGAAATATTGTATTGATGCTGCAAAGAATATGAAGGCTTGGTTACTAATGTGCTTATGCTACAACCATTGGATGACGCTCGAAGACACAACTGCACTGTTCTATCTATCTGTAGTCCAGGGAAGCATTCAAAAGAAGCTGAACACTGTCTTTTTCTCACAGAGGATCAGATTTGGTTAAAATTTAGAAGATGGAATTGTATACGCGGGTTTCCTGAAACACAGTCGCGTATATACGCGAGTTCCTGCACAGAAAACCACGTATGTCTGATTGCTGACAATTTTTGCTTGGAGTCAACTCTCTTCAGCACAGCTGCAGTGATGTTTGGTATCTCTGATACTGTTTGGTATCTCTGGTGGTGTTTCAGTTCTCATAATTCTATTTCTAATGTTTTGATAAAGATGCCTTGATGATTTGTTGGTGAAAGTGTTCAGGATGCACAAACTAAGGGGGAGCCTTAGTCATATGGAAAGAATGCTTGGATGCACAGATTCAGGGGGAGCATTAGCTTTGCTAAGTATAATGCATTGTTGGCATTATGATGGTTCTGAAATATGTTCTCTTTCTTGAGGACTTTCTGGTGTTGGTCATAAATGGTCATATTTGTAATTTGATGAAAAGGTCTTGTTGAGACCCATGATGTAAAATTGTAATATTCAGTCATGTAAGGACTTGTCAAATTTTGTAAACCCACTTGGTTGGGTAGCTGAGTTGAAATGTGTAAACCTACTTGGTTGGGTACTTGAGTCTCATATGTAAATCCACTTGGTTGGATATTTGATGTAAGTATGAGTCTTTGGTGATAGGAAGTTCATAGAGTCATGTACTTCATTGAAAAATATGTTTGAATATTCAGCATGAACTCAGGGGGAGCTTGGTCACTTCAGTATATATCAGATCTGCAGAACGCTTCTTCTACATGAGGAGAAAAGGGGGAGAGTGTGTTGGTTTTGATCCACCCTTTGCCCTTGATGTCAAAGGGGGAGAGTGACATGGTGTTTGAAATGGAGAGAAAGAATGGTGTCAAAGAATGGGGAGAGTGACATGGTGTCATTGTATTCTTAATGTACCTATCTGTTGTGGTGATCAAACACCATCGTGGTTGCCATCAAGTCCAAAGGGGGAGATTGTTGGAAATATGATGCATAGTGTTGTCCTTGATGGCAACCCACTGAATGAAGATGAAGACATGCAACTGTTGACATGTGTTGTCCTTGATGGCAATCCACCTGATGAAGTTATTCTTGACTTGATGGACTTGGTAAATGATGTAAATCTGATATGATATGATGCTTGTTGATATTATGATGTTGAGTGTTGTCCTTGAAAGGCAACCCACTTGATGAAGATGATGGAAACTTACTTGATGAAATTGTGCTTGATAGAACCTATTCTTGATGAAGTAAATCTGATGTATCTACAGTGTGTACAGAAGGCAATGAAGAAAGGAATTCAGCATGTGCTAAATCTTGATGAAAAGAGTATGTCTCTAGGAATACGCGGATTTTCCTATATACGCTGATTTGCCTATGGGAAGTCGCTACATGCACGCAGGAATAAACGCTCCAAGTAGCAAGATGGGCAAAAGTACTCATAAAGTGCAAAAACAGGGGCCCGTGGTATTGAAGACTCATGGTATTGATTTGGCTCGTGGTATTGAAGGCTCATGGTATCGCTTTGGCCCGTGGTATTGAAGGCTCATGGTATTGCTTTAACCCGTGGTATTGAAAAAAGGATAAACCTATATAAGGAGAAGAAATTCATTGTGCAAATCATGAGCGTGGGAGCAAGATGTCTGAACTTGAATGAATACTTCTCTGTGAAGTATATCTGTATGGAAAGGGTAAAGGTTTAATGATAGATCTGAATCTATGATGCTCCAATGAATAAATGATGAAGCGGAATATCTAGATCTGTAATGTATCTGCTAGATCTGTTTATGGAAGGCTTAGATCTGAGATGAGGCAAACATCTGTCTGAAGTAAAGGGTTGAATCTGAACTGAATATCTGATCTAAAGAAGTATGCAACTCTGTAATGGTTGAAGAACCATACGCTAGTTCGCCGCAGAGGAAGCGCGTATATACGCGGCTTCGCTGAAGAGAAAGCACGTATGCGCAGTGATATTAGTTCAGAAGGATACGCTGGTTTATGTGAACGGAAGCGCGTATATACGCGACATCAGTGAAAGGAAAGCGCGTATGCAAACTAGGGTTTGTTGAAGTCTGTGGTAAGAAAGGTCTGATCTGTTCTGCTAGTTTACTGATATCTGTCAGAGAGTTATATGTATCTGTTTCATGGTTGACTATGCTTAAAAAGGGGGAAAGGGTCCGGGTCAAAACAGTGTTGCAATGTGGCTCCTCAAGAACAGTTCTATTGAAGTGGTTGGATCCAAAGGTGAAAAGTGATGAAATGTGGTCCAAGGTGGTGTCGAAGGTTGTAGCCTTCAACAGGGGTCGATTCCCTTCCGTGAGGCCGGTAAACGAGAGGGGGTCCGTAGTCTTCCAGGAGAGGCTGTAAACGAGTCGTGTTGGAGCTCCCTTCCGGTGAGAGGTCTGCAAAACGAGCGCAGGGTGCCTCACAGGTCGGGTCAAGTTCTGCGCCAAGACATATGTTGTAAGATGTTTTCTCTATAATAAAATATCAAGGTCAAGGCAACCATACGTGGTTTTCTTCTCCCGACTTCAAGGTTTCCACCCCAAAAATCCTGTGTTCATGTTTGATGCTTTAAAGATGGCTTATTCTGCTCTTACTTTTATTCTGTTCTTACTGCACATGTTTACTGTTTATTGGACATCTGATGAATGAATGATGGAATGATATAAGCAAAGAACTAATGACATAACTAGATCTCTGTGTATACGCTAGTTGCATGAAAGATATCCGCGTGTATACACGAGTTTAATAAAGGAAAGTAGCGTATGGGTTTTAAGGAATGAAAAAGTGAAAAGTTTTGAGTATGCAGTAAATACTGATTCACCCCCCCCTCTCAGTAGTTTTCCCAACACAAAATCCTCTAAGAGGTATGCACCCTTACCGAGATCCTTACTGATGATGTAAGGGCCTAGCCATAATGAGTTGAACTTCCCATGACCAAGGACATCATGGACCTGGTCATAAACTAGAACAAGGTCACCTTCGTGAAAAGTATGAGGCTGGAATTTTCTGTCATACTGAGCTTTGGTGCATTTCTTGGCCGCTTCCATGGTTTGCAAGGCAACATGACGGTCTTCGGAGGCACGCTCAAGCATGATAAGTCATTGTTCTAGAGGTTGGGTGTCAGGGAGAAGTTCAACGGCCAGATGCAGGGAAGGAATTTCACACTCGATCGGTAAGACTGCCTCCTCTCCAAAAACGAGGTGGAAAGGAGTAAACCCGGTGGCAGTTTTAATAGAGGTTCGATAGGCCCACAAAGCAGGGAAGAGCATAAGATGCCAATTGGTTTTGTGCTTATTCACCATTCGTTGAAGCATAGTCTTGAGGATTTTGTTGACTTCTTCAACTTGGCCATTACCTTGGGGGTAGTAGGAGGAGGAATATTGGTGCTCAAAACCCAATAGTGAGGATAGCTCACGCCATATCTCATCTTCAAAATGTCGGCCGCGGTCAAAGACTAGTTGTTTCGGAACCCCGAATCGAGCGATAATGTGGTTAAAGAAAAAGAGGGTTGCGGTAGTGGCGGTGTTGTTAAATGTTGGCATAGCCTCAGCCCATTTTTTGAAATAGTCGACCGCCACGATGATATATTTATGGTTACCAACGGATGGCGGGCGACACTCCATAAAGTCGATGGCCCATTTACAAAAGGGACCAGTTGAGACGACCGGATGAAGGGGAGCTGGGGGAGCTCACACCTTTGGGGCGAAATGTTGGCAATTGGAACAGTGTTTGACTGCTTCAATGCAATCACTGAAGAGGGAAGGCCAGAAATACCCAGCGCGCATGAATTTTTGGGCAGTAGCAAGACCGGAGAGCTGGCCACCACAAGCGCTGCTATGGCAGGCATTGAGGACTTGTTCAACTTCAGTGTGCGTGAGACAACGACGAAGGACAGTATCTATACCACGACGATAGAGGTCGTCACCAATAAGAAGGTAGCGAGGAGCCTGGTGTCGGATACGTCGTCGAGTGTCACGATCAATGTGAAGAGCGAAATTTTGGGTTCGCAAGTAAGTGAGGATATCGCCGTACCAAGGATCGTCCGAAGTAATGGCGAATAAGTTCTCATCAGGGAAATCATCATTAACTGGAGGATCTTGTGTTCCGGTAGGTAATTCAGAAATGAGTTAAGCAAGGGATAAACCTTTCTTACTTTTTGGTGTGACAAATTTGAGGTTGAATTCTTGAAGGATGACGACCCAACTGGTGTACTTCCCAGTGAGGATGCGGCGACTCAATAGGAAAGCCATGTGGTTGGAATTAGTCACAACCTTGGTGGAACGCATGAGGATGTAATGACGAAGTTGTTGGACTGAGAACACAACAGCCAGTGCTATTTTTTCTTCATGTGAGTAGGAAACAGGAGGCCCCACTAGGCTCTTACTGACATAGTAGATCACATGCTCAATACCATTATCATCTTCCTGGATAAGGACTCCAGCGACCGAATAGGTGGAAGCGGAGATGTACAGGATGAAGTCCCGATCAAAGTCGGGAGGGTGGATCAAGGGAGCAGATGTGAGAGCCTGCTTGAGGGCATCGAAAGACTCATGAGCATAGTTATCCCAAACAAATGGGATATGGGATCGGAGGAGTCTAAGGAACCCATGTGCGGTGGTGGCATAGTCAGGGACGAACCGACGAAGAAAATTAGCTTTGCCTTGGAGACTTTGGAGCTGGCGTAGGGTACGTGGAATGGGAAGTTCAAGAATGGCTTGAACTTTCAAAGGGTCAAGAGTGATACCATCCTTAGACACTATGAAGCCTAAGAGACGGCTGGCGGGAATGCAAAAGATGCATTTCAACGAGTTAAGGCGGATATTATACTTGCGACATCGGAGAAAGATGGTACGCAGATCGTGTAGGTGCTGCGCCCGATGCTTAGAACGCGCAATGAGGTCGTCTAAATAAGCAAGGATAATATGAGCTAAGTCATGGAAACAATAAGACATGGCCCGTTGAAAAGTGGTGCTGACGTTTTTAAGGCCGAATGGCATGACCCGGTAAGCAAAAGTCCCCCACGGACTGATGAATGCAGTTTTAAGTTGGTCGGCAGGACGGATAACGATTTGGTTGTATCCGGAGAAACCATCCATAAAGGATAGAACCGCATGCCCCTCACACTCATCAATGATTTGGTCAATAAATGGTGTGGGAAAGTTGTCTTTGGGACAAGCTTTGTTCAAGTCGCGAAAGTCCATGCAGACACGGATGGTGCCTTGTTTCTTGAGGACGGGAACCGGGTTGGACACCCAAGTGGTGTATTCAATAAGATAAATGAAACCAGCCTGCTTGAGCTTATCAATTTCGGCTTTGATAGCATCACGTCTGGAAGGATTAATGGGTCTCAATTTTTGGCGGACTGGGTTGGCATCGGGCCACGTGTCGATATGATGCTCGACGATGGTGGGATCGAGCCCAGGCATTTCGGAGTAGGACCAGGCGAAAATATCGTGGAATTCTTTGAAAAGCTTAGTGTAAGCTTCGATTTCTTCCAGGGTGCATTAGGCGCCCAAGGTGATATATTCTTCCATTCCTGGTTTGACCGAAATGTCAATTTTAATGGTCAGAGAGATGTTGGCCATGTTTCCTTCTTCAAAAGCATCAGGTGCAGGGATGGGATTTTTGAACCAATCGACTACATTGGGAATGAAGTCTTTGGTTTCCACAGCATATTGGTCATGGGACTGCTGTGGGAGGAAGTATGCGCGATGGTGCATATCATCCCACGGAAAGTCAGGGTTGGTCATGGCTTCGATAATTTCTTCATCAAACTGGAAGATGGGAAGACTGGAGGAAGAAGGATCACCCGATGATGTAGTGATGTGTGACTGGTCATCTTGTGGAGAAGGGCTCAGATGCGCAACGTCAACAGATCCAAGGTCGACTGAGGGGGAACCGAGAGTGTCTGCAGGTCGAAGGTTAGGTGAACTATCTCTCAAAGATGACGATAGGTACAAAATGGTGGTCAAAGGCTCCATTGGTTCGATAGCGGGAGGAGGAATGTGAATGGGAGTAGGAATATCCTCTGGTCCTATCGAAGTAGAACTCGCAGACAAGTGAGAAGGTCTCTTATCGTGCGTAGCCTTGAATTGGCGGTACGTGTCTAAGGAGGAATGATACTCGTCAAGGCGGGGACAGAGGTGGGTGTAATGGCCGTGGAAATCGCACAAAGCACAAGGGTGATTTGTGCGCAAGGTTTTGAGTTTCGGGATAGAATCCGGGATAGTGACGTAGAATTTGGGGATATTAGAGTCGAAAAATGTCTCGTTGACCAGGATATTGAGGTGCGGCAATTCAGGACACATATGGGTGGCGTGATCGACAATATTGCACAAAGCGCACTGGATAGCGTGCTTTAGCGGTCAAGGAGGGGTAGGGTTTGTCGGGGCGGCTTGGTCCTGATTGGTTGCCCCCTTAAAAGCTTTGCCTTTCTTTCTCGGGGCTGGCACCACAGGGGTAGGGTCCTTGGGAGGTGCGGGGGACCCGGAGGAAGCGAGGGGGACCGGTTGAACTTGTGTCAAAGCAAGGTAGGGTTTGGAGTGACCGGGTGGGGTAGCGGCTGGAGGGTCAATGTACCAGACGGGTATGCCCAGGGTTAGGTTAGGGAGAGAGAGGGTGGCCATGACGGGAACCATATAGACTCCGGGAGGGGGAGCCAGGAAAGGTATCTGCCAGAGGGATAATGACCAGGAGGGATGGCTCCGAGATGGTTAAGGCCTGGGGGAACCGATCTAGGGGGATAAAGGGGTTCAGGGACACCAGCAGTAGGAGAAGGGCCAGAAGGAGAAGGTCCGGCTGGCAGAGATAAAGGGCTAGGAGCGGGTTGCGGTGGGTGAGGTTGTGTCTAAGGTTGCTGACTAGCCGAGGCGGGTTGCTTAAGGGCAGCCCAAGACGATGCAAACATTCGATAAGATGGGATCAGAGAGATGAGGAGGGGGGAGACCAGGAAAAGTTCCAAGCAGGGAGGAATCTTTGTAGACGCCGGGGGAGACACTGGTCAAGGAATTGACAGTTTTCTTATTGGCTACAGAAGAGATGGTCATCTCCAGGGATGTCTGAGATGGTGGCACATGGTAAGTCAACTGGTCAATGGTGACTATCTTTCCATTGTGAGGAAAAGACATCTTGCGGAAAACTGCAGAGGGGACAGCAGACATGGCATAGGTGTAGCTTCACCCCAATAGAATGTTGTAGTCTAGAGGGGCGTCAATGACTTCGACGTCAACGCAAACGGTCTTACCGGCAAGGGTGATAGGAAAATTACGAAAAAGGCCAATGGGCTGGGAGGCGTGGCCGTCCCACGCTCGAAGGGTGATCGTGGAAGAGGCCAACTCAGGAGATCCAAGTTGCTTCCAAACCAAAGCGGACATCACACAAGTGGATGCCCCCTCATCAATTATACATCGAGAAACGTTGGCATTCCGGATCTTGACTGGGATTTGGAAGGCGACGGAGGCAGGGAGAGGAGGATGCTCTGAGTGATGGGCATCGAAAAAAATCATTTGTTCATCAGCAGGATCTACAGCACCCACGACAGATAGTAGAGCATTCTTTTGGGAAGGGCATGACTGGAGGAGTTCCAGTGTGGAAATGGCAGCAGGAGATTGCGCCAAATCATCTACTATGCTATACGAATGGGTAGCTCGACTAGAAGCGGCATTTCGATGTAACGGTTCTTTAAGAATCTTGGTATGGACCTCAACTTGGGGTTGAGGGATATGTAAGGGACCATTGGATGTCGAAAGAGGCTCTGTAGAACCAGAAGAAGGGGACTCGGGGGCATATTGAGCGGGAGGCTTAGGGTACTGGCTAGACTGAGTTTGAAGGTGAAGGTCGACGGTTGGGGATGGATCAGAGTTCATCATGAGGATCTGGTAATCAGAGGAACCAGAAATGGAAGGTGGAGTGGTGACCTGTCCGTCAGGTGTTTGGGTAGCCACGAATCCTTGCTGAGGGAAAGGATCAGTAAACACAGCCAGTTGAGTAGTGGCCACATTAGGGGGAGCATGAGGGGAGGCATGTTGTCCTCGCAATGTGGCTTGAGACTCCCACATCTGTCGCATCTGTGGTAAGAGGGGAAAATCGTGGGTGTAATGACCGTAAACACCGCAACACGAACAAGGCTTATTAGTGCGAAGAGGCTTGTCCAGCTTGGGCTGAGTGCCCTGTTGCTGGTTAGCAGTGTTAGGGTCAATACCTTGAGGATTGGGTCCACGAGTACCAGGGGCAGATTGATTTGGATTGCCTCTCCACCTTCTTTGAGAAGGGGGATTAGTCGCACCCTGCTATGCAAATACTTGCCCTGGAGGGGGCTGTAGGTGTTGTTGCTGGGGTTGAGGAGGCAAGGGAGGTGGAAGCGCATATGCTGGAGGAGCTGGCGCACCAGGCTGCGGATAAGGGTAATGGTTAGGTTGGGAAACATTGAGGTAAGCAGGAGGTTGGGCAAAAGGATGAGGCATGCCGTATCTTGGATACATGCTACCTGGAGGGGGAAAAGTGCTAGAGGTGTTGGCCCCTCCCTGAGGAAGACCATAGCCCATAGGAGGTTGAGCATACAGATGGGAAAGGGCTCCAATGATACCGTCGGCGGAATGAGATGCCCCCGGGGCGTTAGCGCCTTCGGGCCTGGGGAGGTCAGGAAGGACGGTATAACCATAACCAGACTGAGCATAGATCAGGTCATATTTCAAGGCTATTTGGAGGGTGGCTTCTTCGGTTTGAGGGAAATGGGAGGCGACATCTTTGCCAATGGGAGCTAAGAGAGAGCAAAGGAACCAGTCCATATAGACCCGATCTTCGAAGGGGGGAGCTTGACATAAGCTTCGTCTTCGTCGCCATTCCTAGACATGAGTGGAAAGGCGGGTCGAAGAGGTTTTCTTGAAAGAGGTCAAAAGCTCTGTACCGGTATCATATTGGAGAGGGAGCTGGAAGTAAGATAAAAAGGCTTGGGCAATGGTCACAAAGGTGGTATGGGAAGAGGTGGCTTGGTCAACATACCATTTAGAAGCTTCGCCGGTAAGCGTGCGTTGGAACAACCGAAGACCTGATGGAATCACTTAATGGAGTTGGAGGAACACCACATGTGGAAAGATCGGACATGGTTGGTTGGATCTTCTCTAGCAAGGCCTTCAAACTTAGGGATGTCGGAGGGGAGCTTGGTTGGCATAGCAGGCCAACCAACATCGTGGCAGATAGGGTCATTGATCAACTGATTGAAATCGGGGAGGCTAAGGCCTGTGATGTACGGCAGCAAGGGTGAGGCCGAGGTAGTTCCTGTGGCGGTTCCACTAGTAGTAGTTCTGGCATTAGGGACGGGGGCTCCGCTAGTGTTAGGCCTTGGACCAGACATAGTGAAGGTGACAAGGGGAGAACCAAAAGTAAAAGGAGAACCCAATGAATCAGAAGAGGAGTCGGAGTGCAGACTCGGAGGAGGACTGGCTCGACGACGGCGGGACGGAGTAGGTCGATCGACCAGAAACTGAGGGTGAAGGCCAAGAAGTCTCTGGGAAGTGCACCTTGGGGGCGCAATGATGACAATAAAAACACAGCACAAGGGGAAGAAGAACGACCACAAGGGCAAGGCGGTGCAGAATCAAGTGATTACAATGTCGAAACAAGGGCAGATAGGTGCAGTGTCAATTGATTTTAAAGTCTTTGCCTGGTGGTGTAAACCAGGCTCTTCTTCGCTTAGGGTGAGTGTGTGGCGTGTGTTAATTTTAATTTTTAAACCCTTTTCGTTTTGAGAGAAAGAGAAAAAGTGTGCTGCGTAACTGAAAATTAATCTGCAGAGAACAATATATAATACTAAAATAACAGAAAATTAACAGCTAATATTGCATCGATTCAACCCAAAAAGGCGGGTCTCTCAAAACTAATCTAAAAGAGGGAAAAAATCTAGTCAAAACGAATGAAAAAGAGGCCAATAGATCTAGGGTCGAAAGGGACAGGGATCTAAAGGGAAAAGCTGCTGAAAAGAGGTGCAGATCACAGCCAAGAGGCAGAGGCAAGGTGGCTGGAAAAAAGGAGGAAATCAGCAAAAAGCAGGAGGGGCGAGGAGGATGCCCTAAAAGTAGATCCAAAAAAATCTTCAGGAGGTGATTTGAAAGGGAGAAGAGCTGATTAAAAGAGGTCTGAAAAGGAGGTATCAGATTTGGAAAAAGGGGGGCTAAAATTCTGAAAAAACAAACCTGAAACAGATAAAAGCTCTTCCACAAAAAGTGGAGGGTACTGAAACCCTAGGGGGCTATGTTACCACTTAGATGAGCAAAAACAGATTAGAACAAGGTCGACACGGGCTGAGACAAAGGCTAGAAAACCCTGACAGAAGCTTCAGAAAAACCCAGAAAAATTGCAGAAAAACAGCTGAAAAATTGGCAGGTCGCAGGTTCTGACCTGTTTTTAGTGCAGGTCGTAGAAAAAGGGCTGAAAAGTGCGACCTGGAGGTCCAGGTTGCACTTTATGGGCTGAAAAGTGTGACCTGAAGCTCCGAGTGTCTCGGCGGCAGATTTTCAAAAAAGTTGCCGTCTCAGTTGCGGCTGATGTCAGTCACCTGCGCAATAGGGCCAGAAACACGTGGAAGTTAGAAATTTTAATGTTTTAGGGTTTTATGTGAGAAAAACAACATAAAAATAGGAAAAACAAAAAGCTGAAAAGAAACCCTAGGGTCTGAAGTAGCTGGATATGGAGGAATATGAAAAACGACAGCGGTCGTAATTTAAAACCCGTGTGGAGTCGCCATTTGTTAGTATGAATCCTTTGTCAAAGTGTACGAAAAAAAACCACTTTAGCTACGCATAAATAATAGCCCTAACATCAAAAGTGGCTGCCAATATCTTCAGATCTGTAGTTAGTTGATCAAGACAAGAGTTGCAAAAAACCAGATCTATGCATAGAAAGACATTAAGCAGTAAAAAGAAGGGTTTGCTCCATATATCCAGTAGACAAGACAAGAACAATCTTTGAAAGAATTTTTTATATTAAGGGCACCTGGGAGGAAAACAAGAAGATGTTTCCAATTCTCCTCAATGGGATGGGTTCTTGGAAGTCCTCAGCACTTCAGATCTAGAATCTCTCTCTCTTGTTGGTGTAGAAAACCCAGACAAAGATAGAACTCAAAGGGAGCTCACATAACAAATAATGTAGAAAAATGTGACCAAGTGTATAGATCCAGAGTGATCTAATAGGCAACAAAAGGTGAAGAATGGTAGGAAAAACCCTCCTATTTATAACAAAATATTGGGTCATTATAGATCTTGGTGCATGATTAAAATAATGTTAACCAAATCTAGATTCACCTTTTATGGAATATTTTATTATATTTGTTGGAGGGAAAAAGTATTTGACTTGGGTCAAATCCCTTTATTTGTTAATAATAAATAAATAAATTATTTATTTATCTTTTTAAGGAAGTGGTTGAGGGATAATCAAATAAATAATGATTTATTTAATTATTTGTGGGTGATTTGGTCATATTTAACAAGGAATATTATCTAAATAAGATTTAAATAATTATTCCTAGAAAATAATAAGATAAATAAAGGTTTATCTAATTAATTTCTTTGTTTTGGGTTAAACATGGTTAGGAATAATAATTAAATTATGGTTTAATTCATTATTCCATGAGGAAAATTAATTAATATTTCCTTTTGGGGTTTCCTGTTTAGACCATAAACAACCTAATAAATGTGGTTTATTAAGTTATTTTACATAGTGAAAGCAATTTTACTTAGGGTAAAATTGGTCTTACATGGTGTACTTGGGTCCATCTAATGATAATAGGTTAGATGACCAAAAAATGGTGTAACATTTGCGAAGATATGATCTATGGAAGTCAATTTTTTGCAAGCTCCTGAAATTCATCTCAAAGAAGTGACCTTGGGAAACTCGTCATAACTATCTCTCTGAGTATTGGATTGGAATTCTGTAAAAAGTGGTAGATAGTTCATAGGCTTTAGTTTTCTCTATATCAATTTAGAAGCCTAATGAAGAAACAATGACATGTGGCACTTCGTACAAGTTCTCTCTACTGAACCAGTCCATAATTAGGCCATTTTGAGAGATTGGGCATAACTCTCCCTTGAAGAATCCAAATTGGGTCAGACTTGTGGAATTGGAAAGAAGCCTCAGAGGACTACTACAAGGCTGAAAATCACATATTGGGGATCTTATATAACAGAGATACACTAGATTCAATATCCAACTCCTGGAAGGCAAGAAAAAGCTAGATCATGTGTTGTCAAGGGCTTCAAAGGACCAGACTTTCTAGGGCAGCAAAGCAAAGAAAGGTGTAGCAGAGGGTAGCATGACAAGAGAATAAACCAAGGTGCAGAACATCAGCAATAATTTCACCACATGAAGTCTTCAAGTGGGCAGCACTGCATACAATCACTGTAAAGGTATCATTGTAATAAGTCATTGTAAATGCATCATTGTAAAAATTGTACAAGTATCTATCTGCCAAGAGTTGAAGAGGTAGTGTCAGGAGGTCTAGGATCATCATTAGGTTGTTGTGTCATAGCTGGGGCTACGGTCTAGTATGTCTTCTTCTTCTACATCATTCTATATCATTGTAAAGTGGACCATTTTCCCTAGTACGAGAGTCCATTCTTGTTTTATTCTTCTATAGGGTGGTAGGGTGGTGTTAGGGTGAGTTGTAGCTCATTGGGTGTTGGGGCATCCATTCAGTTGACTACTGAAGAATATTTAGCTTTGGAGTGTCCATCCAGTGGGAGCTAGAGAAGAATGCTTTTCTAGATTCTAGGAAGTTGGAGCTTTATTTTCAATTGGAGTTGAATATTAAAGAATTATTAGAAAAGAATTAGGTGGTTTTTGTCCCGGTGTCGGTTTCCACCTTAAAAAATATGTGCATTTATGTTCCTTTTGTTTACTTCTATCATTGTACAAACACTGATAATAATTGAAAATTAAATAATGCTCAAATTGAAAGGAATACTGATTCACCCCCCCTCTCAATATTTCCAACAGTAAATACTATACATTTTTCACTTGCATAAAAATACACTCAAAACACTATTATAGAGTTAGCCATATGATTTAATTTTATTTGAATAAATCATATTTACCTTTGAGAGAGCCCTCTCAGGTTGAAAAGGATAATTTTTAGCCAAAAATTTGTTTGAAAGAGTTATTTTAGGTTTTCTGGTGGAGCAGCCCATCTATACCAACTTAGTGATAACATACTTGAAACTGAGTGGGGTGGTCTTAGGATTATTCAAAAGGTTTAGGAATCTTGGGATGAGATATATGGTAAATCTTGGATGTGAACACCTCGATTGAGCCTAGGAATCCCTTGAATAGTGAATGGCATGATACACAATAAAGATCAGTGGTGGTACCCTTCATTGGGCCTAGGAATACCTTGTTGGGATACACGGTAAAGCCCAGATGGTGGAGACCTCATAGGCTGAGGAATCCATTTACCAGTAATGGAAGGATACACGGTAAATTCGAGAGGTTGAGACGGTAAAATTCCTCACAGTTTACGTGGAGAGATCCAGTGGCATCCATGCTTGTTTATGGCCTAGTGATCCATTGAGGATTGCGGTAAAGCCTATTTCTATTGATGAGGGTGAGGTGGTTTAGCCTTGGAAGGCCCTCGTTGGTTATTTTGGTTTTAAGTCCCACATTCATTCTTGGAATATGGTATGTGGGTGATTGGCTGAAGAGAGATTTCGCTCAACCAATCTATGGTCAGGTAGAACGTGGTAGTCCCATACTGGGTTGGCTTTTACATTCAACAATAATAGTTTCTTATCCTTGGTATTTTATGTGAAAATGCACTGGCTTATATGTGGATTATATGGTTTTTGTATCCTTATTATTTTTTTGGTTGTATGATGGTTATGAGCATGTTTTATGATAGTGATGATGTATGGATCTCATCATGTGTTGATTTGTAAATGAATGAAAAATTAATATATTACCTAATATATGATAATGCAGCTAATGTGATAAGGAACCAATGCTTCTTAGTGATTCTGAGATAAGTATGAGATCCATATTCTCAAATCTGTTGTTTAAACCTGTAGAATTCATATTTGTGACATGTTTGAAGAAATTATGGTCATTGCTAGTAGGGGTCCATTCAAGTCTCTATTCAATAGATGGAATTGGCATCATTGTCTCTATGTTTCATTTCATTTCTGTAAATTTCATGAATTTTTTGGAAGTGACTAGGTCCTAGCCCTGGAATTCAACCTTAAATCTTGCAGTCCCTAGCATAGAATTGAAAAAGGCCATAGTCACACTCAGACAGGATCATGGGAGCGACTGGGATCCACAGTCGCTTAGAGGACTTGGAAATGGAGCGAGTTGGGATATAGGAGCTTGAATTGCTGAGTTTCTTCAGGGGTTGGCCACCTGAAAAGGTGGGCTAGCTCCTGGAGTTTCTGTTGGTTGTGTGGATAATCATTTTGGCTGTGTTTTTTTGGTTCCACTTCTGTAAGGTGACCTAGGAGGTTAAATAATATCATAGTAGCCCCTTGTCACATGTTTACCCCAGCGGATCGGTTAACTTGGGTAAATGTGGGAGGATGGTGTTACTGAGTGATATCATAACATGGCTCACCCCTTGGACTGTATGGTTTGTGTGTTGGTCATGCATTAATGTTAGTTACATATGTGTTCCTTATACTTATGGTCCATGTGATTATTCATATGCATGGTGGTGGTCATGGTTGCAGTGGTGTCGCCATGTGAAAATTGATGGGGTTCTCGTGGAATGTGTCGTCATGAGTGTATGATTGGTTAAGCATTTTTTATGCATGTTAGTGTTTATATGTTTCGTGGATACATTGATATGGTTGTAGCTATCATTCCTAAGGTCATGATGTTTTTTTTTATATGGTCATGCATTAATGACTAGATGATGGTTAGGATGATATCTATATACTGTTATGATTATGTTTTTATATGTATGTGATAATATGGTCAATCTTGCAGATGATATATCCTCGCCAAATTATACTAAGGTACGTTGGTTTGTTTATGATTTGGTTTAGCTGACATAGTCTGCCTTGCAGGAAGAGATCAAGATGACTAGAAAGATGGTAGACTACATAAATTATCCCTATGAATAAGATGAGCATTGCAGTTTTGGGCACTTTTCTAACTTAGCAGACACATTGAGGAGTTTGAAGCAAGAAATAATGAGTTGCAAAGAAAATAATGAAAAAATAATGCAGGCACAGGAGAAACAAACAGAATTCAATACAGTGATTCTCCAGAGTTTGTCAGAATTTCAAAGACAAGGACCACTCCAGATCAACTATGGACAAGAGGATGGGACTAATGGGGCATATGGGATTAGGTCTCATGGTGGTCATATGTCAGATAGAGATGAAACGATGAGAGATGGTATATTTTTGTATACTCTGGATAGGAGAGGTGATGGACACAGGTACTATTATAGTTTTGGTTTTGACAGACATTCTTATCGTCATCGTTATCACCCTTACAGGAGGGGTGACAGGGGATACTTGTTACATGAGTTTAAAATCTAAGCCACCTACCTTTGATAGAAATTTGAAGAAGCCTGAGGATGTAAAGGCTTGGATACTTGGGATGAATAAATTCTTTGAGTTGCATAATTACATAGATAATATGAAGGCCATAGTAGCTATCTTCAACTTGAAAGGTAAATCATGTATTTTGTGGGAATATGTAAAACGAGTCACAGACATCAGGACAAAGGAGTTTAGTTGGCATGAATTCGACGGAGTCTTCAAAAAAAAGTACTTGTCAGAAAGGTACTACACCAACAAAGCCAAGTAATTCTATGAGCTTAAAATGGGATCGAAGACATATGAGGAATATACAACTAAGTTCCTTGAGATATTGAGGTATGTACCATATATTAAGGACGAAAATACAAGAGTTCAAAGGTTTTTCAGTGGATTTTCATTAGCATTTAGCGATTGGATAGAGTATGATGAGCCTCGGTAACTTGAGGAAGTTATTAAGAAATTAAAGCATTGTTATGATCAGTCAAAGCGTAAGAATGAATCTAAGCAAGGATGGAAAGGGAAAGATAAAGGTAAATGGCATCTATAACGAACAAGGCCTAATAATGTAAAAGAGAAAGAAAATGTTGCACCTTACAAGAAGTTCAATGTAGCTAGACAGATGCATGGGTCACAACCTGGAGGGAAACAAACTAGAGGTGATGATATGAGATAGTTGGAACGTTGGATAGTTGGTAAGGATCATCTCAAGGGATATTTTCCACGGTCTTAGGGTGGTAGGCCTTAGATATATAGTGCACAAGAGATGAAAAATATTGGGTATGTTAGTAATATCATTCCTCATATCTACGCAACGCTGGATAATAGGTAGATAGGTCATAATGCATCTATCATTGAGATGGATGGTAAACTTTGTGATCAAGTTGTTTCTATTTTGATTGACCCTGGATCTAATTATAGTTATGTTAACCCTAATTTGGTGGATAAACATGGTTTGAATAAATAAGGGAATGCAGAATATTGGTTAGTTGAGTTTGCTACATGTACAAAGAAGAGTGTTCATCATTGGGTAAGAGCTTGTGCATTTGAACTCAATATTATGCCTAGATCAGCACATTTGAATGCATTGTCGTTGGGATCTTATAGTATGATTTTAGGTATGGATTGGTTGTATATTCATCAGACTAAAGTGGATTGTTATGAAAAATCCATTGAGTGCTTGGATGACAATGGATAACATAGAATCTTACAGGGTAAGAAGAAAGAAACATCGGTTAGGATGGTAACAACTATGCAGGAAAAGTGCAGTCACAGAAAAGCGTGTGTTATTTTAAATGCACATTTCTAGTGATAAAGGTAAGGAGGATGAGGATGCAGAGATATTGAGCAAGTACCTGATCTTATAGAAATTTCACGATGTGTTTCTAGCGGAGATCTCAGAGTTACCACCTCATAGAGAAGTCGAATTCTCCATTGAGTTGCTACTAGGGGAAACACCAACATCAAAGGCATTGTATAGGATGAGTACTCTAGATTTAGTAGAGATGAAGTTGCAGTTGATGGACATGCTTGAAAATGGATACATTAGGCCAAATGTATCAACGTGGGGTGCACCAGTATTTTCATCAAGAAAAAGGATGCTACTCTTAGGTTGTGCATTGATTACATGCATTTGAATAAGGTGACCATCAAGAACAAGTATCCATTATCGAGTATTGATGACTTATTTGATCAGTTAAAGGGAGAAGAAGTGTTCTCAAATATTGATTTCATATTTTGATATCATCAGGTACACATCAAGGAAGAGGAAATTTACAAGAAATTTTTTCGAACCAGGTATGGGAATTATGAGTTTGTTGTACTTCCATTTGGTTTGATTAATGATCCAACCACTTTTATGTGCTTGATGAATAGTGTGTTGTGTCTGCATTGTAACAACCTCCTCCCACATCTACATGTGATGAAGATGAAGAGTTACTCTGATATGGTTCAACTCCGTATGTAATAGTTAAGGAACCGAAACTGATGAAACACAAATAAATCGACCTTCTACACCTGTAACAAAACCCCCAGGAGCCACCCAACCCATCCATATGACCAGCCACTGAGACAAACTAACATTTTTCTGCATCAAACCCTCAATCTCTCCCTTGAAATGTGCATGCACGCGATTGGGACCCTCCAGTCACTCCCAACAAAAGGCATGCATGCAACAAGAGACTCTTATGGGTAGTTATGTGCTAGCGAATCCAGATTTTGTGCCAATTTTTCAGGGCTAGGACTCAGGCCACTACCCATAACTCCATGAAACTTTCAGAAATGAAAAATAACATGGTAACAATGATATTAATGTAAATAGTTGAATAAGTACTTGATTGGACCCCTACTAGACACGACATACATTCGTCAAACATGTCACAAATATACATTATACAGGTTTAAACAAAAGATATAAGCATAAGGGTATCACACTTATCTGATAATCATTAAGAAGAAATGATGCCTCATCACAATAACTGTATTACCATCTATTAAACCATACATTCATTTTTTAACCAAAACATGATGAGAGCCATACATTATCATTGTCATAAATCTCAGTCATAACCAGAATATAACCAACAAAAATATCAAGGATATAACAACCATATAAACCACATATAAAAAAAGTATATTTACCCATAAAATAAAAAGGAGAAACAACTCTTATTGATGATTTATTAGGTTGACCAGGTATGGGACTTCCATGAACCACCCGACCATAGACTAGGTTGAACCAAATATTTCTTCCAGTTTGTCACCCCCATGCCATACTCTAAGCATGAATGTGGAACCTCATAAAACACATAACTCAAAACCAAACCAAGGCTTCGAGAGGAAAAACAACCTCAACCCTCAACCAATGATTCCACCTCATGATCGTACATCACTAACCATCAGCAAATTGGTCTCTACCCCAAGCTTTCTAGGGATCTAGAGTGTTTGTTCCAACCAAGGCTTCAAGGACTAGTAAATCAACCCATAGTTGTTGTCGGGATTCCAGAGCGTTTGTCCAACTAGGGCTTCTAGGACTAGTAATTCAACCCACCAAGTGCTTCAAAAATGTTTTTCTAACCAAGGTTTTGAAGACTAGTAACTCAACCCAAGCTGTTATAGGGATTACAAAGCATTTGTCCAACCAAGGCTTCCAGGAACTAATAACTCAACCCACATCCAAAGGAACATTAAAACCAACGAAAAAACATAAGTAAAACCCACAACACCATGGATATCCAGGAAATAGAAAGCATGGGAATAACCACTGTCAATCTAGGAAATCCTCCATGCCAATGACAAGTCATAAACAAACAACCACATGCATATGCCATGCATTCCAAAACTAATGAGGAAATCATACATGCAAATTTGTACCTTCATTAGGGGAATTTTGAGGTCTAGAATGGGCCTCCTAAGAAAAATGTAAAACCAAAATAAACTTTATAAGAAAAAATAGGATTCAAGATGATGATGTCAACCATCGGGGATGATTCATCATTTTTTAAGTAAAAGGGTAAAAATATTAAAAAACAATAAAATAATAAAACTAATTTTTCAACTCTTATTTTCAACTTATCTCTCAAATTGTTTACTCAAATTTCGAGCGAGAGTACTCGTTGGATGAAAAATTTAATTCCTCATCCAATGAGTACACATGTTGCATACTTTTAATGGACCTTTCTACACGAAAAATGAGAAATACATGAAACAATGTGATTGCAATCATGTTTGTCATGTATTTCTCATTTTTTTTGTAGCAGGATCCATCAAAAGTATGCAACATGGGTACTCCTTGGATGAGTACTTAAATTTTTCATCCAACGAGTACTCCCTTTTGAAATTTGAGTAAAAACTTTGGAAGATAAGTTGAAAATGCGAGTTGAAAAAGTAGTTTTTTCTTTTTTCCTTATAAACTTTGATGATGTAATCAAATCTTATTTTATTGTTTCCACCATTATTTTATAATTTCCTTAGGAGGCCCATTTTAGACCTCAAAATTCCCCTAATGCAACAAAAACTCATTGTAGTTTTTTATCCCGATGTCCTCTTGCACTTTCCTACTTTTCCTTTTCGTTCTTGCTCCAAATACCAAGTATTCCACACTCCTCCAAGAGTACTCCAAGAAAAATCTAAGTGTCTGAGAGTCTGAGAGAGAGAGAATATAATGGAAGATCCAAAACTGAAGTGACAAAAGTCTCATGTGACCAAAAGCCATGAACTCACCTAAGAATCCTTTTTATTAAGGTGGCCTCTATTTTCTTCATTTTCCATTATTTCCTTCATTTTACTCCTCACATGCAACCTGTGACCTTTCACCTTCCAATAAATGCCACTTCGTCATTCGAAAGCCTTAGCCACTAACTTTTATAATTTACTTAGCACTAATAAACCATATGAACACCAAAGCTAGGATGTTTTGCCCAACATTTATCTCTGAATATGTGCCCCATGACCAAGATCTTATTTTACCTTTATTAACGTTTACATCGATTTTTTAACAGGGTTGTTATAGAACCCTCCCCCTTGTGGGAACATCGTCCTCAGTGTTCAATGAAACCTACAACCAACAAGACTGCTAAAAGAAAAGCATACTTCCCATCAAGCTTTATAACTTAGCTTGTTGTAGTATTTACAATGATCAACCTGTTGAGGAGCAAACAACATGACAACATAATAACATGACGACCATAATGACATGAAACCATATCACTTATTGGAGCTTTATAACATAGCTCATGGTGGTATTTACATCCATATAAGTATATACATATACCAAAACATCATACCAAGAATTTACCAAAGACATATATCAAGGACATTCCCTCAACCAACAAATAGAGAAGGATACATAGCCTACAGCTGATCTACCATCTCCCTTGTAGCTTCACCAGGCCCAAAGTTTTTCCACTACACTTTAACCTTCCCAATTCCTCAGTTCCCGAGCATGAACGTCTTTCTATGCAATATACACCACGGTTCCAATTGGAATTTTCCTTCTGGCTCCACCTACAATACACACTAGTCAATCACATTTTCAACACATTTAACATACTTTTTAAGCAATGAAACATGGAAAACATCATGGACTTTCACTATCGGAGGAAGTGAAAGTCGATGTGCTACTCTTCTAATCCTTTCAATAATCTTGAAAGGTCCAAAATATCGAAGTGCTAGCTTGGCACATGATCCAATCCTGAAGGAGATATTCTTGGGCTTGATGCACAAGTACACATGTTCCCCAACCTGAAACTCCTTAAACAACATGTTCTGATCTGCATAAATTTTTTTTCTATCCTATGCTACCTTTAGATTATTCTTGATTACCTAAATTTCCTGTAACATCTCTACCAACATGTCTATTCCTATAAATACATTGTTAACTGGAGCATTCCAACTAATAGGATTATTACAACTCCGACCATAGAGTGCCTGAAACAAACTCATCCCCAAAGACTCCTGATACCCATTGTTGTAAGCGAACTTAGCCAACGAAAGGTATTATTCCCACTTTCATGGTTGATGCATCACATATGTCCTCAACATGTCCTCCAATGTTTTGTTTACCCTCTCTTTCTGTTCATCTATCTGCGAATGATAAGATATATTGAAGACCAACTTTGTACCTAAACCCGCAAACAAATCCTTTCAAAGCTTGGAAGTGAACTTTTCATCCATGTCTGAAAAAATATTCTTTGGGACACCATGCAGCCTCACTACATCTCCAATGAAAACCTATACTACATCGTTAGCTGAATAAGTAGACTTCATTGGGATGAAGTGCGCTACCTTTTTCAACCTTTCAACCATAACCATAATCGAGTCATGTTGTCTAGATGTCCTCAACAATGTCGTGATGAATTCCATGGAAATGACCTCCCATTTACACTCTGGAATTGAGATCAGCTGTAGTAACCCACCTGGATGCTTACACTCTACCTTTACCTGTTGAAAATACAAGCATCTCACCACAAATTCTAAAACTTCTTTCCTCAAGTTCGGCTAGTAGTAGAACTTCTTCACTGCTATCAATGTATTTTGATATCATGGGTAACCTGAATACATTTTCACATGAAAATATATTAAGATAAGATTATTGAGCTCACTAACATATGGTACATATATATTGTCTCTAAATCTGACCAAGCCATATGATATGAGATGATATTCCACATCATGTGCACCTATACCTGCACTTGTACCTATACTCTACTATAGCATGTGTCTGAGCTACATGTACCTATTATCATGTTGACCTACCTAAAATATCTGATCATGTAGATCTGTCCCATAAGAACTCATAGTTTTTATCTGATTCACCTGCATCCACCTACTAAGAGAATATGCAACCATGTTCTCTTTACCGTTAATGTAATTGATCCCAAATTCAAACTCATTGATCGTGGCCGGCCATCTAGATTTCCTGGCATTCAGTTTCAGTTGGTAAAATAGATACCTCGACCTGCTTTGATATTTCATTAGTACAAATCTGTAATATCCCAAAATATGGAAAATAAGAAGTATTGGGAATATATTATAATATTCCAAAAATGGACTGCTCAGCAATGCATTCACAGAAAAATGAATTTCTAGAAATATAAGCCATAAAAATGAAAATCATCACTTGGATCCATTAGATATATCCATCTAGCATCTAATTCCAAGAGGAGATCAAAAAGAAATGAAACTAGGTGAGGTAAACAGACCTCCCAAACTAGTGTAGCTGAAAATGACTAAAAACCCCACACACTGATACTCAGAAATAATGCACAAAATAGTCTGTGTAGTATTATGAGGGTTTTAAATAATAAATTAAGGAAAAAAATATATCTTCTCATATATTAGGTAATAAATCTCATAAACTGAGATCTAGTCTCCTTATTACAATTAAAATAAAACCCGGGAAGGGTTTCTTGTCAAACACTCTGCATACAAATGTGATCTTCAGAAAATTACTAAATCACCACTCCAACACTAAAGCATAAGAGTGTAAAATTATGGAAAAATATCTGATCTGATTTAATTCCTTCAAAGGCTTCCTCCCATGAAAGGATGAACCCCTCAATCACAAGGAAACTCTACAAAGAAGCCACTAGACCATCGACTGAAGCTGCCTCCAAAAATAACGCATTCCCTAGCTGGAACAACACTAGGAATTTTGGGGAAATAGGTGGTTTGCTACCACAGATATGAAATGAGCTCTAGAGCTCTCCAAACATATCTCTCAAGTGAATGAAACCTTCCTCTAATGAGAGACTAGCTCAGAAAGAGGGATTCCAATCCCTTCCACTGCTACACCCTGCAACCCTGCACAATCACCTGTAGAAAATTCTCTGATGAATTAGGCTGAAGCTTGGCCTGAAAAAATGATGTGGATAATGAATGAAAACTCTCCCAAGATGCTCCTCAAGGAAAGAGGTGGGATTCCCACTCAGGAACACTCGGTGCTAAACAACATTGCTACTCTGCTAAACAACAAGAGGAAGAAATAGTCTAAGTAGAAAAAATAATAATCTAAAACATGAAGAATAATGCTTCCATCCTCTTCCTTAAATAAAATATGAGTTTTCTTGCCCTTGGCCCCACTCAATTACGTCATCTCCATCAAATCTTCATCTCCCTCCAAAAATGCGTTATTCCTTCTTTGATTCCTGCTGCTCCACAACTGCGTTGTTGACTTAGTCAAAGTGGTCTGAACCAACTTGATATTATCCATGTTCACATATGGAGGTGTTTTATTAAGTTGTAAAGAGTGTCTCCTTTGACACTTGGAGTGTTTTTATTCCTCCTTAGGAGACTTATGGGCTTTTCTACCCATTTATTCACCGGTTAGAGATGTTGCTAACTCTAATGTTCCATTTAGCTTTGAGGCTAAAATTTGGGAACATTATAGTCCTCCCCTCCAAAATATTTGCTTGTCCTCAAGAAAATGTATAGAGAGACAAAAATTTCTCCCCTCCTCCTCTTGTGGCCTCCCATCAATGGCCTCCACCACTGCATCACGATAATCTGCAATAAAACTACCATCCAATGTTTCCTCCCAAGTGTGAAAAACCAAATGGTCTACATCAATCAAAGGTGGAAAGCGTCAATGGAAACCTGTTTGTTATCCCATGACCTCTATAAAGTAGGAGTGATGACCAACATGGTGAATGAGTGCCTCCCTCACCCATTCTATCATCCAAATGAAATGAGCCATCCTAGGTAGCTCATCAAAAGAATCATCAACCCTGGTTTTATACAATGTGTTGGGGCTGCATGGAGAGATTGGATTCTGCCATCCAAATGGTTTCTCTCTCCATTTATGGTAAACATGGAGCTTCCTCTGTCCTTGGGCTGAAATAACATGGCCTCCAAGAATGGCCCAAGTTCCCCCATCAAACAATTCAGCCATGAAGTGCCTCCTGAAGTTCTTCAAGTGGTTTCTCCCACAAGAAGGAAAAAAGTATGATGTGGCAATCATGGTTTTCCCATGGTTCTGCCTAAAATGTACAACATGTAAAGTGGGCAGAATCATGCTCCCAATGGGCATCTCTACTACCTCCCGCACTCTCCAAACAAAGCTTCCCATGAGCATAAACATATCAGCAATATATGGAAGCAAAGTACAATGAAAACAAGTTTCCAAATGACAACCGGAGAGTGAATCATAGTCCCACTCATGGAACCAGCGCAGTGTATCCTTTGCCTGTATCAAAATAAGAAATAAAAAGTGCTTCACCAGCCACTTGTTTGTTTCCACAGTCATCTCATAAGATGGAAACATGAAGTTACAATATGGTGTCAATGGTGTACACCAAGAATCATGTGGTGTCCCCCACAAACCACCAAAAAGATAGCCAAATCAATGCTACAAGTAGCTGCAAGTACATCATCATAAAATATGCAAGAAGAGATAATTCTTCTTGATACATCATGCTACTCAAACAAGGAAAAGAAGTACAATAAAAAATGTGAAATTATACCTCCTCCATCATGTACTTGAGATCTTGACCTAAAATGGCTCAACTAGAATCTTTCCCTCACCTCCAATCAGTAGGGAAGTGGCTGTGACCTTCTATCTATCACCATCCGGGCTATGCATCTCTCCATATGCTGAAATCTGTCATGTTGGATGCCCTCCCAAGTGAACTCCTCTAACAAGGAAAGATATGCATCAAAGTGCATAGCTAGGAAGTACTCATGTGCTGCAAGTAGCAGCTTCTCCTTAAGACTAGAAGCACTAGTCAAGAAGATCCTTCCATAATAATAGATGACCACATCATCCACCATATATCTATCATCTCCATCCGAGTCATCAAGAATCCTACAAGCACCTAGATCCTTGGAGTACACTACCAAGAGTTGAGACCTCCAATATGGATCAATCCTCCTAAGAGATAGCATTGGTGATCTGGCATGTGAAGCTCTCCTCATGTTGTTGCCTGCTACTTTGACATCCCCCATGCCAAAGTTCTCCTCCAAACTCTTCACCTCTCCAAAATCCAAGAGTGGTGAAATCAAAGACAAGATGTCTTTCATCACTGCTAGATCTAGTGGCCTCCCAGGTGGAATGCCTCCATGTAGTGAGACATCAATGTCAAGGGTGGACTGTACATAGGTTTGGAAAACCTTGCCCTTGCCCTCACAACGCAGTACAGTCTGCCTCCTCTTTGCATTAGCTTCCTGAAATAGAGAAGGGTGTGTGCCTCTCATCAGGTGATGCTGCTCTTCCTGCCTACCTCCTCCTTCCAGCTGCAATGCTGCATAATCATGATGGTCACTGATTGTGCTTGGACCTCCATGTATGAGATCCTGGGGAACTTCTTGCAAGGATACAAGAATCCCTCCTGTCGGAGCATGTGCTCCTCCTCCCTCTGCATGAGGTACTAGATGTGCTCTAGATGTGACAGCGTTGTTGCCCTCATATTCATCAATGGGTGTGGGAAACATCTCAACAATTGGATCCTCTTGTGAAAAAGAGATCCCCATGCCCTCTAGTTTAGGAATATGAACTATGGGTCTTGCCTCCAGTAATGTGTAATGCAAGATGTCAACTTCTCCCATGGTTTTCTGAAGTGGATTTTCCTCCATCACATGCAAGGGTTTTGTTCTCTCAAGTTTTCCTTGCTCATGTGTCTTAGGAAGTTTTTCACCAAACCTTTCCACCAATGTTTCAATGAATCTTTCATAAGAGGAAGTGTTTGCATTTATCAAAGAACAAGATTCGAAAATCCAACATGCATGGGCCTTACCTCTGAAATGCAGCGCTACAACTCTAGTGGCCTCATCTTCAGAAATATGGTGCTGCTGAAAATAGGAGTCTAGCTCCTTCACCCAAGCTCCAGCTGAACATGTGGGTGAACCTTCAAAAGTAGATGGAAGAAATCTATCTACATCCTGCTGCTTGCTCTTCTCCACTTGGATCTCTCAAAACCCTTGGAAATCAGTATGATATCTAAACCTCTCAGTTTGAGATTCAGACTCCTGCAACAAATCACTAAGAGTTGTCCTCTTAGGCATTCTTCCTCCTTTCATCCATCTCAAGATAGATCTGGGCACTTGACTGCGCTGTGCATCATGGTGTGTAGCTACATGCTCACACTCACCATGTGAAAATCTAGATTCAGCTCTAGATTCAAACTCCTCTGGAGATCCCATCTCCATTCTTATTTTCTTTATCTCTCCTTGAAAACTCTGCATGGATCTTGGAAGAAGATTTGTAAGCTTGTCTTCCTTTCTTCCTTCACATAGTCGAGCCTTATCCTTTCTGTCCATCTCTCCTAAAAGTATAATGGCCTGAGATCCAAAAGCTAAGCCAATATTGAAGCTTTTATACCACTGTAATATCCCAAAATAGGGAAAATAAGCAGTATTGGGAATATCTTATAATATTCCAAAAATGGACTGTTGAGTAATGCATTCACAGAAAAATGCATTTCCAGAAATATAAGACATAAAAATGCAAACCATCACTTGGATCCATTAGATATATCCATCTAGCATCTAATTCCAAGAGGATATCAGAAATAAATGAAACTAGGTGAGGTAAACAGACCTCCCACACTAGTGTAGCTGAAAATGACTAAAAACCCCAAACACTGCTACTCATAAATAATGCACAAAAGAGACTGCATAGCCTTATGAGGGTTTTAACTCAAAAATTAAGGAAAAAAATAGATCTTCTCATATATTATATAATCAATCTCATAAACTAAGATCTAGTCCCCTTACTACAATTACAATAAAACTCGGGAAGGGTTTCTTGTCAAACACTCTGCATACAAATGTGATCTTCAGAAAATTACTGAATCACCACTGCAACACTGAAGCATAAGAGTGTAAAAGGCTAGAAAATATCTTATCTGATGTAATTCCTTTAAAGGCTTCCTCCCATGAAAGGATGAACCCCTCAATCACAAGGAAACTCTGCAAAGAAGCCACTAGACCATCCACTGAAGCTGCCTCCAAAAATAATGCATTCCCTAGTTGGAATGGCGCTGGGAATGTTGGGGAAATGAGTGGTCTGCTACCACAGATCTGAAATGAGCTCTAGAGCTCTCCAAATAGTTCTCTCAAGTGAAGTAAACCTTCCTCCAATGAGATACTAGCTCCGAAAGAGTGATTCCAATCCCTTCCACTATTGCACCCTGCAACACTGCACAATCACCTGAAGAAACTGCGCCGATGAAGTAGGCTGAAGCTTGGCCTAAAAAATTGATGTGGATAATTAATGCAAACTCTCCCAAGAATCTCCTCATGGAAAGAGGTGGGATTCCCACTCGGGAACACCCGGTGCTAAACAGCACTGCTACTCTACTAAACAGCAAGAGGAAGCAAAAAGTCTAAGCAGAAAAAACAATAATCTAAAACATGAAGAATAATGCTACCATCCTATTCCTTAAATAAAATATGAGTTTTCTTTCCCTTGGCCCCACTCAATTAGGTCATATCCATCAAAGATTCATCTCCCTCCAAAACTGTGTTATTCCTTCTTTGATTCCTACTCCTTTACAACTGCGTTGTTGACTTAGTCATAGTGGTCTAAACCAACTTGATATTATCCATGTTCACATATGGAGGTGTTTTATTAAGCTGTAAAGAGTGTCTCCTTTGACACTTGGAGTGTTTTTATTCCTCCTTAGGAGACTTATGGGCTTTTCTACCCATTTATTCACCGGTTAGAGATGCTGCTAACTCTAATGTTCCATTTAGTTTTGAGGCTAAAATTTGGGAACATTACAAAATCTCCTTCCAAGAAGATAGTGCCTCCAAATCTTCAATGCATGAATGATCACTTCCAACTCAAGATTATGTATCAGATATTTCTACTCGTGCTCATCTAGCTTTCGTGATTCATAGTATACTACATGTCCTTCCTGCATAAGAACTCAACCAAGTCCTCTCTTGCAAGAATCTGTGCATACCACAAACTCTTTTTCCAGATCTACAACCTTTAGCACTGGAGCATTTGTCAACAATTGTTTCAACTGCTAAAAACTTGTTGCACATTCTTTTGTCCATTCGAACTTCTTACTTTTTCGCTACAATGACATAATAATAAATGAAATGCGAGAGAATTTCCTGAAGAACCTCCTGTAGTAACCCGCTAACCCCATAAATGATCTTACCTCATCTACATTCCTAGGAGTTTACCATTCCATGATAGACCTTATCTTCTCTAGATCCACTATTATACCTTCCTTGGAGACCACATTCCCCGAGTAGTGTACCTCTCTCTGAAATAAATTGCATTTTATAAGCTTAGCATACAACTAATTCTATCTTCACAATCTCAACACTGCTGCTAAATGTTAATCATGATCTTCCTCATTCTTAGAATATACCAATATATCATCAATGAATACAATAAAAAACTTGTCTAGATAAGGATGCAATACGCTATTCATCAAGCACATAAAAGTAGCTAGAGAATTAGTCAAACCAAATGGAACTACAACAAACTCACAATGTTTGTTCCTGGTACGGAAAGTTGTATTGTGAATGTCATTTTATTTAATGTGTACCTGATGATATCTGGATCTCATATCAATTTTCAATAACATTCCTTCTCCCTTCAACTGATCGAACAAATCATCAATCCTTGGCAATATATACTTGTTCTTAATGGCCACCTTGCTCATATCCATATAATCAATGTACAACCTAAGAGTACCATCCTTCTTCTTTACAAGCAATACCCATGCACCCTATGGTGATACACTTGGCCTACTGTATTCCTTTTCAATAATTTCCTTTAATTGCAACTTCAAATCTACCAACTCTGGAATGTTCATCCTGTATGGTGCTTTTGATGTTGGTGCTTCCCCTAGTACCAAATGAATAGAAAAATCCACTTCCTTGTGAGGCAGTAACCCTAAAATATCTATAGGAAATGCATCCTGAAATTTTTGTAGAACTCGGTACCTACTCAAGACATCGACATCCTCGATTTCCTTACCTTTATCACTAGAAATGTGCACTGCAAATAACACACACCCTTTTCTATGACTGCGCTTTTCTGGCATGGTTGTCACCATTCTAACTGATGTTTCTTTCTTCTTACCTCGAAAGACTCTCTATTCTCCATTATCATCCAAATACTCAATGGGTTTATAATAACAGTCCACCTTGGTCCTATGAAGATACAATCAGTCCATACCCAAAAGCATACTATACGAACCCAACAAAAATACGTTCAAATGTGATGATGTAGACATACCATTCAACTCAAATGCACAAGCTCTTACCCAATGATGAAATCTCTTCTTTGTACCTGTAACCAAATACACTAACCAAGACTCTGCATGCACTTCTTTATTCAAATCACACTTATCCACTAGGTCAGGATTAACATAACTATAATTAGATCCAGGGTCAATAAAAATAGAAAAAACTCGATCACAAATCTTACCATCCATCTCGATAATAGATGCCTGGTGATCTTCCTACCTATTATGCAATGTTGCATATATCTGAGGAACATTGTTTCCAACATCCTATTATGAAATGTAATATCCCAAAATGGAAAAGATAGGAATATAGAACATTTACAGTATTCCAAATAAGCAAAACAGGAATATGAGACTAAAATATGGAAAATGTCGGAAATATGCTGCAATTGGAAATTACATCAAGACATTATAATCATGATCAGAAACATCTCAGTCATATAATTATAAAAAACAATAAATATAAAGTACACAACGCTCCAAACAGAATGCACTCAAGCCACAAGATGGCTGAAATACACTAAAGAAAACTAGCACTGGAAATGTTGTGATACTACTGATGTTGTTGTTAGAGACTACTGCGACTATGAAGAAGAACCATGTGCAAGAGGCTGCTATATTTCTCCCAAAGATCCTGAATTTTAATCACAGACTCTACTAAAAAAGCTCAAAAAAACCCATAAATGGTTTGGCTAGATTTAAATTTTGGATTTTCGGCCCTTTTTGGGTGCCACGCTGCACCCCTGCTGGCTAAGTTACATACTACCTAGAGAAAACTGCTAATATGGGGCTGAAATAATGATCTATTAGCTGCAATAGCACCCACTCAGCTCACTAACTGAAGGGTTAATCCCTTCTCCTGATCTCCAAGCTAGAAACTTGAGATCTAGCTCCTCCTTCATCGGCTCAAGTTGCAGTTGCAAACTGCACAACTGCTGGAATGGACTACACTGTCAAGGAGGTTGAAGTTGTAGCCTACTGCTGGATGATGAAATATATCTCACAACTGATAGAAATAATCTCACCAAATTGAGGGAAATACCCCCCACAGGATTCCAAGATGAAATACTTGGAACTTCCTTCCTCCACTTTATCTACCCAGCTGGACTACGCAATTCCTGATGGAACTGTTGCTGCATGGAGGTGTAAAATGATGGCCTAATGCTGGATGTCACAATGCTTCTCCTGAAATATTGAAATTAATGCATAGGGTGAAAGGATGAACCCTCCACAAGTTTCCTAGCTGAAATGCTAGAAACTACCTTCCTCCTCTCAAACCCTAAGACAAGGATGTGTAATTCCTTAAGTTGTATGTGCAGAAGAGAGGGTCTAAATGTGGCACCAATTATGATGAATAGTTTCTAAAAATAACCTTCCCAAAGTAGGCAGTCAAATTCCCCCATGGGTAAGGGTTTGATTCATACTCGGGAACACCCTTGTGCTAAAAATCACAACAGACTTAGGTAAACAGCTGAAGCGTGCAAAGAATGTCAAACGAAAATACAATATCAAATTCCAAACTCATTTGATTTTCTGCTCTCATCATCCTTATATGGTTGTGAGCCTTCAGCCTCCCTAGCCTTGGCCCACCCCATAACTACACTACACATGTGGCCACTAGTATCCATGAAGACCGTGGAGGTCTCTCCATGATCTCCATGATTCCCGCAATTAATCTCCACTCCTCCATGATATCTGCATTTAATTTCGACTCATCCATCATGTGTGCATTTAATGCACTATGATCTTACTTTTATTCCTCCACTATCTCCATCATATTCCTCATCATTCTCCATAATCTCCACTCTTCCATCATTAATGAGCTACTCCACTACTCCATGGTACTGATCTACTATGTAATTAACCCACATTCACACAAAAAAAGTGGATTTTATTCATCTATGGGGTTTATGGTCCTGCTATTCCGTGGCCGCACCCAAAGTGGAGAACAAGAAAGGAAGGGAAATCTCGATCACAAAAGAGCTTCAAAGGAATCAATCGCTTTCAGCTCAGAGAAATAAAGAAAGTGTGGTTGATAAGGTGTAGCTGGTGAGAAAATCCCACACGCCCCTCATTCATCTCATATTTATCCCCTTTACCTTCATTTCCCTCTTACCCTTCATTTTTCCATTTCTAAAGTCTAGCGTCATATTTCTTTATTCAGCCCACTTACACTTCCACTTAGTCGTTTTATATATATATATATATATATATATATATATATATATATATATATATATATATATATATAAATATCACCATGACGAGACCGCATTACTCCTTCCTAGGTTCCGCATCACAAGACTGCAAACTCATTCATAACACCATTTTCCACTTATAACTCCGTCGATGCGATACAAAGGGACCGACATTCCCGAATGAGCCTTTATCGTAAACAATACACTCCTTACTATTCAAACCTTCATCAACACTCAATAACCTTTTCTCACCGCCAACCTCTCCATTCATCACATTTCGCACTACGCAGTATATAACCTTTACCCTTTGCTACTTCTATGAAAATCTGGCGGATTGAGGTTTGCAGGCGGGCCCACTTCCTTGCCACGTCATCCTCCTCTCATCATGCATTTCC
Organism: Pinus albicaulis; assembly: GCA_034641835.2. Lineage (NCBI taxonomy): Eukaryota > Viridiplantae > Streptophyta > Pinopsida > Pinales > Pinaceae > Pinus > Pinus albicaulis. The sequence goes on along the minus strand of JAXQQM020087268.1, from coordinate 79,024 downwards.
CATCGCAAGTCATAACTCTTACCCCCGCTCCTTATACTGAAACTTCCCTGATTGTGATTTTGCGGGCGATCCCAACTCCCACTGTTTATAACAAAGGCTTATGATTTACGATTTTCGATATGGATTTGGGCCCCACCTACCCGCCACATCATCAATAGCCCTCCCCTGGCCTTTTTCCCTCTCTTTTCCATGCTAATTATCCTGATAGCCTCACCATTTCTTCCACCATCTCCCCTTCATCTCCAGCACAAGCATGGAATTTTGGCAGAACAACATAGGTATGGTTTATTCTGTTGATCCAGGAAATCTCCTCTAAATAGCGAGGCATGCACAACACAGTTGGCCATTTCATTACGGTTAAAAAAATCATGAGAATCAGAGAGTGGAGGCCTTCCACAACAGATGAGATAAAGTGGTGGAAACCAGACTGCCCACCTGTTCGTGGTCACTCCTTGTCCTCCGCATGGAGGATTCCAAGATTTGGCCTACGCGACCCATCATTTTTTTCCTTTTTACTTTCTGATTATGATGTTTGCTAATGAAATCCCGATTTCACCTTATTCTGTTTTGATTCTCTGTTACAGGAGTGATTTCTTGATGCACACTCAATTAGTTTGTTAGGATATTTTGATTTTCACATGTGTGGGCCGATCATGACTCATTATTAGATTGGGAATCCTCAATAGGAAATCTATATGTAGGAAGTAGAGAGATGTAAGAAGGGTTCTGAATTTTTGAGAATTTTTTTGTAGTTCTGTATGATTGTGCTCCCTATGCTCTAAGATACATATTTGGGAGATTTTTTTTGAACTTAATAAGATACAACATTGTTTATTTGGATTCGAGACAAGGAAATGAGTAGTATGTATCTGTTTTCTTCTATTTATCAGTAATCTCCTTTTTTTATGTATAATCGTCTTTCATTCTCTGCTGCTTTGATGATTCATGTAATTTAGCTGTCGGTGGTCTGCAATTTTATTCATGAATTCATGTCTATATAATTCTCATGTGTTAACGCTCGTGTATTAATCTCTATTGTCATCCATTTCTCATTCATATCCACTTCCTCTGAGTTCACGGGAGACAGATTCTTAATCCTCTTAAGCCTGTTTCTTGTGGGTTCCTTCTCCATTCTTTCTCAATGCCTTTGCATGTTTTTAAAACTTCTTGTCATTTTTTTATACTTGGCCCATTTGAAAGCCATCAAGCCTCACATCCTCCTGAGCCCTCTCTCAGTATGGGGAATTCACACGAATTAGACTCTGAAGTCTTCTCCATTCATGAACCACTAAAATCATCATTCTCTTTATCCATATTTTTTCAGAGGAATCCTCATAATTGTTTATATTTAACATCTGATTTTAAGATGTCTAGGCACTGGTATTTTGAAACTCAAGCCTGTCTCTAGGAGCTACAAAACATTTTTAGCATCGTTGTCGAGGAACGAATTAGAAAACCTTTCCCTACGATACGACATTATCTTCACCCTTAAATCAGGTGAGCACGAAGGGTTGAGAGTTGTATAGCCCTCACCTTGGTTACTCCACTATTATCAAAGTTCAAATCAGGTGTAATCCTGGCTTCTACTAGGCCTCATACCCGATCAGATACTTCTCAGTAGAGAACCCCTTCTGTATCTGATCCTAAAAAGATCATATTTAAGAGATTTTGGAGGGAGAAGAAACCCAGCCAGGCCGAATTACCTTCATTTTCTCTAGAAGATTCACTTTCCTCATCTCAGAAATCTTACATCTATGGTCCTGGCTCCACAGCCCGTGTACTTGAGTATCCTCCAGAAACCTATGCTTTAGCTAGTTCAGCCATAAAATATGAAGCTGAATTCGTTGATAATTATCTACCTACCTTGCACCCTACTCGTGAGGCTGAAGAAGTCAAAGAAGTTACAGCACTCCAAAGCTCTCCATAGATAAATATCCAAACCTCTACTCAGCATATACTTGTTATGCCATAGCCAAATCATCCTCAGAAATTACCACCACCCCTCATGGTTGTGTGTGGATTCCTCCTAAAAAAGTATGTTATGTTAGATCTACCCCAAGTATTGAATGATATGCCTCAAAATTATCTAAAGCTCATGCCTCAGTTCATTGGGGAAGATAGTACCTCTGTGCAGAGACACATTGAAAACTTCTACACCTTTTCTGAGAATGTGAATGTAGAGAACTTAGATGTGGTGCTAAGGCTTTTCATCCAATCCTTGGATGGAGAAACTTGAAAGTGGTTCAAGTCCTTAGCTGATAACACAGTCACCTCTTCGGAAGAGATGTCTTCACACTAAAATGGGGAGAAAAGAGGGATCATGGATAAATTCTGACAGAGTTCAATGCTCTTAAAAATATACATAATGAGGATGTAATATAATTCATAAAGAGGTTCAATAATATCTATAATAATCTCCCTTTTGAAATAAAGCCTCCCCAAGTAGCTGCTAAGGTGGTCTTCGCAAGAGCTTTCGAACCAGAGTTTGGGTTCACCCTAAAAGAAAGAAAATCCACATCTCTAAATCAGATCCAAACTAATGCATTGGAGGTAGAAACAAACTTTTCTTCTACTGGGAAATTCAAAGGGAAGACATAACATGAAGCCAGAAGAAAAATCAGGCAAGAGGCTTCTACTTCAAATCGGGAGAGGGAATCACAAGAATATAGAATGGAAGAAATGAATAAGTTGATCAAGAACCTCTCAAATAAGTTGGTTCATCTTGAATTAAAGGCCAAGAATTCCCTTCCCCGTTCCAACCAAATGATTCCAAACTGTAGGTTTAATCCCCAGTATCGGAAGCCCCCTCTACAACTGCTGCAGTGTGAAAGGAAGGAATAGAAAGACCACATTCAACCTCCTCTATACTTGGAAGGAGAACTAGAGGAATAGAATGAGGAAGTCACAAAAATCCAAGAGAATCAATTCCTTGTTTACTCCGATGATGAGGAAGGTGAACTCACCCTGTAAGAAGAGCAAGAAGAGAAGGAATTCCCTTCAGAAGACCAAGATATTGACAATTACTGCAAGAAATTCATGGATTTCATGCAAGCCCAACTCCACAAGAAGTATGATCTCAGGTCCTCCAGGAAGAGGACCCAAATGCAAGAAAAAAATGAAGAGTTAACATCAAGAGAACAGGCCCCTCCCAGTTCTGACAGTAAGGGGAAAAATACATTAGAAGAGTTTTCCCCTCACAAATCCATTGCGTCCACTTCCATGAAACAAGGCTCTCATCCTCCCAAAAATGAGAAGTTCACAGCTATACCCTTGAAAATTCCTGACCCTCCTAAAGAGCAGCTCAAAGAAGTTATTACAAAAAGAGCTCCCACAGCCTTTAACCTCCAAAAAGAATTAGAGAAAGTTAAGATCTTGGTTCCCCTGATCGAGCTCCTGAAACAACCTTCATACAAGGCCCAAGTGTCCCAATTCATGTTGCCCCATGGTGTAAGCCCTCTGCCTGATAGTCTCAATCTCTAAGAAGAAATGCCCATGGTATTTTTTGGACCTCATGTAGAAGAGCAGGACTCAGCCACACCCCCATTCTATGTGAATCTAGTTATACATGACCTATTATTGCACAATTGCATGCTGGATTCTGGGGCCTCACATAACCTATTGCCATTTTCTGTCATGGAGCATTTAGGGTTGCATATTACCAGGAATTATAAAGACCTGTATTATTTTGATTCCAAGAGAGTGAAATGCTTGTGCATTATAAAAGATATGGTAGTAAACTTAGTCCATATTTCGGCCAAAAGCGTGGTAATTGGCATTGTTGTAGCTGATATCCCAGCTCGGTTTGGAATGTTGTTTGTTTGGATCCAGTATTTTGTGGGGAGGAAAGATGATTATATTGAGAATCTAGGTTTGTGAAGATGGTCACTAAAGCCGATTGTTCGACAAATTCTCTGGTATATGGTAAAGAGGGTGAATTATCTTGTCTTATGCTCGAGGAGGATGACAATTCTCTGCAAGAAACGAAGGTATGTCCTATAACACAAAAGAATCCTATGAGAAGATAGAAAACAAGACATGGACCTTGCAGTTTGATGGGACTTACTCACGAAAAGGAAACGGGGCTAGGGTACTCTTGATATCACCAAAAGGTTGCTTAGTTGCCATTTCCTTTAAGCTGGAATTTGAAGCCACAAACAACATGGCTAAGTATGAAGCCTTGATGTTGGGATTGCAGATGGCATAGTACATGAACATATCAAATCTCAAGGTGTTCAAATATTCAGAGCTTGTAGTGAGGTAAGTCAGGAGCCAATGCCAAACTAAACACCCACAGATCAAAGATTACAGAAATGAGGTATGGGATTTGGTTGAGAACTTCTTTTCTACGTTTAACATTCAATTCATGCCAATGGATAAAAATAGAATGGCAGACTCACTAGATGTGGCTACTAGTAATTTCTGCCCCCTACAGAATCCCCTGCTCATACATGAGGTTGAAGTGCGATACCACCACTCCATTCCCGACAGCGTAAAGCAATGGCAAGTCTTCGAGGATGAAGACAAAGTCAAGCCTTTTATGGAAATGGTGGGCAAGTTCTAAAATATGGTGATCGACTCAGTCACCGAGGATGATAGTGAAGAGCCAAAAACAATATGGGAAGAGACACTAGTTGGGCACCATGTTCTGCAATTAAAGGGAAATGTCATTCCTAGGGGTCTCATACCGTTGGAGAGATTGTTTGAGAACAATGATATCCTAGTGAACCCCAGCAAGATGACCCTCGACGAGCCTGTCAAGGATGTGAATATTGGGAGGGAGGAAGATCCAAAGGTGGTAATGTGTAGTCAATTTAGTGTCCTAAATTGCTAACATAAATTATCAACCAAGGCTAGTAAACTGATGAAGTGTGGTGCACTATATGTGCTTAAGTGACCTCTTCCTTACTTCGTTGTATGTATTTTATTGATGTTTTTGGGGGTTTTGTCTTTTTAATACGCTACTCTATGTTCAAAAGATGAAATCAAATCTATGTCAAAAAGAAAAGAAAAAGAAACCTTAGACTCAAAACAGAGTGTAAATTCTATCCCTAATTAGGAAAATGATGAAAAACAAAGCATTCTAATCCATGGATATCCTAGCTTGCGAATGAACATGAAATGTAACTCAACATAATACAACCAAATCTCTTTCATCTAATATTGATATGTTGGAAGAGATTTTTAAGAAAAAGAATGATTGTAAGATAATGAGGATCTTTTAATCTAATTGCAAAACATAAAATGCTAATTAACTCAACATGATACAACCAAATCTTTTTCATCTAATAATGATATTTTGGAAGAGTGTTTTAAGAAAAAGAATGATTGTAAGATAATGAGGATCTTTTAATCTAATTGCAAAACAGAAAATGCTAATTAACTCAACATGATACAACCAAATCTCTTTCATCTAATATTGATATGTTGGAAGAGCGTTTTAAGAAAAAGAATGATTGTAAGATAATGAGGATCTTTTAATCTAATTGCAAAATAGAAAATGCTAATTAACTCAACATGATACAACCAAATCTCTTTCATTTAATATTGATATGTTGGAAGAGCGTTTTAAGAAAAAGAATGATTGTAAGATAATGAGGATCTTTTAATCTAATTGCAAAACAGAAAATGCTAATTAACTCAACATGATACAACCAAATCTCTTTCATCTAATATTGATATGTTGGAAGAGTGTTTTAAGAAAAAGAATGATTGTAATATAATGAGGATCTTTTATTTAAACAAATAATGCAAGACATGAATTAAAAGCTACTTATCTAGAAAGCATGTAGAAGCCTCCTTGGATAGCAGGGGCCCTCTGCTACCAATTTGGTGAAATCCTTCAGCTCCTTAAAGTTGTAATCAAAACAACATCAAAGAACTGAATTTATTTATTGAAAAACTCACAAATCTACATCCCATTCCATCTTAAACTTTGTTACAAAAGACTCTCTATTCCTTTCTCTCCTTCTCCTATTTTTCACTACTTTTTCATTACCCATGATAAGAGAAAGCTTCTCCTATTTACACAAAATATGAGGAGTTATCTCATTAATGGGAGTCCATGAATCTCTCCCTCCATCTCTAGAGTTACAATCAAAATAGGAAATGATAAGACACATGTCTTTCTAGAGTTTCAACACAACTTGAGGAATGAGACACATATCCTCCTAGAGTTTCAATACAACAAGGAAGTGAGACACATATCCTCTTGATCCCATAATCTTCTCCAACCAAATTCGAATTTGGTTTTAGAGTGCCACATAAGGGTCTTCTAGAAGTCTCCTTTCGACCTACACATGTCACAAAACTCATAACACATATATAGATATATGAAACTATGTTAATTTTCTAGTTTCTAATCATAAATTCACTTAAAATACATAAAATAAATAACTTTGGAAAACAAGGATCCTAACCCATATATTTATGAAAAATGGTTATTTGATGTAGGGCTTTAGGTCAGATGGCTATGAAATAAGGGCTAGATGGTTATGACATAATGGAAATATGTATGAATATGGAAAACACTTTTGAGACTCAACATACCCCCCAACTGAAGTCGTTGCATGTCCTCATGCAACTATTGCAATGATTCATTTGTCCATGAGTTGATCTTTGACTCATATAGATTCGTTCCAAACTTTGCTTCTTGATATTTTCTTTTTGGCAAAGTATAATACATTTGATTGCAACATTTTTTTTTTAATGGTTGGTTCTTGTGTGACAACCAATTTTTTTGAGCAATGGTTCTTGTGTAACAATGCTTTATTTTCTTTGTTGCATCAAAGTTCATGAAAACATTTAGAATCAATTACTTCATTAATGAATTGATCATTTGCAAGGCATATAATCTTTTGGATCATGTTGCAACAATAGTTGGTTGGGAAGTATATGCGGGTGGAAATGAAATGAAAATGTGTGATAGTGTATGACATGTGGATATGAAATGATGTCCCTTCCCCCCAACTAAAGATATGACAATGTGAAAAAAGGGAGTGAGGAATTTTTCCAAAGTTACAATTTTAGCATTCTAATGAATTACATGACTAAAAATTAGAAAACAACATACCTTCACTTACCTTAAATGTGGATGATTTGTTTCATACAGTGAGTATTCCCACTCTTCCACTGCTTAAAACGCTCTTCCAACATATCAATATTAGATGAAAGAGACTTGGTTGTATTATGTTGAGTTACATTTCATGTTCATTTGCAAGCTAGATATCCATGGATTAGAATGTTCTGTTTTTCACCATTTTCCTAATTAGGGATAGAATTTACAATTACACTCTGTTTTGAGTCTAAGGTTTCCTTTTCTTTTCTTTTTGACATAGATTTGATTTCATCTTTTGAACATAAGTACTAAAAAGACAAAACCCCAAAAACATCAATAAAATACATACAACGAAGTAAGGAAGAGGTCACTTAAGCACATATAGTGCACCACACTTCATCAGTTTACTAGCCCTGGTTGATAATTTATGTTAGCAATTTAGGACACTAAATTGAATACACAAGTAGTCGTCAAAAAGTGGTCCCTCAAAGAATACTAAGATCGCACTTTAGGTTGTTTCAATCATATAAAGATGCCTCACCGGTCATACTAGGATCCGAAGACGCTTTGACATTGACATTATATAGCACAAGATACCACTCAAAGACGATGCTAAGCCTCATAAGAAGAAGCTGAGACAGATCAATCCCCTTCTCCTCCCAACTATTAAAAAGGAAATAAAGAAGTTGTTGCAGGAAAAGATCATTATCCTTCTGAGGTACTTAGAATGGGTGGTGAACCTGGTACCTGCGAGGAAGAAGAATGGCAAAATTAGGCTCTGTGTGGATTTCCGCAATCTGAACAGATCTTCACTCAAATACAACTACCCCCTCCCGAAGATGGACCACATCTTGCAAAAGGTGGTGGGATCCTCGCGCATTTCCATGATGGACATCTTCTCAGGATATAATCAAGTGGCAATGCTCCCTGAAGACCAAAAGAAGATGACATTCACTACGCCTTAGGGAAATTTCATTTATGCCAGAATGCCTTTCGCCCTCATAAATGTTGGGGACACATTCCAGCATGCTATGGACATCGCTTTCGTAGGAGAGTAAGATAACTATGTGGTGATTTACCTGGATGACATCACTGCTTTCTCGAAGAGTTACGCTTAACACATAAAACATATTCAACGAACCTTTGACAAATGCCGCAGGTATGGCCTATCCATGAACCCTAAAAAATTCATGTTTTCCCTGGAAGAAGGAAAGTTACTGGGACATATAATAACTAAGGAGGGAGTGAATAATGATCCAAAATAGGTAGAGGTGATAAGCGAGATTTCTCTACCAAGGAAAAAAAGGAGGTACAAGTGTTCCCGGGGAGGATAAATTTCCTAAGAATATTCATACCAAATTATGTCGAGATCTCTAAAACATCACTGAAATGCTAAAGAAGAAAAGTGAAGTGATGTGGACCCCTCAATCGAGGGATTATTTTGACAGAATCAAACGGGAATTTGTAGAAGCTCCAGTGCTAATAGGTCAAGATTATGGGAAGCCCTTCATGATTTTCTATTTTGCCTCTCCTCATACAATAGCTGCACTGCTGCTACAGAATAATGACAAAGGGCATGAACAACCTATCACGTTCTTCAGCCAGGTGTTGCGGGATGCCGAAGTGAAATATAATATCTTGGAAAACAAAGCGTACACTCTAGTCAAATCTCTAAAATAATTTGGGGTGTATGTGTTACAATCTGTCGTAACAGCCTATGTTCCCACAGTAGCAGTGAAGGATATCTTGGTGCAAGGCGACAGTGAAGGAAAAATGGGAAAATTGATAGCTAAGATTCAGGAGTACGAGATGGAGATAAATCCTACCAAACTCATTAAAGGCTAAGGGCTGGAAAATATTCTGTCTAAATCCAACTGTCAAGCTCTTAGGATAAATCTGTCTATGACATGAGGAGAAGCACAAGAGGATACAAGTGCACATCAGAGCGTAAAATCTCCCACGAAAAAGACACATGTGAAGTACCTTCTATCCTCAGGGTATAAATATATAGTGGAATATCTTTTAACACTGAGATTCCCTCCTAACTATGATAAGGCCAAGTACCGCACCTTGAGGCTGAGGTCTCAAAAGTACATCGTGGAAAATGGGTGACTATATTGGAAAGACCCAACAGGGATCCTATTATTGTTTTTAACAGAGCACAAAGTTGAATAAGTAATTACTGAGTTCCATGAAGGGATATGTGGCGAGTATTATAGTTGGTGATCCACTTCACACAAGATCGTGAGGGAAGGTTTCTTTTGGCCTAAACTGTTTGGTGATATACATGCTCGCGTCTGGGCCTGCTAAAGGTGTCAAACGTTTTCCGAAAAGCAAAGGTATGCACCTCTCCCATTGATCCCCATACATGTTGAAGAACCTTTCAAATGGAGGGGAATCGACTTTATAGGAGAGATTCACCCGGCTTCTAGAAATCAACATCGATGGATCCTCACTGCCATATATTACTTCACTAAGTGGGTGTAAGTCTTGCTTGCAAGGAATGCCATCGATGGGGTAGTGATAAAGTTCCTGGAGGAGAACATAATAACTAGGTTTGGATGCCCTAGTAAAATAATCACTGATAATTCCCAGGCTTTAAAATCGGCTAAGTTCATGAAATTATGTCAGCACTATAATATCATTCTGGGACAATCCACTGCATATTACCCACAATGGAACATGTTGGCGGAGTCATCTAATGAGAAACTGGTTAGGATTCTGAAAAATACCATCAATGAAAACGAAAAGAAATGGGACTCCCAGCTCAAGTTTTCACTCTGGGAAAATCACATCACCACTAAAAGATCCACAGGGAACTCCCCTTATAACCTGGTGTATGGCAGACCTACAGTCTTTCCTATTTAGCTTGCATTACCCATGGCCTGATTCTTACAAGAAATTTAGGAAGAGCCAAATGAACTTATCAAAAGAATGAACCAATTGGTCGAGCTAAGTGAAACATGAGAATAGGGAAGCCTCAAAGTAGTAGAGTACTAGGAAAAGATGAAAGGCCCAGTTGATCAAATACAAGTAGGAGATTTGGTGCTGCGATGGGATGTCAAGTGGGCAGACAAAGGGAAACATGGGAAGTTTGACCCCCTCTATTTTGGTCCTTTCTAGGTGGCAAAGTTCAAAAGGAACAATACTTTTGCGCTGGAGAACATAGATGGAGACATGCTTGAGGCGCACGTGAATGGGCAGTTCCTCAAGTTCTATTTTCATCATTGACGAGGGCTAATCTAGCTCACTATATATATCATTCCACTATCTATACTCTATATTTTTTCCTCCATTGTTTACATTTTTCCATTTCATCTTCCATATCATATTCCATTGTTCCCATTTTGTTTCCTCCATTTTTTTTATTTTCCATTTCATCTTCCATATCCTCTTCCATTTCATCTTCCATTCTATGTCCACTTGACTGTTGGTATAAGGCTTTGTCTAATCAGTATGCATTTGCGACTTCATGTTCCCAATAAAGCATAGGCATCAGGTTTGTAGGTTCTCAACCCACTGAGAATAGAACATTGTCCCTGGATGGAGCCAATGTTGGCCTGTGACCGCACCCAAAGTGGAGGAGGAAGGAAGGGAAATCCTAACTATTCAAGAGCTTCAAAGGAATTAATCTGCCTTTCATTTTAGTAGAAAGGGTAAAGTGTGGATGATAAGGTGTAATGGTGAGAAAACTTCATTTCTTCCCTCATTCATCTCATTTATCCTCTTTACCTTCATTTACCCTCTCTTACCCTTAATTTTTCCATTTCTAAAGTCTCACACTACATTTCTTTATTCACAGATCTGCTCCCCGCTTTAGGCCACTTATCGTAAAAAATCCACTCCTTTCTATTCAAAACCTTTATCGGCATTCAATAACCTTTTCACACTGCCAACGTCTCCACTCATCGCATTTCTCTCTCTGCAGAATATAACCATTACCCTTTACTGCTTCCATGAAAATCTTGCGGATTGTGGTCTACGGTAGGCCCACTTCCTTGCCATGTCATCCTCCTCTCATCATGCATCGCCCATTGCAAGTCATAACTCTTACCCCCACTCCTTCTACAAAAAATTCCTCGATTACAATTTTGCGGGTGATCCCACCTCCCGCTGTTTATAACAAAGGCTTCTGATTCATGATTTTCGATATGGACTTGGGCCCCACCTACCTGCCTCATCATCAATAGCACTCCTATGGCCTTTTTCCCTCTCTTTTCCATGCTAATTATCGCAATAGCCTCACCATTGTTTCAACCATATCCCCTTTATCTCTAGCACAAGCATGGAATTTTGGCGAAACAACACAAGTATGGTTTATTCTGTTGATCGAGGAAATCTCCACTAAAGAGTGAGGCACGTGTAACACAGTTGGCCATTTCATTACAGTTAAAACGAATCATGAGAATTAGAGAGTGGAGGCCTTCCACAATAGATGAAATCCAGTGGTGGAAACTAGACTTCCCACCTGTTTGTGGTCACTCCTCGCCTTCCCCATGGAGGATTCCAGGATTTGGCCTACACGACCCATAATTTTGTTCCTTTCTACTTTATGATTATGATGTTTGCTGGTGAAATCCTGATTTCACCTGATTATGTTTTTATTCTCTATTACAAGAGTGATTTCATGATGCATGCTCAGTTAGTTTGTTAGGATATTTTCATTTTCACATGTGTGGGCCGATCATGACTCATTATTTAATTAGGAACCATCAATAGGAACTCTATATGTAGGAAGTAGAGATATGTAAGAAGGGTTCTGAATTTTGGAGAATTTTGCTGTAGTTCTGTATGATTGTGCTCCCTGTGCTCTGAGATACATATTTGGGAGAGTTGTTTTGAACTTAATATGATACAACGCCATTTATTTGGATTCCAAACGGGGAAATGAGTAGTATGTATCTTTTTTCTAAAGTTTATTAGTAATCTCCTTTTTTATTTATAATCATCTTTCATGCTCTGCTGCTTTGATGATTCATGTAATGTAGCTACCGGTGGTCTGAAATTTTATCGATGAATTTGTGTCTATATAATGCTCATGTGTTAGCACTCATGTATTAATCTTGCTGCACTCCCTTAATTCGCACTCCACAAATCTCTGTCATCGTCCATTTCTCATTCATATCTGCTTCCTCTGAATTCACAGGAGACAACTTCTTAATCCTCTTAAGCCTGTCTCTTGTGGGTTCCTTCTTCGTTCTTTCTCAATGCCTCTGCATATTTTTAAATCTTATGCTCGTTGTTTTATATTTGGCCCATTTGAAAGCCATCAAGCCTCACAGCCTCCTGAGCCCTCTCTAAGTATAGGGAATTCACACGAATCAGACTCGAAGGTCTTCTCCATTCTTGAACTACCAAAACCATCATTCTCTTTATCCATATTTTTTCAGAGGCATCCTCATAATTGTTTATATTTAACCTATAATTTTAATATTTCCTAGGAACTAGTATTTTGAAACTCAAGGCTGTCTCTAGGAGCTACAACAGGTCCCTCCACCCTTTAATTTACTTAATTAATTGAGAAAAGTAAGAACTCTAATATTCCAATTAACTGATGGAAAATTGGGAATATTATAGTCCTCCCCACCAAAATGTCAGTTGTCCTCAAGAAATTGCAAAAGTGAATGCTACAACAATCCTCCTCCCTCCAAATGGCATCCTCATATGGGAGGTATCCCCATATTCTCCAATGTGTAATGAATTCCCAGCTCCATAGCTTCCTCTGTAGAATGTATAGAATGGCTTCCAACTGTATATATAGATGCCTCTCCTAATCACTGAACCTCCAAGTGGCAACCATCTGTTGTTCCAGAGCCTCTTCTCTGCATGAGACATATGAAGTGAAGTGGTTCCTCCTCCCAAAGGAAAATCCCAACTCATGAACTATCTCTCCAACCCATGCTACGTGGAGTAGGATGTACCTCTCCATGCTCCCATAATTGGCCCTGCTTACTCCTCGCATCATCTCAAAACTGTGAAAAATAGGAAATAGAAACATATGGGTTGACATGTGAAATGTTGAACCATACTCTCTCAATAACAACCACCGCAACAATGCCTCTTGCTGCCATACCACCCCATCATCATACCAAGTATGGTGGCCATACTCTCCTAATAGAAGTCAACAGAGTAAGGCCTCTTATTTCCATCCTCCCTCCTCATCATGCAAGGTATGGGAGAAATTCAACCCATGCTCTCCCAAGAGTAACCAAAGCAGCAATGACTCTTGCTGCCACCTCACATCATCATCATGAAGGCCATGGAGCATCAACATACTGATTGACATGTATAATTTCACATCATCCCAACATAACTAGGCTCCATGATGCCACATCATGTGAGTGCCATGCAATGTCCCAAAAAATAACACACCCATTGACATAGGATATGTCATGTGATGGCCAAACTCTCTCAAAAGTAGCCAGCACAGCCATGCCTGTTACTGCTGCATCACCTCAGTATTGTGTAAGGCATGGAAAATACCAATCTGAAATGTCGGGTGGTAACCATACTCACCCAAGAGAAGCCAGCATAGCCATGCTTATTGTTGTCTTGTGTCATAGATCTGCAAGTAGCTCACCAACCACTTGCTCATCATCCTCACCCATCCATCCAACTATGGGTGATGACTCATATCATGATCCAACTTGGTATCCACCCAATGGAGAATACAATCCTCCCCAATCTAATTATCTTTTCACTCCATGATATGTTGAAGTGCATCCTCCTTGAGGTTACTCCATGAGAACCTCTCATCGATGACCCAGAAGAATCCATAAGATTCTAAATATGCTATAGGTAGAAACTTCTCTTTGAGCTATGAGATGCTCATTAAGAAAGCTTCATATTGATAATGGAAAATTTTATCCATCATAATATGTCTACCAATTATCATATGTCCCTCTGATGCTTCATGAGTGAAGCGGTCATTAGAATGTTCAAAGAATAATAAGGCCCCCAACTCATCACTGCTCCCCAGTGAAAGCACTGTTGATCTCCATGATGGTGCATCTGTTGTCCCATGGACATACTCAATGTTGGACACACAGTTCTGCATTGGATTGATTAGGAATATGCTCATCCTATCCTCCAAAACTCTACACTCCAACCCAAAGTGTTGTGTGTAGCTCAATAATGAAAAACCAGGATAGCTATATATCTCCGCCTTGACCAAGTCAAGGGTCCTATGCACATTGATAATTTGCTACTCCAAATCAGCAAGGTGCTCTAACCCTTGGTTATGAAATTTCCCTAATGGTATGTCCCCACAAATCTCAAGTTGAGGTACTAAAATAAGATGGGATGGAAATGTTTTCAAACCTTGGATCGGCTGAATCTTGGGAACATCTTGCACATCTACAAAACTTCCTCCAACCGATGCAATTCCTTCTCCAACTACTAGTAATGATGATAGTTTATCCTCTTCTACTGTACAAGCGCTGGTATCCTCCTCCTCATGTACTTTCTAATCAATGATGGGAAATGTATCTATGGAAAGTGTCTTCGGTTTTCTTCTATCAATCTTCTTGATCACCCTTTGAGTGAAGTCGGCATAAGAAGTCACTCTTGCATGCTTCATATGGCTAAACCACCAATCCTTTGCTCTACCCTCAAGGTGAAACACTGCAATCTCAAAAAATTCTCTTTCCACTACTAGGTTTAGCTGGAAGAAATGATCTAACTCCTTCATCAAAGATTTTACTGTGCTTCCATCGAATGTAGGCAAGAAAAATATATTTTGTATATTCCTTATTCTTCTATTGCTGCTGTGGGATCTCTAGTTTTCTTTTATTTGGATAAACTGTTGGAGAGTTAGATTCTCCTTGAATGCTCTTGATTAAGATTTGTACTCTACAAGATAATTACTCAGAGTCTCATGCTCTAAGTATCCTCCATCTCCATGCCATTCATCTCCTTCTGTAAGGAAAGTGGACATAGAAAAGTTTTGTGGAGCTCTTTGCATTGCTATTTGTTTATGATACTAATAACAACTGCTTCAACCTTCCTAATTCTGAAACCTTCTTGAGGTTTCTCTTTTCCTCCCCCTTCTCATTTATTTCACTCTATGGAGAGATCCTACATAGATCTAAAGAGAAGTGTGGCAAAACTTAATCCTTCCGCCATTGAAGACTCCTTCTTTTTCTGCTTCTTATTCTTATTCTTCTGATGTCATGAAATTCCCACAAGATGAGCCAAATATCATGATCTGTTACCACTGTAATATTCCAAAATGGAAAATACACGAATATAAAACATTTTTAGCATTCCGAATAAGAAAAACAGGGATATGACACTAAAATTTGGAAAATGTCGGAAATATACTGCAACTGGAAATTACATCAAGACATTATAATAATGAGTAGAAACAGTTGTCATATCATTATAGACAATAGAAAATATAAAGTATGAAGTGCTCCAAAAGGAATACACTCAAGCTACAAGATAGCTGAAAAACACTAAATAAAACTAGCCTTGGAAATGTTGTGCTGCTACTGTTGTTGTCGCTAGAGATTGTTGTTACTATGAAGAAGAATCATGTGTGGGAGGCTGCTAGAGTGCTCATAAAGATCCGATATTTTACCCACTGCCTCTAGTAAGAAAACCCAGGAAAATTCAGAAATGGTTTGGCCAGATTTTAACTTTGGTGTTTCGACCCTTTTTAGGTGACACATTGCACCCCTGTTGGTTGAGTTACACACTCCATGGAGACAAATGCTGATATGGGGCTGAAATAATGATCTATCAGCCACAATAGAGGCCACTCATCTCACTAACTAAAGGGTTGATACCTTCTCCTGATATCCAAGCTAGAAACTTGAGATCTAGCTCCTCCTTCCTTGAGTCAAGTTGCAGCTGCAAACTGCACAACTGCTGGAATGGACTATGTTGTCAAGGAGGCTGAAGGTGTAGCCTGTTGTTGGATGATGAAATATAGCTCACATCTGATATAAATAGTCTCACCAAATTTAGGGAAAGACCCTCGACAGAATTCCAAGCTGAAATACTTGGAACTTCCTTACTCCACTAGATCTACCCTGCTGGACTGCGCAATTCTTGATGGAACTGCTACTGCATGGAGGTGTAAAATTATGGCCTGATTCTGCATGTCACAATGGTGCTCCTAGAATACTGAAATGAATGCACACTGTGAAAGTATGAACCCTCCACAGGTTTCCTAACAGAAATTTTAGAAAATACCTTCCTCCTCTCAAACCCTAAGACAATAATGCGTAATTCTTGAAGCTATATATGCAGAAGAGAGAGGCTTAATGTGGCACCAATGTCGGATGATGAATAGCTGCTCAAAATAACCTTCCAATATCAGTCACTCAAATTCCCCCATGGGTAAGGGTGGGATTCCCGCTCGGGAACACTCGTGTGATAAATAGCACAACAGACTTAGCTAAACAACTGAAGCGTGCAAAGAATGTAAAAAGACAATACAATATCAAATTCCAGACTAATTTTCTTTGCTTATCTCATATTACTTATACGGTTGTGAGCCTTCCATAGCCTTGGCCCACCTCATAACTGCATTTCACATGTGGCCACTAGTCTCCATGAAGACTGCGTTATCTCTCCTTGATCTCTACAATTAATATCCACTCCCTCCATCATGTGTGCATTTAATGCACCACTTCCTCCATCACTACATCAATAATTCTCTATGATCTTACTTTTATTCCACCACTATCTCCATCATATTTCTCATTATCTCTCCATAATATCCACTCTTCCTTCATTAATGAGCTGCTCCACTACTCCATGATGTTGATCTACCATCTACTAACCCACATTCACACAAAAAAAGTGGATTTTATTCATGTATGGGGTTTATGGTTACATCCACCCTTTTTTTTAATTAATTAAATGAGAAAATTAAGAAATCTAATATTCTAATTAACTGATGGAAAATTGGGAATATTACATGAAACCAGCTCCAAAAATAGAAGAAAATAGAGATCAACGCCTTAAAAATAAGCCACTTTGAGGGGTCAACCTTCTCGACATTCCATAAATGAAAAATTCTTGAATGATACAAATGAAAAAACCTCCTTCTATATATAGGAGTCCATGGGGTCACAATATAATCCTAGTCGACCTAGCAATAATAATTTAAGGGCACAATAATAACAATATTGGGGTTACAGGGGTACAATAATAACAATAAGGGAGCTAGACTGACAACAATAAGGGACTACACTAGTAATATAGGGACCTAACATGCCCCTCTCCTTCAAAAAAGTGTTGTCCTCAACGCTTGAGTAGCTCTAGATGCTTTTGTATAAAATTCTGATCCTCCCATGTAGAATCTTCAGTGGGTAAGTTCTTCCACTTGATGAGATATTCTGAAATTGATCGATTTCGTAGCGGTTGGGTTCTTGTTCTGTGACTTCTTTAGGTTCCAATATGATTTTTCCTTCGTCATCAAGTTCTAGCAATATTTTTTGAACTAGAAGTTTGTCACCTATAACCTTCTTTAAGCATGAAACATGGAAAACTGGATGCAGTTGCGAAGAAGTAGGAAGCTCCAATTTTTATGCCATAGTACCAATCTTTTGCAACACCTTGTAAGGACCATAATACTTTGGTGATAATTTATTATCCTTATTAGCTTGCTTAAGGGACATTTTTTTGTATGGTTTTAGCCATAAAAATACCCAGACTCCTACATCAAAAATTCTCTCGCTGCAATGTTGATCTGCCTATTGTTTCATTCGATTTTGTGTCAAATTTAGGTTATCCTTTAAGAGTTGGAAAACTTCTTGTTGATGATCAATGTTATCTTCCACTGCTTTAGCCTTAGAATTTTCTCTTAAATATGATGTGATGGATGATGGATGATATCCATAAAGTGCCATAAATGGGGTCAATTTTGCTGCAGTATGGAAGGAAGTATTATACCACCATTCAACGAGACGTAACCACTTGACCCATTCTGTTTTCTTATCAGATAAAAAACAATGAAGATATTCTTCCAAACATTTATTCACTATCTCAATTTGACCATTGGATTGAGGATGATAAGATGATATATGAGCTAGTTGAGTATCCAAACAAGAAAATAATTCCGTCCAAAAATTTCCAGTAAAAATGATCTCTGTCACTTACAATAATATTTGGGTTTCCCTGTAGATTTTGAATTATTTCCATAAATGCAGTAGAAATTGTACTTGATTTAAATGGATGAGATAATGCACAAAAGTCTACATACTTGGTAAGTCTATCAACTACCACGATGATGACACTCTTTCCTTCGGACTTAGGTAAACCTGTGATAAAATCCATTGAAATTTCATTCCAATGTTGACCTAGAATGGATAAGGTTGTAGAAGACCCGGGGTCTTAATTTTCTCAACTTTATTTTCCTAGAAAACCAAACATTCCACCACAAAATTTTGAATATCAGATTTAAGGCCATCCCAAAAAAAATTCTTTCTTCACCCTCTGGTAAGTTTTTAAAAATCCTGAGTATCCTCCTAAAGGAGAAGTGTGCAATTCCAAAACAATATTTTGTTTTAGTTGGGAATTCTTACAAATATATAAGTGATATTTTTACCATAAGGAATCATTTTTCCAACTAAATATATCACATGTACTAGGATCTTGCTACAACTTTTGAATGAGTGTCCACACTTCTTTGTCCTTCTTCCATTCGTCCCTTGCTTCAGTTATCCAATCTGATTGGACAATATAAATGGCACAAAGCAATGCTTCCACCTCTTCATCCTTTCTTGAGAGTGCATCTGCAACAAAATTTAGCTTCCATTTTTTGTAGATGATTTCAAAGTCATAACCCAACCTCTTTGTGACCCATTTTTGCTGCTCTTCTGAAGATAGTATTTGTTCCAAAAATTATTTAAGACTATCATGATCAATTTTTACCTTGAAGTATCTTCCCATTAGGTAAGGTCACCATTTCTTTAGTGCATGTAGTATTGCGAACATTTCCTTATCATAAATAGCTTTCTGCAAATACTTTCCTTTGATTGGACGAATTTCAAAAGCAATGGGTTTTCCTTCTTGCATTAAAACAACACAAATTCCATTTTTTGAGGCATCACATTCCACAATAAAGGTTTTTGTGAATTCTGGCATAGCTAAGACCAGTGCTAGGCACATTTCCTCTTTAAGATGCTCAAATGCCTTAGTTGCTTCCGGAGTCCATGAAAATGCATATTTATTCAATAATGTTGTTAGAGGTGCTACTATTCTCCCATAATTATTAACAAACTTGTGATAATACCATGTTAACCTGAGAAATCCTTGCAACTAATTTACGGTTGAGGGGACTTTCCATTCCTTAATAGCTTTAATTTTGTTAGGGTCTACCTTAACACCCTCGTGAGATACAATATGACCCAGATATTCCACCTCTTGTACTCCAAAGAAATTTTTTTATGTTTTTGCATATAATTGTTTCTCCTCCAATAGTTTGAGCACCCTGTCAGCATGTTGAACATGATCCTTCCAAGACCTGCTGTAGATTAGTATATCATCAAAAAATACTAGCACAAATTTTCTAAGGATGGGTTTGAAAATGAAATTCATCAACCCTTGAAATGTAGAAGGTGCATTGGTAAGGCCAAAAGGCATGACCAAAAATTCATAATTACCCTCATGAGTTCGAAATGATGTTTTCAAAATATCTTTAGCCTTTATTCTAATTGATGATATCCTGAACAAAGATCCAACTTGGTAAAATCAATCGCTCAATGCAATTCTTCCAATAATTCATCAATCACAGGAATGGGAAATTTATCTTTAATAGTGAGCTTATTGATCTCCCTATAATCCGGACACATGCACCATGATCCATCCTTCTTGTGCACCAATACTATTGGCATAGAGAAAGAACTTTGAATAGGTTGAATTATACCAACCTCAAACATTTCTGTAATATAACATTCAATTTCGCTCTTTTGGAGGAACACTTCCTGGAATCAAATGAATAGCATGATCATGATAATGAATAGGTGGGAGACATTTGGGAGTTTCAAACACCTTGGAATGATCATCCAAGACTTTTTGGAGATCTGGAGAAATAGATGATTTTGATGTTGGAACTTCTAGTGAGCATAATTGTGCAATTATGTCTCATTGTTATTTCTTTAGAAGATTTGTCATGAAATTAGAGCTTATTATCTTTCCTGAATTCCCTGCGATACCCTGTAATTCGGTTTCCTTTCCTTTTGAAAAAAATTCAAAAAAAATTCTTGAAAATTAAAAGCTACCATCCCCAAAGATTGTAACCATTGTACTCCTAGTACAACATCATCACCTTCCATTGGAATGGAAATAATTGGACTATTCAATACATATTCCCCCATGGTTAGCTTGATATTATGGCATTTTATAGAGCAATATATAGTTCCTCCATCTGCAACCATCACTTGACATTCTGGTGTTGGGTATAGGAAACAATTCAATTCCTTGGCTACCTTACAATGAATAAAATTCTGGGTACTACCCGAATCAATTTACACTATTACCTTTTTCTTCTTGATATGTCCTTCTATCTTGAGAGTTTGAGGAGTGGTGATTCCTACCAATGCATTACACGATATGGTCAGACTCATTTATTCTTCTTCGAGGGTTGGTTCTTGGTGTATATCCTCTTCTTTTGAAGTTTCTTGTTCATTTTCTTCCTCCTCTTCAAAATCTATGTAAAATAATTTCTTCTCAGCACACTTATGACCTTTAGTGTATTTTATATCACAACGGTAGCAAAGCCCTTTTTCTCCTTTTTATTCCAATTTTTGTGGTGTCAACCTTGTAGGTTGTGGAAGTCTAGGAGTAGCAACACTCCATATTTTTATATGTGATTGGTAGGCTTCCTTGTCGCCATAACTTTACATTTAATTTTTCTTGCCAACCTAAATGCCTTCTCCAATGAATCAGGTTCCCAAAGGCGAACCTCATGTCGGATGTTATCATTTAAAGTCCCTATGAAGAAATCAATCATGCGTTCCTTTGGAATATCAGTTACCCATATATTCAATTTTTGGAAGTCCTCAATGTGCTCCACTACTAAACCCTTTTGTTTGAGATTTATCAATTCGCTAAAGAAGGTGTTTCTCTTTGTATCATCATAATGTGCTACAATTTACTCCATAAAAATTTACCAAGTGACAATTTTTTTACAGGAGAAAAGAAATCAATACCATACAAATGTATTTTGTTCTAGATGAAAAGTTGCAATGCGTACCTTTTGTGTGTTTTGCACATTATTGAGATCAAAATATTGCATCATCTGTAGTATCCATGGTATGGGATCCTTGCCATCAAACTTCATCATATCCATATTTGGAATATGGTGGTTCTTCCATCCAACATTATAATTTATGAAATCACGATTAAATTTTTTTTTTTTCTCATCATGAGTTTCCTCTACTATCTTTTCGCCATTAGGAAACATTTATTGTATCAACTTTATCAAACCTTCCATGTCTTCTTTTAGATCATTCTTCATTTTTTCCATGTTGTCTTTCATTTTTTCATCGATCTTAGCTTCCATGTAATCCATATTAGCTTCCATGCCTTTCTTCAAAACTTCCATTTCATTTTTCTTGCTCTTTGCGAGAGAAAATTTTGGTGCACTTGCTCTTGTAATTTTGATATGTCATGTTGCACTTCTTCCTATTCATGAGTCATAGTAGAGCCTTATGAAGGCTTAATGTGTATTGAATTATTTTTAGGGGGAATTTATAACCCAATACTGGAATCTATTCTACAATATGCCCTTGCAATCATTCAAACTGATTTTTCAAACAAGACTTATACAATTCTAAAAAAATACAAAAAATTTTATTTCTTTTGAACAGCTCGATATTGAAACTGAATTATCTATGTGATTTTGGATCTTCAATATCTAAAATTTGGTCCTCTGAATCTTCTTTCAAATTCCATAAGTCTGACTTGATTTGGATTCTTCAAGGAAAAGTTATGCCCACTCTCCCACAATGACCTAATTATGGACTGGGTCAGTAGAGAAAACTTGTATGGCCTACCATGTGTCACTATTTCCACCTTCGGCTCTGAAATTGATACAAAGGAAATTGCAGCCCGTCTTCTTGCGGCCACTTTTTATGGAATTCTAATCTGATTCTCAAAGAGAGATTTATGATGATTTTACCACGGTCACCTCTTTGAGATGAAATTCAGGAGCCTGAAAAAACCCTAACTTCCACAAATCATATCTCCGAAAATATTGCGAACCAAGATCTGAATTTTTTACACGAAGTTCCTCGGGATTTTAAATTCGTGTGATACGAATTTCAGCTTTTGAACCTTCGTTGAAAAAAATTATAGCGAAATTTCCATGATGACCTATTTTAAGCAGAAAACCCTAGAATACAAAGCTCTGATACTAAATGTTATGAAACCAGCTCCAAAAATAGAAGAAAAAAGAGATCAACGCCTTATAAATAAGCTACTTCGAGGGGGGAACCTCCTTGAAATTACATAAATGAAAAATTCTTGAATGATACAAATGACAAAACCTCCTTCTATATATAGGAGTCCATGGGGTCACATTATAATCCTATCTGACCTAACAATAATAATGTAAGGGCACAATAATAACAATATTGGGGTTATAGGGGTACAACAATAACAATAAGGGGGGGATTAACAACAATAAGGGACTACACTAGTAATATAGGGACCTAACACATCCCCCACTATCTGTGCTTCTTGATCACTACAAATATGCAGTCTACCACCCTGATTTTGTAGACAATCTCTCCTATGATGATATTTACCACAAGAACAACATTGTATAAGCTTCCATATTGCACCCTTGTTATTCTCCTCAATCTAAAATCTATTCCCTTTTTCATATGCATTGAAATTCTTTTGCAGTGTTGCATTCTCTTCATTACCTGTGTCCTGTGGCCCTTCACTCTTCTTATCCCATTTCCCTTTATTCTTATCATTACCTTTCCAGTCCTGTTTAGTCTCAAATATGTGCTTTTATTGCTCGTAACAATGCTTTATCTTCTGGATGGCCTCCTCCAATGATCCCGACTCATCAAATCAATCATGTCCTTGAATTCTATCGAAAAACCTCTGATGAATCTTTGAATCTTGGATTTCGCCTCCTTGAGGTAAGGCACATACCTCAATAAATCCAAGAACCTACTAGTGTACTCCTCATCGATCATAGATCCCATATTTATATCATAAAACTCAGTTTCCCTATCATCATAGTACCTCTCTGATAGGTACTTCTTCCTGAATAGTCTCTAGAATTCACTCCAAGTCAATTCCTCCTTATAAATATCTCTAATGTTCTTTACATCTTCCCACCAGATATTTTCTTTACCTTTAAGACTGAATGTAGTTATTCTTATCTTGATATTTTAGGATTAATCATGAAATTTGAAGAACTTATTCATTCCAAGAAACCATACTTCTACATCCAGTGATTTATTCATTTCCCCATCAAATTTAGGTGGATTTTATTTCTTGAAATCATCTATAAAATATCCCATATCACTCCTCCTCTAAGGGCGATAACAATGATGACCATGATACTTGTCAGAGCCAGAACTAGAATAGTACATGTGTGCATCACCTCTCCTTTCTGGTGTATCCAAGAACCCGCCATCGATGATCATGTCATCTCTATATGACATGTTCCCACTATGGTATCTACTTCCATAGGCCCCATTATTACTATCCTCCTATCCAAATTTGATCCGAAGTGTCCCATGTCTCTACAATTCTGACAAACTATGAAGAATTACTGCTTGTTTCTCTTGTGCCTACATGATTATATCATTTTCTTCTTTACAACTACTTATTTCTTCCTTCAAAATCCTCAATGTGTCTTCTAATTCAAAAGAGTGCCCAACACCACACCGCTCATCTAATTGATAGGAAGAATATCTATAGTCTACCATATTGCTAGTCATATTTGATCTCTCCTTTCTACAAGTTATATTATGTCAGCTAAACCAAATCATGAAAAAAATAGCGTACCTTTGTATATTTCGGGTAGGATGTCTCATCTTCAAGACTGACCAAATTAGCACAATACATATATAAACATAATTAGATCAACATATAAGCATATTTTCAACCATTATCTAGTTATCAATGCATGACTATGCTAACCACATACCATGACTTCATGCATAATGACCATCATCCATTCAATGCATGCATAACAACACATAAACAATGACACACATAACCAATGCATGACTGACTTACACTCACAACAAATACATTAAAAAAAAAACACAATCAACTTTCACATGGAGAAACCACAACAATCATGACCAATGCCATGCATACACAACAAGCACATAGACCATAAGAAAAATTACCTATATGCAACCGACATGTACATATGAAAACACATTCATCCAAGGGGAATGGAAACCAAACATCACCCAAGGAAAACAAAACCATGCTCTTATACCACTTTGTAACACCCTCCTTCCACATCTACCCGAGAAACCATCCAACTGGGGTAAACATGTGATGAAGAGTTACTATGATATGGTTCAAATCCCTATGTAAAACTTAAGGAAGTGGAACCAAAGGAACACAAACAACTTGACCTTCTACACCTGTAAAAAATACCCCAGGAGCCACCCAACCCATCCAGGTGACCAACCCCTGAGACAAACCTAAATTTTGATGCATTAAAGCCTTATTTTCTCCCTTGAAATGGGCATGCATGCGACTGGGACCCTCCAATATCTCCCACATCAAGGCATGCATGTGACTGGGAAAATTTATGGGTATTTCTATGCCAACAACTCCAGATTATGTGCCACTTTTTTAGGGCCATGACTTAGGCCACTGCCCAAAACTCCATGAAAATTTTAGGAATGAAAAATGATATGAATGTAAATACTCGAACAAGGAATTGATTGGACCCCTACTAGCCATGATAGAAATTGTTTCAAACATGTCACAAATATGCATTCTATGGGTTTAAAAAACATATATGAGCATAGGGGTTTCTCACTTATTTGAGAATCATTAAGAAGTAATGATGCCTCTTCACAATAAATTCATTGCCATATATTAAGCCATACATTCTTTATACATTTAGTATTTAACAAAAACATGATGAGAGTCATACATTACCAATATGATAAATCTCAGTCATAAACATCATATAAAAAACTAAAATATCAATGATATAAAAACCATATAAATCACATTAAAAAGTATATTTACCCATAAAATACCATTGAGAGAGAGCTCGTATTTATTATTTCATAGGCCAACTAGGTATGGGACTTCCATGAACCACCCGACCATATACTAGGTTGAACCAAATATTTCTTTCAGCTAGTCACCCTCGTGCCATATTGCAAGCATGAATGGGGGATCTCATAAAAGACGTCAATGAAAACCAAACTAGGGCTTCGTGAGGCCAAACCACCTCAACTCTCAACCAATGATTCCACCTCATATTTAGACATCACTAACCATCACCATATTGGTCTCTACCCCAAGTTGTCTAGGGATCCAAAGAAGTTGTTCCAACCAGGGCTTCTAGGACTAGTAACTCAACCCAAAACTATCATTGGGCTTGTAGAGATTTTTTCCAACAAGGGATTCTGGGACTAGTAACTCAACCCACCAAGGGATTTTAGAGATTTTTTCTTACACTTTCCTGCTTTTCCTTTGCCTTCTTCCTCCAAATCTGAAGTATGCCACAATCCTCCAAGGGTGATCCAGGAAAGCTCTTTGTCCAAGAAAACTCTATGTGTCCATTGAAGCTCTCCTTAAGAGATCTCAGCAAGAAGTCCAAGAGATGAGGCATAGACTTAAATTTCCCAGTGGAGAACATATCCAAACTCCTGAGCTAGCTCAGGTGGAAAGGGAGGAGGAGGCTCTGGCTAAAATACTTCTAGATATGAATGATGAAGTCATTACGCTTAATCGAACATTAGTAGAACTACAACAAAATTTGGATACCCACTTCTGCAGTGTGGTCATTCTTGATGACCCCCAGAATCCCATGGACCAAATAACGAGGGCACTGACTGAGCTCCATCTCTTTGAAGGTGATTTGAAGAAGATACAGAGAGATATTGTTTCAACTTGGGAAGCTTTGTCCTAGAAAGAAAGGAATTTAGAATACGTCAAAGAAGAAGCTGACCTTGCTTCTAAGAATTTGCAGGTTGTTAATAAGAAATTTTTAGATCTAAAAGCCTAGCTCAAAGGAAATATGTCCTTGTTCAAAGTGAGGATATTAATCTAGGACAAGATCATATTAGAAATGAAAATCCATTGGGAACACCTCATGCTGGTCAATGAAAAAAAGGTCACAATTCAAGACTACAAAAATCAACTCAAAGCAGGTAGGGACTCAGGAGTTGAAAACACTCTAATTGCAAGCATTAGGGGAATTTTCAAGTCTAAAATGGCCCTCCTAAGGAAATTATAAAATAATAGTAGAAATAATAAAATAAGATTTGATGACATCATCAAATTTTAGAGGGAAAAATGAAAAAACTACTTTTTCAACTCATATTTTCAACTTATCTCCCAATGTTATTACTCAAATTTTGAGCAGGAGTACTCATTGGATGAAAAATTTAATTCCTCATTCAAGGAGTACTCATGTTGCATACTTTCGATGGGTCCTGCTACATGAAAAATGAGAAATACATGAAAAACGTGATTGTAATCACGTTTTTTTTATGTATTTCTCATTTTTCGTGTAGAAGGGTCCATCGAAAGTATGCAACATGGATACTCCTTGGACGAGGAATTAAATTTTTCATCCAATGAGTACTCCCACTCAAAATTTGAGTAAAAAATTTGGGAGATAAGTTGAAAAAGTAGTTGTATTATTTTATTATTTTTTAATCTTTTTACCCTTTTACTTAAAAAATGGTGAATCATCCCTCATGGTTGAAATCATCATCTTGAATCCTATTGGTTCTTATAAAGTTTATTTTTGTTATACATTTTTTTTAGGAGGCCCATTTTAGACCTCGAAATTCCCCCAATGGAAATAAATCCAATTTGTAAATGAACTTCTAGCAAGAGGACTAGGGACTATTGATGTAGTGGATCAGTTTGGAACTTTCATGGAAGTTATGAGGATGATTCAAAAGGAATATGCCTAGGTCAAGGCTGAGGAGTGTTTGGCGCTATTCACCAAAGGTATTTAGATTTTTTATGTGGATTTTGAGAAGGTCATTTAGGTAGGATTTCCTACCTGATGGGATCAGAAAGCAGTATTTGTATAGTGGGACACTTATGAGAAGAATCTAGTCAAGGTTAAAATCAGGGTGGGCCCTACCCATGAGAGGAAATCCATGTTGAAGGGTGAAACTGTCGTCCCCTACCTAAGGAAAGAATTTCTCCTCCTAGGACTACTGAGACAATTGTTCCATGCTAGCCTAGATTAATCGAAGTTGAATTAGCTTCGGGCCATGTATGATATGTATAATCATGCTCCTGTGACATCCTCAGTTATGTGGTAGGAATGTTATGACTTCGTTTTCCCTCCAACTGTTCAGTTTCTCCCACCTTCCAGATCAGCTTCGCGGTCTTCACCACGAACTTTGTAGTCATCACAACAGGCATCACATTCCTCTCAACAAGATTTTTTTGTCATGGCTCCACGCTTCGCACTATCCACACCAGCCTCGTCGTAGATTAAGTTTTCATGATGTGCAAACAAGGCATTGTTTTCTATTACTTTTACTCGTATCTTTACTGTTGTAATTTCAATTTCTCGAAAAACAGTTCGTTATTTTTAGTTATCCAGATGTGCCACAAGAACACTTAATTTTTTTAAGATGAATGTATCGGGAAATCAAGAAATAATATGCAGGTAATAGACCCTCTTTGAAAATTATATATAGAGAGTAACCTAGAACTAAAGAAGAGTTCATAATTTTTGTGACAAATTTTGGTCGATGTCCTAAGATACTTTGCAGCATTTTGGTATGGAATGTATGTTTTCCAATATGAATTTATATATATATATAGCTCAATTTCACCTGAAATGTGTATGCAGTATTTTAATTGTCTAATGTGTTATATTCACATTCGTTTATTCTTTTGCTTCTGATATTTCATGTTATCATAGCTACTGGGATTATCCATCTCTGTTCATGAACTTGTTTTCTTTGTAAAAGGTGATAAGCACTCTTTGAATAGTGGAAGGAAGTAAATGCCTTAAATGCACTCCATGAATATGTTTGTTTCGTGTTCTCTCTGCTCCATCCGTTCTTCTAGTCTTTTGCGCAATAGATTCTTATTGTGTTTAAGCCCAATGCGTTAAATACTCATCTTCTTTGTCTGATCCACTATACTATAATCCAAAATATTCATACAAAATGGTGATTGACCTTGTTGAATGTTAAATGTCTTCCTTCTTGATGCGCAGTCCATGACCATCTAGTATGTTACTATATGAACCAAAAGCAGGGAGGGTTCTGAACCATATATATATATCTATATATATATATATTTAATGTGAAGAGTTGGGTCATATTAATTAAATCTCAATACTCTGGCTAATATTTCCTAGGCACTAGTCTACTTATCAACCCAGAGATTGGTCTCTAGGAGTTACAATAGATTGCACAATACATCCAAGGCAACTTGTTGACCTCATGCATGACCTGTACAATTTTCTAATTACACAACTGATAGTATACTTCCCTTTAACTCCAATCTCTACTGGGTCTTCCTCATAACTGACTTGCAACAAATATTTATATCAAATTATCACTTATCTGATTGATAACTACATATGAATTAAATAAGATCTAATTCAATGGACCTCTCACTAGCTCCTCCATCAGTTAGAACTAGTTAAATTGATTTTAACTCAAACAATTAAGTTAAACAATTACAACTCAAAATAAACTACAACTTGACTCCCTAAAACTTAGAGTGAACTCTACAAACCTCTATTTTTACCCTCAACTCGAACTGACTGATCTAAATAATTCTTCCCAACTCATTTAACTCGTATAAGTTGTCATGTGATGTGCAATTACAATTTCCTTCTAATTTAATTAAGGGAAAATTAAATTTGAAGTCTCTTCTTGTTGCCAATTTTAACACATTGTCTAAAAAAACATTTCTTGGTATCCAAAAATGTACCCAAATGTATTCAAAGAACAAGTTTGTTGCTTGTTTCCCATTAATGGTGTTCTTATGGGTCATATGAATACACAACTTGCTAAAAATATCTGTTGGGTGTGAAGCTTGATTATCTTGTTTACTTTGTATCACAGCATTGGACCCCAGTACCTTAAAAGGGGCGGCAATGTTGCCCGTAATTAATCGCTGCCATGGGGGGTCCAAGGGGGGCGATAGCGCTTTTCGGAGCCCCCCCTTGGCGGGGGGTTTCGGGGGCAGCGCCCCCGAAGCTAAAAACAGATGTAAAATTGCCTTGTAAAAGTATAGTAATTTATAGTCAATCTAGGCCGTTCATAGGTGGATTCTGATGGTAGAAGTTATGTTTATATTAGGGTTTTTTTCCCTAGAAGGCAACCCCTCGCTTTTATGAGGGTATTGTATTGCGGCTGTGTAGTGTGTGTGTATTCTCGGAGCGAGAAACAGAGAGGGAGATTGTGAGAGAGAACAAAGGATATTACAATGGATCTGTTGTAGGTTTTGTCTCTTCATTTTTTGCTGGATAATAGAGAGGAATGACTGGCTGTTCGGGGTGGACGTAGCCCAAATTGGGTGAACCACGTATATCTGTGTCTCTCTGGTTTTATGTGTTTTGTGTGCTTGTATTTTCCGCATATTTTATGTGTTGCATTTCTTTGTAATATATAATTTTCTAACAACTAGTATCAGAGCCGAAGGTATATTTGGATGATAAACTCGTAGGAAAGAAGGGTTCCTGGTTCGAGTGGGAGCAATGGCAGAAGATGGTAAGTTTAGGGTCGAGAAATTCAACGGCCAAAACTTCTCGTTGTGGAAGATGAAGATGGAAGATTATCTGTATCAGAAAGATCTGTACCTATATTTGAGCGGAAAAACAAAGAAGTTGGCGGCCATGATAGACGCGGAATGGAACATTCTTGATAGAAAGGCACTCATAACAGTACGATTGTGCCTTGTGGCGTCAGTCACCTTCAATATTTCGAAGGAAACAACAACAAAGGGTTTGATGCAGACGTTGGCAAAACTATATGAAAAACCCCCGGCCTCAAACAAGGTATTTCTTATGAAACGACTATTTAATAGGAAGATGTCAGAAGGTGGATCTGTTGCAGACCATTTAAATGATTTTAATACAGTTGTTGAGTCTCAAAAGTGTTTTCCATATTCATACATATTTCTATTATGTCATAACCATTTAGCTCTTATTTCATAGCCATCTGACCTAAAACCCTACATAGAGTAACCATTTTCATAAATATATGGGTTAGGATCCTTGTTTTCCAAAGTTATTTATTTTATGTATTTAAAGTGAATTTATGATTAGAAACTAGAAAATTAACATAGTTTCATATATCTATATATGTGTTGTGAGTTTTGTGACATGTGTAGGTAAAAAATGAGACTTCTAGAAGACCCTTATGTGGCACTCTAAGGCCAAATTCGAATTTGGTTGGAGAAGATCATGGGATCATGAGAACATGTGTCTCATTTCCTTGTTGTATTGAAACTCTAAGAGGATATGTGTCTCATTTCTTAGTTGTGTTGAAACTCTAGAAAAACATGTCTTATCATTTCCTATTTTGATTGTAACTCTAGAGTTGGAGGGAGAGATTCATGGACTCCCATTAATGAGATAACTCCTCATATTTTGTATAAATAGGAGAAGCTTTCCATTATGTCATAACCATTTAGCTCTTATTTCATAGCCATTTGACCTAAATCCCTACATCAAGTAACCATTTTCATAAATATATGGGTTAGGATCCTTGTTTTCCAAAGTTATTTATTTTATGTATTTTAAGTGAATTTATGATTAGCAACTAGAAAATTAACATAGTTTCATATATCTATATATGTGTTATGAGTTTTGTGACATGTGTAGGTGAAAAGGAGACTTCTAGAAGACTCTTATGTGGCACTCTAAAGCCAAATTCGAATTTGGTTGGAGAAGATTATGGGATCAAGAGGATATGTGTCTCACTTCCTTGTTGTATTGAAACTCTAAGAGGATATGTGTCTCATTCCTCAAGTTGTGTTGAAAATCTATAAAGACATGTGTCTTATCATTTCCTATTTTGATTGTAACTCTAGAGATGGAGGGAGAGATTCATGGACTCCCATTAATGAGATGTCTCCTCATATTTTGTATAAATAGGAGAAGCTTTCTCCTATCATAAGTAATGAGTAGGTAATGAGAAAGTAGTGAGGAAGTAATAAGGAAGTAGATTTGTAACAAAGCTCAAGATGGAATGGGATGTAGATTTATGAGTTTTTGAATAAAGAAGCTTAGTTCTTTGATGCTATTGTGATCTTATCTTTAAGGAGCTGAAGGACTTCACCAAATTGGTAGCAGAGGGCCCCTGCTATCCAAGGAGGCTTTTACATGTTTTATAGATAAGTTTCTTTCAATTCTGTTTTGTCATATTTCCTTACTTAGATTGCTTTCTGAAATCATAGCTTTTAGCATAATTTTTCATGGCAGCCCGGGCATTTGCATATCTTTTGAATAATGACATGGAATCAATATTGTTCTGCTGTTAATTTATTTTTTCTTAGTTTTTGTTTAATTCTGGTATTGCTTTGTTTATTTCAGTCTTGCACATTTGCTTCCGTAGTTAGATTTAGATATATTAAATTGCTCATGTCATTTTCAGTTACCTCCGAAAGCCACAGCTGGACTGATGGTGAGGGATTGTATTATGAAATGTGTAGTTTGATATTAGTTTCCTTTCTGTAAATTTAGATATATTAAACTGCTCATAACATCTTCAGTTGCCTCCGAAAGCCACAGCTGGACTGATGGTGAGGGATTGTATTATGAAATGTGTAGTTTGATATTAGTTTCCTTTCTGCAAGTTAGATATATTAAATTTCTCATAACATCTTCAGTTGCCTCCGAAAGCCACAGCTGGACTGATGGTGAGGGATTGAATTATAGATGTGTAGTTTGATATTAGTTTCCTTTCTGCAAGTTAGAAATATTAAATTGTGCATGACATCTTCAGTTACCTCCGAAAGCCACAGCTGGACTGATGGTGAGGGATTGAATTATGAATGTGTGGTTTGATATTAGTTTACTTTCTCCAAGTTAGATATCAGTTACTCAAGTTGTTTATGGTTACTTCCGAAAATCATAGCTGGACTAATGATGAGGGATCAGAAGACAAGTTGATGTAATTTGATTTAGATTTACTTTATTGCAACTTTTGGATTTCTTTCAGCATAGTTTATTTTGTGTTTAGACAGCAGCAAGAATAGTTTGGTTTCATGCTCACTAGTTCATTGTTTTGATTTATTAGATTAGTAGCACCTTTTTCATTTCAGTAGCACATTTTCATTTCCTTTCAAGTTTTGTCATTGTATGTTTCAAATTCCTTTTTCAGTTTCAAGTTGGTAAATCATTATAAATGACATCATTGCCTTGAATATCCATAACCATACTTGTCTTTTAGAATTTCATAAAAATCTAAAAACGACAAAAAGTAAGAGATAGGTTATCTTGCACATATAGTGCGCCACACTTCGTCAGCTTACGAATCCCTGGTTGATAATTTATGTTAGCAATTTATGACACACTAAATTGACCAAACATTTTGGCGCCGTTGCCGGGGAAGTGTAACTAGGTAGCCTTATTTCTTACATCTAAAAAAAATTAATAATTCTTGAGTATGCTCTTCTCCTGCACTTTGTGTGATCTGGAGGATCAGAAAAAGGATTGTTATGTAAAAAAAATTAATAATTCTTGAGTATGCTCTCCTC
Source organism: Pinus albicaulis (assembly GCA_034641835.2). Taxonomy (NCBI): domain Eukaryota; kingdom Viridiplantae; phylum Streptophyta; class Pinopsida; order Pinales; family Pinaceae; genus Pinus; species Pinus albicaulis. Next base: position 46,092 of record JAXQQM020087268.1, on the reverse strand, counting down.
CTGCACTTTGTGTGATCTGGAGGATCAGAAAAAGAATTGTTATGTGAAAAAAAAAAAAAAAGGAGACAAAATAAAACTTCATCATTTCAATTGATTCAACAATTTAAAAAAAAAATTGTTTTCATGAAAAACTTTGATTTCAATAAATTGTTTTGTTTAATGAATATATATGTGTATTTTTAAATTTTTGAAAATATAACATACATAATTTTATTAAACAAATCAATTAAAATAAAAATGAAAAAAAAATAAAAAATGAAAAAAAAAATTTAAATTGTTTTGTTACTAAGATATATATGTATATTTTTATTTTTGAAAATATATATATAATTTTAATAACAAATCATTTAAAAAAAAAAAAAAAAAATCAATAAATTGTTTTTGTTTAGTAAATTACATATGTATATTTTTAATTTTCCAAAATTTAACATGTGTAATTTTATTAACAAAACAATTTAAAAAAAAAAAAAAAAAAAAAAAAAAAATTTCAAAATCAATCACACAGCCGAATGTAGCAAAACAGAAAAACGCAAAACAGAGAAAAACGTCAAACTTTGAAAGCACGATTTGGCCAAACGGAGATGAATTTGAAAAAAATAAAACATGGGTTTTTTCGCCAACGTGGTCAATTAGATAACCCAGAAATCGTTTTACGAAATTCGTGGCGGTCTGGGAGAATTTCTCGGTTCTTTGAAGGCCATTTTTGCCTGCCGCGTGAGGAAAAACGATTTTTTCTGAGTGAAGAATTTGAAAACGGCACTCTGCATTGATAATTCGGTTTTCTGATTTCTAGGAAGAGGAATTCTAATCAAAATCAAACTCTTATCATGGCATTCAATGCACATTCCACTCATTTTTGAATTCAATTCAATTTCGTTTTCTGAATGTTGGATTTCATTAATTCTTCTCCCTTGCAGCTGACACTTCTGACTCTTTAGAGAATCAAGCTCTCAAGAAGCGTAAAAGCATTCTTCATGATAAGATCAGTTGATGAACCGATGTCGACTTTCTACAAGTGTTGCAATAATCAATGCCAGTTCAGGTGGCGACAGGATTAAAATCTGCTGTACTGCGTTGCACTGTTTATTCTTCTTATATAAGCATTGAGTGAAGCTTCATAATGGTTCTGAGAAACTATGTGAAATAGAGTTAGTTTTATGGATGATATCTATAGAATAACAGTTTATGGTTATCTGTCAAAACTTTCGATGGGGATTTCTGTCAAACTGAGTTCTCAATGGAAGATCATCATCAACCATTCTCTGTAATCCAGTTATCAGTGTTCACTGCTTTGGTATTTCCTAACAGTGGTAGTTAGTACCTGTAGATGTGAAGTGTCTTCCCATTCAAAGAATACCACTTCTCTTATGCCAGGAGCATGCATTTACTACTGAAAATTCCATGAAAATATTAAAACTGTTCACTTTAATGCTGCTTGCAAAATTTTCCGAACCCTTTGTAATGTAGTCTTTTGCAACATGGTAGCTTTTTGGGCATCCGATGATGCTAAAATAATTCCTCATTGTAATACAAAACATGGATTGGTCAAGGAAGTAATGATGTTTGGTTACTAAAAAAAAATTTGTTTTGATTTAAAAAAAAATAAAAATAAAATAAAAATAAAAAAATAAAAAAATTGAATCAATGAAATGAACAAGTTATTTGCTCGTTTTTCTGAAGGTATTGATTAATTTTGGATTGATGATGAAGGATGAATGGCTAATTTTTTATTTAAAATTTTTGGCTACGTAAAATCTAGGAATCTGGCACCGAAGTCCATTCCGCACTGCTCGCAATTCCACGAAAACCTCATCAAGCCTAAATCAGCCTAACTTTCTCATACAAAATCAGATTTTGATGATTTAAGTATCGTTGGAAAGGTCTCAACAAGATCTATACAATGAGAAATCCATCATTAGAGTTTGAAATGGTAAATAATGAAATAAATTGCTGAAAAGAAGCTACATTCAACTTGAGGCACTAATTCCAAAACAAGTATAAATTCTTTTGATTTTTCCTTTGAGAACTTGTTTCATTAATACAAATTCTTAGTTTTGTGTGTAAATATCATAACTAGAGAGATTGATCACCTCTCTCTCTTTGATAATCTTACATTCCATTGCAGAAGAAGTATTAGTTTTTTTGCAGGTTCCAGGAGGAAGGACAAATGACTACAAGAGAATGGTGTCTCTTTAAGAGGCCAACTTGTTTCATAAGAGGATGATCAGCAACAAAGAGGAGGAAATATGTTGATGCAAAATCAGATCCAAACAGTTGAAAAACTTTCAGATACTATTGTCTCCATCACATCCATACCTCATAATAAACCATTCACCTCATTTCACTTCATGTTTTCCATTTACATTCACATCCACTTTCCATTTCTTTTTGTCCATTCATAACCACAAATAAAAGCAAGAGGCTCATTCACATGCTTATTTCCCATTGTCATTTCTCATTCACATGCTTATTGTCCATTTCCATTTTCATCTTCCATTTCCATCTTCCATTTCTTGTCATTTTCATTCCGCAAATAAGCCCTGCTGCGATGCAAATTATTGAGTCCATAGTCCTTTGAGTCTAAGTTCTTTGTAAAAACACCTTGAGGCTTGCATGCCTTAATGGCAAGTTCTCATGCTGACAAACAATGGGAATACATTAATGTCCCTTGTTCGTCAAATCTTCTAGGTGACTCGACATCAGCAAAATCATTTGTACCTAGCAAGATGTGTTTGGGCATCTTGACTCTCATTGTCATCAATGGTGAGAGTTCTCGTGTTGACTAGTGGCATCCATTAATGGCCACTAAGTCAACAATTTCCCACTATGTTCGACATCAGAACATCTTTTCACATAGTAGGAATTGTGCCAATGAGTTTTGAAGACATGAAGACTATTATTTTCAGCATTTTGGAGCAGATTCAACAAGTTTTAGTAGAAGCAATAAAAGTCATCTCATCTCTTTATCCATGACTCCTCTTGTTCAGCCACTTGAAGAAGAATATGATCAGAATTTTGCAGCCACCACACATACACAACTCATCCACATTTAAGGTAAGTGAAGGTATGTTGTTTTCTAATTTTTAGTCATGTAATTCATTAGAATGCTAAAATTGTAACTTTGGAAAAAAATTTCACTCCCTTTTCCACATTGTCATATCTTTAGTTGGGGGGGGGAAGGGACATCATTTCATATCCACATGTCATACACTATCACACATTTTCATTTCATTTCCACCCACATATACTTCCCAACCAACTATTGTTGCAACATGATCCAAAGATTATATGCCTTGCAAATGATCAATTCATTGATGAAGTAATTGATTCTAAATGTTTTCATGAACTTTGATGCAACAAAGAAAATAAAGCATTGTTACACAAGAACCAATGCTTCAAAAAAAAAATGGTTGTTACACAAGAACCAACCATTGAAAAAAAATGGTTGTTACACAAGAACCAACCATTGAAAAAAAATGGTTGTTACACAAGAACCAACCATTGAAAAAAAAAAAAAATGTTGCAATCAAATGTATTATACTTTGCCAAAAAGGAAAAATCAAGAAGCAAAGTTTGGAATGAATCTATATGAGTCAAAACTCATAAAAGATCAACTTATGGACAAATGAATCATTGCAATGGTTGCATGAGGACATGCAACAACTTCAGTTGGGGGGTATGTTGAGTCTCAAAAGTGTTCTCCATATTCATACATATTTCCATTATGTCATAACTATTTAGCTCTTATTTCATAGCCATTTGACCTAAAACCCTACATCAAGTAACCATTTTCATAAATATATGGGTTAGGATCCTTGTTTTCCAAAGTTATTTATTTTATGTATTTTAAATGAATTTATGATTAGAAACTAGAAAATTAACATAGTTTCATATATCTATATATGTGTTATGAGTTTTGTGACATGTGTAGGTCAAAAGGAGACTTCTAAAAGACCCTTATGTGGCACTCTAAGGCCAAATTCGAATTTGGTTGGAGAAGATTATGGGATCAAGAGGATATGTGTCTCACTTCCTTGTTGTATTGAAACTCTAAGAGGATATGTCTCTCATTCCTCAAGTTGTGTTGAAACTCTAGAAAGACATGTGTCTTATCATTTCCTATTTTGATTGTAACTCTAGAGATGGAGGGAGAGATTCATGGACTCCCATTAATGAGATGTCTCCTCATATTTTGTATAAATAGGAGAAGCTTTCTCCTATCATAAGTAATGAGTAGGTAATGAGAAAGTAGTGAGGAAGTAATAAGGAAGTAGATTTGTAACAAAGCTCAAGATGGAATGGGATGTAGATTTATGAGTTTTTGAATAAAGAAGCTTAGTTCTTTGATGCTATTGTGATCTTATCTTTAAGGAGCTGAAGGACTTCACCAAATTGGTAGCAGAGGGCCCCTGCTATCCAAGGAGGCTTTTACATGTTTTCTAGATGAGTTGCTTTCAATTCTGTTTTGTCATATTTCCTTACTTAGATTGCTTTCTGAAATCATAGCTTTTAGCATAATTTTTCATGGCAGCCCGGACATTTGCATATCTTTTGACTAATGACATGGAATCAATATTGTTCTGCTGTTAATTTATTTATTTTCTTAGTTTTTGTTTAATTCCAGTATTTCTTTGTTTATTTCAGTCTTGCACATTTGCTTCAGTAGTTAGATTTAGATATATTAAATTGCTCATGTCATTTTCAGTTACCTCCGAAAGCCACAGCTGGACTGATGGTGAGGGATTGTATTATGAAATGTGTAGTTTGATATTAGTTTCCTTTATGCAAATTTAGATATATTAAACTGCTCATAACATCTTCAGTTGCCTCCGAAAGCCACAGCTGGACTGATGGTGAGGGATTGTATTATGAAATGTGTAGTTTGATATTAGTTTCCTTTCTGCAAGTTAGATATATTAAATTGCTCATAACATCTTCAGTTGCCTCCGAAAGCCACAGCTGGACTGATGGTGAGAGATTGAATTATGGATGTGTAGTTTGATATTAGTTTCCTTTCTGCAAGTTAGAAATATTAAATTGTGCATGACATCTTCAGTTACCTCCGAAAGCCACAGCTGGACTGATGGTGAGGGATTGGATTATGAATGTGTGGTTTGATATTAGTTTACTTTCTGCAAGTTAGATATCGGTTACTCAAGTTGTTTATGGTTACTTCCGAAAATCATAGCTGGACTAATGATGAGGGATCAGAAGACAAGTTGATGTAATTTGATTTAGATTTACTTTATTACAACTTTTGGATTTCTTTCAGCATAGTTTCTTTTGTGTTTAGACAGCAGCAAGAATAGTTTGGTTTCATGCTCACTAGTTCACTGTTTTGATTTATTAGATTAGCATCACCTTTTTCATTTCAGTAGCACATTTTCATTTCCTTTCAAGTTTTGTCATTGTATGTTTCAAATTCCTTTTTCAGTTTCAAGTTGGTAAATCATTATAAAGGACATCATTGCCTTGAATATCCATAACCATACTTGTCTTTTAAAATTTCATAAAAATCCAAAAACGACAAAAAGTAAGAGATAGGTTATCTTGCACATATAGTGCGCCACACTTCGTCAGCTTACGAATCCCTGGTTGATAATTTATGTTAGCAATTTATGACACACTAAATTGACGAACACTACCTAAAATCATCATTTTTCTACAAAACCTAGCATATTGCTACAATTTGACACTTTTCGAGTCTAGGCCTGTGTTTTTCCCTTTTGAACCCCTTCCCCTCGCTCAATCCTTGAAATTCCACTTTCCCCTACACTCTAACATATATACCTATCCCCCAAAATTTCCCCAATAATTTAGACAACACTTAACCCCTTCATTCCCCTCCCTCTACAAGGCAGTCCTAAATCCCCTGTTTTGCCTACACCAAACCCTAATTTCCCCTTCCAACTAAGCTAGGGTTTGCTATGGAAAGGAGGTATAGGAGTAGAGGATCTATATGATAGGTCATATTAGCATGCATAAGGCCATGCCAACTCATAAACATCATTCATCCATCATTTTCCAAGAATTCATTCCAAAGGACGAATCATTTGCCACACCTAGGGCCAGTTTTTCTTCAAACTATGTTTCTGACCAAACAGAGATGAATTTGACAAATGTGAGAGATTTTTTTGTCCAATATATGTCCAAGAAGAAAAAAATCCTTCAGGTTTTACACAAGTATCATGGTTTGGAAGCAATGTCAAAAATACAGGGGTCACGGGAGAATTGTTGCACTTCTGGAGTGACCTTGGAAATATTAGGCTTTCTCATAGCTGGAGTGTCCAAATGACTTTCTTGATGGGTCAAAAGACAAATATACTGGAAGATATTTCCAATGAGCTATCATGAGCTAAATTTTGAGTTGGGAAAGACCTCCAAATGTTTTCTGCGCTAGTAATCTTCATTTCTGCACCCTCATTCAGCACTTTCTGACCAGTCTTGGGATAATCAACTTTTCACAGGTCAAATAAACTCCAATCAGAGAAAAAGAGGTATATTTGGAACGTATATAGGATAATATTTCCAATGAGCTATCATGAGCTAAATGTGGAGTTGAGGAAGGCCTCCAAACGCTGTCTGCACCAGCACTCTGCATTTATGCACCATCATTCAACACTTTTTAACCAGTCTTGCGAAAATCAAATTTTGATAGGCCAAATCAACTCCAATCAGAAAAAAAAGGTATATTTGGAAATCATACAAGATAATATTTCCAATGAGCTATCATGGGCCCAATTTGGACATCGAGAAGGCCTCTAAATACCCTCTACAATAGGCACTACGCGTAGGGAAGCCCGACAGGCCCAGAAAACGTTCAGGCACTGTGCTTAGGGCAGGGAGGACCCGAAAATGCGTGTAGGCACTACGCTTAGGGAAAAAAGGACCTGAAAGCACGTTCAGGCACTATGCCTAGGGCAAAAACCCTCTTCCACTTGCGAATTTCAAAAAAAACCACAAGGGAGCACCTCCAAACTGCATCCAAGGACCTGCAAAGAAGTTAAAAGTAGGTAGGTGCATGTTTTTCCTTCTCCTTCAGTGAAATTCATGATTTTATGATTAAAGGAATTAACCAAACCCTAATGACTAGAAACCCTAAGCCCTCATGAAAAACACTCTTTTGACCTCCAAGCAAGAAATTATCAGTCAAGAAAGGTGTCAATTAGGGTAATTACAGCGAGTTCAAGTTAACCTTTTATCAAAGCTCAAAGGGGAATCAGTCATAAACCAACACCTCCATCTCACTCACTTACGAGAACTTCTTTTCACCATCATTTCATTTCACTCCTCCTACCAAGTTTCACAAGCAGGCATAGGGTTGTTTAAAGGTAGCACTAATCACCATGTCAGGAGAAGAAGGGAGATGATAACATTGAAGAAAATGGAGTTGATAGTGGAAATGAAGAAGAGGCTAGCAATGAAGCAGAAGACAGGGAGGTGGATAATGATGAAAATGAGGTGAGTGACAGATAAATAGAGGATGATCCTAAGGACAACAGTGACACTAAGAGCCCTAATGACAGTCAAAACAGTGAGGCTCATAGTCATGATAGAGATGAGGGAAAATATGAAGAGAGCAGCCAAAATGAAGATGATAACAATACAAAAAATGAAGAAGCTGAAGAAAACATAGACACAAATAAAGCAAGCAACAATGGAGAAGAAGACAGTCATGATAGTCATGAAAACGATGAAGCTGATGGTAATAGTGATGAAAATGAAGGGTTTGATGATAGCAACAAGGATCACAACCATGGGGAAGACACCAAAAGGATCACAGGCAAACCTCTTCCATTGACATATCAGAGAGGAGAAAGGCATGTGTTTGTTGCCTCACAAAGGAAAGGGGCCATTCCTTCCACATCTACCAAGCAGCTAGATAAAGGCAAACAAAAGGTGAAGAAAGGTAAGAAAGGTAAGCGTGAGCTTGAACAAGGATTTGGCATCATTGACCTTGACAGTGAAAATGAAGACAAGGAGAGGGCCACTAGCATACTGCTCCAAACCAAGGATGTAGAAATTATGGATATAGAAATATGCCTTGCTATGGCCATGTACAACATTGAGTATTATACGAATGAAAACAAGCAGCTGAAGAAGTCAAAGAGGGACCTTGACCTCCAAAAGAAGATGACCAAGCACTATGCATTGCAAAATCAAATTGCAAAGGCTAAACTCAAAAATGCCCATGCCAAAATACAAGCACTCAAAGAGGTAAAAGACCAAGCAAACCTTGGAATCTTGGCTGAAGCTTCTCTACAAGCCTCTCAAATCCCATAAGGAAGACATCTACCAATTTTGAGAAATTTTTGAGAAATTTTGGTTTTTTGCAAATTTTGAGGCCTCTAAGCGCAACACCCTTGGTGCTACGCTTTCACCTCAAGCATCATCAGGAGGAAAAATTTGCATTTTTGGAATCCTCAACTCAAGTACAGTATGCTCACCAAACTTCAAAACATTTGGAGCATTTTTTACCCCTCAAAAGGCCAAAAAACACCTCAATTTTCACCTTTCTGTGTCATTTTCAGGCCTGACGCTGCGCTTAGAGCATCTTTGGGAAATTTTCATTTTGGACAAGTTAGTGGATCCCAATCAGAAAACCAAGGGTATTTTTGGAAAGTAGACTCGACAAGCTTTCCAACAAGCCATCACAGAGAAAATTCCGACATCGGGAAGGGCATCAAAGCTCTGCTGCAAGTGAACTTATTTTTCCTGTGCATGTGCAACGCCTTCAGGCCTCTATGCTACGTTATTGCAAAAAAATCAACAAAACACACTGAAAGATATTTTTGAGATTTTTTGGGAAAATCAACTCCAGAGTTGGTTGAGGAGTTATGTTTAAGTTATCTTTCATTTATTTCATTAGATATTATGTGTCTTGGGCCTTGCATGGTCTCCTTGCACATAAATGACATTTATGGTGTATTTATGGTTTCTAGAAGCCTCTTAGGGTTTCCACCTCCTCATTTGCTAGATAAATAGAGCATTGAGGCCTCATTGTAATGGTTGGAATTTGATGAATATTGGGAGTAATACATAGTTTTTGGAGATTGAAGAGAAATTGGTGTTGTTGAATTTGTGGATGGCTTGTTTTGATTGAAGATGGAGAAGGCTTGCTTGCAAGAACCCTGAGCATGGTTAATGGTGATGTGCTTCTATTCAGTTCTTGTTTTCTTAGGTATCATTTTATTTCATCCTTCTATATTGCAACAGGACAAAGGTTTTAGACTAAGAAATGTTTTTCAAAGGCACCTTAGCTTTGTGTGTTCTTCATTGCCTCTATGTTTTCCTCTGCTAGGTCAGTTTAGAGAATTCTTAGTTGCTTTCTAGACCCACCCAAGCTTCTTTATATTATGAATGGTTCAATGCAGTAGATATCAAAGATGTTTTATGGTTAGCACTACTTGTTTGATGTCACTAAAACATTTTTCTTAAGATCTTTCTTTGAAGTTTGACTAATTACGCTTTGCCAAAGAGGCTATGTTTCGATCATACCCTTTGTCCATTCTTGAAAGGTTGCTTTAGAGGTATTTATGGCTATGATCAATGATTTTTAGGAGTTCCCTCTTCATTTATTAATGTTATATGTTTATCTTAAATGTTTTTTCTAACCTTGAAGGTGAAATCACTAGAAGTTAAATAAGTTTCTTGCCTTCTATAGTTCACTGGATTGTTTGTCTTAAATGCTTATTTGCTTGACTTTAATCAAAGAGTTATTGGTTTTCCCTATCTTATGATTACTTCTTTATGCTAAATAGTGTTGAAGGCCCTTCTTGTTAAAGTATTTGACAAAGGATTCTTAACTGCCCTTTTCCCTACTTTGTTCACAAACTTGATGTTCATTCCATCTCACACAAACCTTGAAAATCTATTTCACCATGTTAAATTTTCCCTGTAATGCACCCTGATTCATTGTTGAGATATCCATGACTTTTTATAGACTCCATAGCCCAATTAATTGAATATTTCCTCACTCCATATATTCTACTTGATAATCTACCCAACCCAAACAAACAAACAAACCCTAAACTTAACAACTAGCCTAAAATCAAAACCTAAAAGCAAACAAGTTGACATCCTTTGCACAAAGTAGAGAGAGCCCTCTTTGAGTCTAGGAAGGCTAGGTCCTAGGACTCCAAAGACTAGTTTGATGTTACCCCTATTCATTTGTCCTTACCAATATGACAAATTATGGGGACCTAACATAATGGTGATCACGGTGGGACCTTCTGAGTAAGAAACAAGCTTATATATCCTTAAAAAATTTCAAAGGCCCTTATCATACAGTATCTACTTATTTATCGCCACCTCATCGCCTAACATAATGGCGATCACGGTGGGAATTTATAAATAAATAACATCTTAGAGATCCTTAAGACCTCAGAAAATCCACAAGAATCCTTGGATTGGCATTTAGTTGTTGATGGTGGACAACAAGAACATCCTTAAAACATCAAACATCCTCCACCTAGTGACTCCACTGGTCTTCAGTAGCCCTGTTAACCCCACTAGTTCTCATAGACTCCTTTGGCAATACATTAAGCAATCCTAATCATGCTGATGGTGGACAACAAAGTTGAAATCAGCCTTCACAAGAGAAAGAGAAATGATGTACTTCTATCCAAAGAAAGAGAAAAATGCCTCCTCTTTTGACTGAAGAGGAAATAAATCAGATGCTAAACATGCAACCAACCTCTAAACCTTCATGTAAACAAAACATTTCTGTTCATTCTCCTACTAATGCCATTTACCATAAATCAGAAAGTGAACTTGTAGATCAATTCAAAGAAGAACAAAATGATAATCCAATATGTTTGATTGGTGAAATTACTTATTTTGATGAGTTTCCAAAGTTTGATCAGTATGATGATGATGTTCTCCAAACAAAAGCTATCCTTGCACAGCAATCAACAATTGGTTTTTGGGAGGAATATTGGTTTCATCAACTTAGAAAAAGTAATAAGCCAATACATACCATTTATGACACTGATGAGAAAAGCCTTGAAAGGTTAGAAGTAAGTGAAGGATCTCTGACTCTTTGCTCTACTTCATTTCAGTCCATCAGAAATAACTTTCATGTGATTGGAAATCAACATTCTTTCAGTTTTAATGTTGAGGTTGGGAAGGATGATGAACTTCTTGAGCAAGTTGCTAATAAGAAGCCTTTTCCTGAAATAGTTGAGGAAGTCATTTGGGACACGAAATCCTCCTCAACTTCAGATTTGCAGGCACCAAGTCCCATTGAATTTCAAATTGTAGATGAAGTCTTAGAAATTGAAAATCACATAAGAGTTGGTGCACTTCTTTCTCAAGAATATTCCTTGCCAAAGAGTGCTCCTGCTCATCAACATGATGGCCTTCACACATAATTAATTCCACTCAATCAAGGCATATCAGGATTGCAAGAGGACAACACTGCAATATATGATGAGTCTACCAGTTCAGATGATCATGAGGAAGAGGAAGAGTTTCTTTCCCAAAAGATTCCTAAGCTCAGCCATGTGGAGGAAGAAGCAGTCCTAGATCAAGCTTATCTCCCAAATCCTCTAAGCCAGGTATTGTTTCAAGATCCCTTTGCCAATTTTTTAGAGACATTTGAAGAGGGAGTAAAACATGTCAAGAGCAGTTTGATGCATAGTTTCAAGAACATTTTAGGCACTACTGTTCAAACACAAGTGAGGTGGGAATGGCCTTTTGATTTTTTCAAAACACTCAAAGAGCTGAACCAAGATCCCTCATGGAATCATCTACTTGATTCGCTATATTGGAAAAGAGATTTCACCAGCTGAATGTATATCATGTACATGTTATATTAGGATAGATAGGCATGCACATAAGCTTAGCAATATGAGCATCTTTCTAGTTTTTAGTTTTAGAATGTTGATTTTGAAAACACAAAAAAATAGAAAAGATGAAAAATAGGGAATATGAAAAGAAGAGGTACAACCCCATACCCAAAAAGGAGTACTATTGAAAGTGTGCAAGTCTAAATGCCACTACTTGTTGGGAAAAAAGAGTCTTGTTCAGTCATCTAGCCTAATCATGGTTGAACATGTTTTAAATTTCTGCTAATAGGTTAGTGAAATAAGTCTTGTCAAATCATTTAAGCTTGACTTGTCAGTAGGAATAGATTAGGAAGAAAATATGTTGGTTCTCAATGCTCAAATTTGAACCAAAGAAAAAAGAGGGATGTCTAACAAATTCAGAATCATAGCCCTCATGTTTTCTAGTTTTTTATTGTACAAAAATAATGTCTATGTGCAGCTTGTCCAAATGCCACAGCCCATGGAAAATCAGATTGCTTAATCCTGGTTTGATCATGTTTTGAATTTCATGTCAGTAGGTTAGAGAATAAAGTTTGTCAAACAGCTTAACCTTGACAAATGAATAGACTAGGTAGAGAATAAAAGAGTTCATTAGCCTAATCTGAACTCTTGGAAGTAATAAGGGTACAAGTAGATAGTTTCTTTTTGCTTTCAAAATAAAAATTGATGTCAAGGGTTTTCCATCCAAGTGCACCCGGAAGAAGAAAAAATTTTAGGCCAAGTAAGATGGGTAGGTAGAACTGAGATTGAAGCAATCATGTTTGTTCAGATTTTATGAGATCATAGCTTCAAAATAACATCAGCAAATGAAGGAAGAGGGATCTTCCAAGTACAAGTAAGGTACTAGTCTTCAAAAATCAGAGATCTGAGCTCTGAGGTTCTGGACACCTCCTGAAAATGAGCTTCCCTCCCCAAGTGGAGCCACTGTTAGTCATCCATAATTTTTAATATCTGTAGATGACTATATATTGGTCCTAGATTTCTAAAAACAAAATTCCATGAAAATTGTGAGTTTTAGAAATCTCATTTCCTTCATTATCCCTAGATAAATTTTTTCACTATTCTACCATTTTTCCATTCCATGGTCACCCTGCTGCTCCTAAAAGACTTCTCATGTGCTTTTACCTACCTTTGTTCTTGTAGATGACTAGGGTTTTTAAGGGCATTTTTCTTGGTTTCATGACTTCCATGGTTAAATCATCAACAAGGCTTGTATCTTGATGTTTTTACACCTTCTCCTATCCTTAATATACCTTCATAAACCATTCTCATCACTCCTATCCCTCAAAATCATCATTTTTCTACAAAACCTAGCCCATTGCTACAATTTGACACTTTTCGAGACTAGGCCTATGTTTTTCCCTTCTGGACCCCTTCCCCTCACTCAATCCTTGAAATTCCACTTTCCCCTACTCTCTAACATCTATCCCTATCCCCCAAAATTTCCCCAAGAATTTAGACAACCATTAACCCCTTCTTTCGCCTCCCTCTACAAGGCAGTCCTAAATCCCCTGTTTTTCCTACACCAAACCCTAATTTACCCTTCCAGCTAAGCTAGGGTTTGCTATGGAAAGGAGGCATAGGATTAGAGGATCTATATATAGGTAATATTAGAAAGCATGAGGCCATACCAACTCATGAACATCATGCCTCCATCATTTTCCAAGAATTCATTCCAAAGGACAAATCATTTGCCACAGCTAGGGCCAGTTTTGATTCAAACAATGTTTCTGACCAAACATAGATGAATTTGAGAAATGTAAAAGAGGTTTTTGTCCATCATAGGTCCAATAAGAAAAACCTCCTTCCGATTTTACATATGTATCATGGTTTGGAAGCAATGTAAAAAATACATGTGTCACAGGAGAATTGCTGCACTTCTGGAGTGACCTTGGAAAAATCATGGTTTCTCATAACTGGCGTGTCCAGATGACTTTCTTGATGGGTAAAAATACATATATATTGGAAGATATTTCCAATGAGCTATCATGAGCTAAATTTTGAGTTGGAGAAGGCCTCTAAAAGTTGTCTGCACCAACACTCTACATTTCTGCACCATCATTCAGCACTTTTTTACCACTCTTGGGAGAATCAACTTTTGATAGGTCAAATAAAATCCAATTAGAGAAAAATAGGTATATTTGGAACGCATATAGGATAATGTTTCTAATGAGGTATCATGAGCTAAATTTGGAGTTGAGGAAGGCCTCCAAAAGTTGTTTGCACCAGCACTCTGCATTTATGCACCATCAATCATCACTTTTTCACTAGTCTTGGGCGAATCCACTTTTGACAGGCCAAATCAACTCCAATAAAGGAATAAGAGGTATATTTGGAAATAATACATGATAATATTTCCAACTAACTATCATGGGACCAATTTGGACATTGGGAAGGCCTCCAAATACCCTCTGCAAAAGGTGCTACACGTAGGGAAGCTCGACAGGCCCATAAAACGTTCATGTGGTGCACATAGGGCTGGGAGGACTTGACAGTGCGTGCAGGTGCTACGCTTATGGTAGGAAGGACCTGAAAACATGTTCAGATGCTGCACCTAGGCTAGAAACCCTCTTCCACTTGCAAATTTCCAAAAAAAACACAAGGGAGCACCTCCAAGCTACATCCAAGGACCTGCAAAGAAGTTAAAAGTTGGTAGGTGCATGTTTTTCCTTCTCCTTCAGTGAAATTCATGATTTTATGATTAAAGGAATTAACCAAACCCTAATGACTAGAAACCCTAAGCCCTCATGACAAACACTCTCTTTTGACCTCCAAGCAAGAAATTATGAGTCAAGAAAGGTGTCCATTAGGGTAATTACAGCGAGTTCAAGTTAGCCCTTTATCAAAGCTCAAAGGGGAATCAGTCATAAACCAACACCTCCATCTCACTCACTTACAAGAACTGCCTTTCACCATCATTTCATTTCACTCCTCCTACCAAGTTTCACAAGCAGGCGTAGGGTTGTTTAAAGGTAGCACTAATCACAATGTTAGGAGAAGAAATGAGATGATAACAATGAAGGAAATGAAGGAGTTGATAGTGGAAATGACAAAGAGGCCAACAATGAAGAAGAAGACATGAAGGTGGATAATGATGAAAATTAGGCAAGTGACAGAGAAATAGAGGATGATCCTAAGGACAACAGTGACACTAAGAGCCCTAATGATAGTCAAAACAGTGAGGCTCATAGTCATGAAAAAGATGAGGGAAAATATGAAGAGAGTAGCCAAAACAAAGATGATAACAATACAACAAATGAAGAAGCTGAAGATAGCATAGACACAAATAAAGCAAGAAACAATGAAGAACAAGACAGTGATGACAGTGATGACAGTCATGACAATAGTGAAGCTTATGGTAATAGTGATGAAAATGAAGGGTTTGATGATAGCAACAAGGATCACAGCCATGGGGAAGACACTAAAAGGATCACAAGAAAACCTTTTCCATTGACATATCAGAGAGGAGAAAGGAATGTTTTTATTGCCTCAAAAATGCAAGAGGCCATGCCTTCCACATCTACCAAGAAGCTAGATAAAGGGAAAAAAAAGGTGAAGAAAGGTAATAAAGGTAAGCGGGAGCTTGAACAAGGATTTGGCATCATTGACCTTGACAGTGAAAATGAAGACATGGAGAGGGCCACTAGCATACTGCTCCAAAGCAAGCATGCAGAAATTAGGGATTTAGAAAGATGCCTTGGTATGGCCATGTACAACATTGAGTATTATAAGAATGAAAACAAGCAGCTCAAGAAGGCAAAGAGGGACCTTGACCTCCAAAATAATATGACCAAGCACTATGCATTGCAAAATCAAATTGCAAAGGCTAAAATAAAAAAGGCCCATGCCAAAATACAAGCACTCAAAGAGCAAAAAGACTAAGATGGAATCTTGGCTGAAGCTTCCCTATAGGCCTCTCAAACCCCATAAGAAAGACATCTACCAATTTTGAGAAATTTTTGACAAATTTTGGTTTTTTGCAAATTTTAAGGCCTCTAAGTGCAACACCCTTGGCGCTACGCTTTCACCTCAGGCATCCTTAGGAGGAAAAATTTTCATTTTTGGAATCCTCAACTCAAGTACAGTATGCTCACCAAATTTCAGAGCATTTGGAGCATTTTTGACCCCTCAAAAGGCCAAAAACACCTCATTTTTCACCTTTCTCCCTCATTTTCAGGCCTGGCACTATGCCTAGAGCAGCTTTGGGAAATTTTCTTTTTGGATACGTTAATGGATCCCAATCAGAAAAAAAATAGAATTTTTGGAAAGTAGACTCGACAGGCTTTCAGCCATCATGGAGCAAATTCTGACATCTGGAAGGGCATCAAATCTTGGTTGCAAGTGAACTTATTTTTCCTGTGCATGTGCTACGCCTTCAGACCTCTGTGCTACGCTTTTGCATAAAAGTCAACAAAACACACTGTAAGATATTTTCGATATTTTTTGCGCAAATCAACTCTAGAGTTGGTTGAGGAGTTATGTTTAAGTTATCATGCATTTATTTCATTAGATATTATGTGTCTTGGGCCTTGCATGGTCTCCTTGCACATAAATGACATTTATGGTGTATTTATGGTTTCTAGAAGCTTCTTAGGGTTTCCACCTCCTGATTTGTTCGATAAATAGAGCATTGAGGTCTCATTGTAATGGTTGGAATTTGATGACTCTTGGGAGTAATACATATTTTTTTGGAGATTGAAGAGAAATTGGTGTTGTTAAATTTGTGGATGGCTTGTTTTGATTGAAGATGGAGAAGGCTTGCTTGCAGGATCCCTGAGCATGGTTAATGGTGATGTGCTTCTATTCAGTTCTTATTTTCTTGTGTATCATTTTGTTTCATCCTTATATATTGCAATAGGACAAAGTTTTTAGACTAAGAAATGTTTTTCAAATGCACCTTAGCTCTGTTTTTTCTTCACTGCCTCTATGTTTTCCTCTGCTAGGTTAGTTTAGAGAATTCTTAATTTCTTTCTAGACCCACCCAAGCTTGTTTATCTTATGAATGGTTCAATATAGTAAATATTAAAGATGTTTAATGGTTAGCCCTGCTTGTTTGATGTCACTAAAACATTGTTCTTAAGATCTTTCTTTGAAGTATCACTAATTATGATTTGCCAAAGAGGCTATGTTTTGATCATACCCTTTGTCCATTATTGAAAGGTTTCTTTAGATGTATTTATGGCTATGATCAATGACGTTTAGGAGTTCCCTCTTCATTGATTAACGTTATATGTTTATCTTAAATTTTTTTTATAACCTTGAAGGTGAAATCACTAGAAGTTAAATAAGTTTCTTGCCTTCTATAGTTCAATGGATTGTTTGTCTTAAATGCTTATTTACTTGAGTTTAATCAAAGAGTTATTGGTTTGCCCTGTCTTATGATTACTTCTTTATGATAAATAGTGTTGAAGGCCCTTCTTGTTAAAGTATTTGACAAAGCATTCTTAACTTCCCTTTGCCCTACTTTGTTCACAAACTTGATGTTCATTCCATCTGACACAAACCTTGAAAATCCATTTGACCATGTTAGATTTTCCCTGTAATGCACCCTAATTCATTTTTGAGATATCCATGAATTTTTATAGACTCCATAGCCCAATGAATTGAATATTTCCTCACTCCATATATTCTACTTGATCATCTACCCAACCCAAACAAACAAACAAACCCTAAACTTAACATCTAGCCTAAAATCAAACCCTAAAAGCAAACAAGTTCACATCCTTTGCACAAAGTAGAGAGAGCCCTCTCTGAGTCCAAGAAGGTTAGGTGTTACACAATTTTTTGGTCATCTAACCTATTATGATTAGATGGACCCAAGTACACCATGTAAGACCAATTTTACCCTAAGTAAAATTTCTTTCACTATGTAAAATAACTTAATAAAACACATTTATTAGGTTGTTTATGGTCTAAACAGGAAACCCCAAGGGGAAATATTAAACAAATCTATATTTGTTTGGTTTTCCTTGTGGAATAATTAATTAAACAGTAATTTAATTATTATTCCTGGTCATATTTAACCCAAAACAAGGAAATTAATTAGATAAATCCTTATTTATCTTATTATTTTCTAGGAATAATTATTTAAATCTTATTTAAATAATATTCCTTGATAAATATGACTAAATCATTTATAAATAATTAAATAAATCATTATTTATTTAATTATCATTCAACCACTTCCTTAAAATAATAAATAAATCATTTATTTATTTATTATTTACAAATAAAGGAATTTGACCCAAGTCAAATGCCTTTTCCCTCCAACAAATATAATAAAATATTCCATAAAAGGTGGATCTAGATTTGGTTAATATTATTTTAATCATGCACCAAGATCTAGAATGACCTAATATTTTGTTATAAATAGAAGGGTTTTTCCTACCATTCGTGACCTTTTGTTGCCTCTTAGATCACTCTAGATCTATACTCTTGGTCTGACTTTGAGCCATTATCATTGTCATATTTTTTATTATTTGCCTAGTGAGCTCCCTTTGAGTTCTATGTTTGTCTAGGTTTTCTACACCAACAAGAGAGAGAAATTCTAGATCTGAAGTGCTGAGGACTTCCAAGAACCCATCCCATTGAGGAGAATTGGAAACACCTTTCTTGTTTTACTCCCAGGTGCCATTAATATAAAAATTCTTCAAAAATATTGTTCTTGTCTTGTCTATTGGATGCATGGAGCAAAACCTTATTTTTACTGCTTAATGTCTGTTTATGCATAGATCTAGATTTTTGCATCATTTGTCTTGATCAACTAACTGTAGATATGAAGATATTAGCAGCCATCTTTTGTTGTTAGGGTTGTTTGTTATGCGCAGCTAAAGTGGTCTTTTTCGTACACTTCGAATCAAGATTCATACTAACAATTGGCGACTCCACTGGGGATTTCAATTACGACCGCTGTCGTTTTTCATATTCTTGCATACCCAGCTACTTCAAACCCTAGGGTTTCTCTTTAGCTTTTTGTTTTTTCTATTTTTATGTTGTTTTTCACCCATAAAACCCTAAAACATTAAAATTTCTAACTTCCGTGTGTTTCTGGTCCTATTGCGCAGGTAACAGACATCAGCCAAAACTGAGACGACAACTTTTCTAAAATCTGCCGCCGAGAGAACTGGAAGTACAGGTCGCACTTTTCAGCCCTAAACCTACGACCTGGACTATGAGACACTCTTTTCAGCCTCAAAACTATGACCTGGACGGAAAACAGGTCAGAACCTGTGACCTGCACTTTTTTCTGTAGATTTTCTGAAAGTTTTCTGGGTTTGTCTGAAGCTTCTGTCAGGGTTGTCCAGTCTCTGTCTCTGTCCATTTAGACCTATTCTTGTTCTGTTTTACTCAAATAAGTAGGAATCTAACCCCTTAGGGCTTCAGTACCCTCCACTTTTTGTGGAAGAGTTTTAGCTGTTGCAAGTGTCTAAATTTTCAGAGTTTCAGCCATTTATTTTGCAGATCTGATACCTCCTCTTCAGATCCCTTTTAGATCAGATATTTTTCCATCCAGGTCACCTCATATAGTTTTTTTTGGGTTTGACTTTAGGGTCACCTCCTTTTCCCTATTGCCTTTAGCTTTTTTCCTCCTCTTTCACAGCAACCTTGCCTTTGTCTCTTTGTTGTTTTCTGCACCTTTTTTCAGCAGATTTATCCTTTAGATCCCTGTCCCTCCCAATCTTAGATCTATTGGCTTATTTTCAATGTGTTTTGATTAGGTTTTTTTCCCTCTGTTAGACTAGTTTTTTAGAGACCCACCTCCTTGGGTTAGATTGATGCATTGTTAGCTGTTAATTTTCTGTTATTTCAGTAGTATATATTGTTCTTTGCAGGTTTATTTTCAGTTACGCAACACACTTTTTTATTTTTCTCTCAAAACATTTGGGTTTAAAAATTAAAATTAACACATGCCAACACTCACCCTAAGCGAAGAAGAGCCTAGTTAACACCGCCAGGAAAAGACTTTAAAACATTGTAAAATCAATTGACACGACACCTCTCTGCCCTTGCTTCAACATTGTAATCACTTGATTCTGCACCTCCCTACCCTTGTTGGTCATTCTTCTTCCCTCTGTGCCGTTTTTGTGTTGTCACCATTGTGCCCCCAAGGCATATATCCCAAAGACTTCTTGGCCTTCATCCTTAGTTTCTGGTTGGTCGACCTCCTCCTTCTCGCCGTCGTCGAGTTAGTCCTCCTCCGAGTCCGCACTCCGACTCCTCTTCTGATTCATTGGGTTCTCCTTTTACTTCTGGTTCTCCCCCTGTCACCTTCACTATGTCTGGTCCAGGGCGTACCGCTAGCGGTAATCCCGGCCCTACTGCCGGGAATGTTACTAGTGGAACCGCCACATGAACTACCTCGGTTGTCCCCTTGCTCCCTTACATGGCAGGCCTCAGTCTCCCTGATTTCAATCAGTTTATCAATGACCATATCTGCCACGATGTTGGTTGGCCTGCTATGCCAACCAAGCTCCCCTCCGACATTCCCGAGTTCGAAGGCCTTGCTGGAGAAGATACGTCCAACCATATCAGATATTTTCACATGTGGTGTTCATCCAATTCCATTACCAACGATTCCATCCATCTTCAGTTGTTCCAACGCACACTTACAAGCGAAGCTTCTAAGTGGTATTTTGATCAGACCTCTTCTTCCCATACCTCCTTTGTGACCATTGCCCAAGCCTTCTTATCTTATTTCTAGCTCCCTCTCCGATACGACACTGGTACCGAACTCTTGACTTCTTTCCGTCAATCATCTGCGACACGCCTATCTGATCATGTTTAGGAATGGTGGAGACGAAAGATTCTATGTCGAGCTCCTACCTTCGAAGATCGGGTCTACATGGACTGGTTCCTTAGATCTCTCTTACCCGCCATCAGCAAAGATGTCGCATCGCATTTTCCTCAAACCAAAGAAGCTACCCTCCAAATAGCCTTGAAATATGAATTGATCTATGCTTAGTCTGGTTATGTTTATACCGTCCTTCCTGACCTCCCTAGACCCCGGGGCATCTCATTCTACCGATGGTATTGTTGGAGCTCTATCTCATTTGTACGCTCAACCTCCTATGGGCTATGGTCTCCCTCCGGGAGGGGCCATCACCTCCAGCAATTTTCCCCCTCCAGGTAGCATGTATACAAGATACCACATGCCTCATCCTTTTGCCCAACCTCCTGCTTACCTCAATGTTGCCCACCCTAACCATTATCCTTATCCTTGTTCGTGTTGATTTTCGTCATGAGTTACCATCTTGTACTCATGTTTTTATGGTCCCCCATTGGACCTTTACTATGTGGCAGCACCATCGAGTCGCCCTTTTTTAGAGCATCCGAGTTGAGTCATCATCGCATTCATGGAGTCTATCTCGAGTCTCTTTGTATCTCGCTATAGTCCTCCATCCTTCATTGCTTGGTCCCTCTCTCGTGTCACACATTATAGCCTTCATTCCCACTACCCCCTATCCCTCATGATATTATGTCAGTCGCTGCCAGGTCATCCATGCCCTTTATGCTTTAACAAGGGAAGTCGTCCATTCGCTACTCAGTACCCCCATTTCATCATCATCATTGGTGTCAGTCTATCAGTCGCTCTACTATTTTCTCTCGTGCCTTAGTTGAGGATCCCTTATTGCCTCACCTATGGTGGACCTCCTTCTGTCGACATCAGCTCATTCATTCCAGAAGATAGGTCTAGAGGGTGGTGTACCTTGGTTCCAGCTTCCACTCTTGTTCAGTGCCCTGGATCAGGCATAGGGACTCTTTATTTCCCTTTGACTTGATTGTTTCTCAGCTCCAGCTCCTTTCAGCATGATCGAGATCCATATACTTGATGGTTCAGTGATACAGCAACTGATACCGATAATTCCCAGGTGTGTGTGAGATGTCCCAACCCTCATGAGGGGGTGGCCCTGCAAGTAGCCCCCCACATGCTCGGATGACCTTTTCATCGCAGCCTTCGATGCAGCTCCATATATTTTATGATGTCAGCCTTAGACGCTTGCAACGCCTCTTTGATTTGCATGTATCAGTTAGATTTTGCGAGCCCTTCCCCGTTTATAGGGGCATTGGGGTTGTATTTGTATCTCATGTACTCAGATATTATTGTATAAGTTCTGGCTGTTATCCCAGGCACAACATGTATGTGGGATTCATCATTATATCTTTTATATGGCTCATTTTTATGCCAACATGTACTTTACAGCTCGGTCCCTTGTTTACTGGACGCGTTATTCTTTTGTACTTTGTCTCGGCGGGCATAGGTATGCCTCCCCCGTTGCCTTTAACACAGGTACCCATTCATAAAAAGAGACTTGTCGCACCTGTAAGTCTCATCTCCTCAGGGTCTAGTTCTTTAGCACATTAGTCTACCTTACATTTCTCTCTCTGACTTCCCCTTTGATGTCTGGTGATTGAGTTCTTACAACGTACTTCGGTAATATGATTTGCTCCTAACACTCGCACGCTGGGGGGCAATTTGTTACACCATTTTTTGGTCATCTAACCTATTATCATTAGATGGACCCAAGTACACCATGTAAGACCAATTTTACCCTAAGTAAAATTGCTTTCACTATGTAAAATAACTTAATAAAACACATTTATTAGGTTGTTTATTGTCTAAACAGGAAACCCCAAGGGGAAATATTAAACAAATCTATATTTGTTTGGTTTTCCTCATGGAATAATTAATTAAAAAACAATTTAATTATTATTCCTGGTCATATTTAACCCAAAACAAGGAAATTAATTAGATAAATCCTTATTTATCTTATTATTTCTAGGAATAATTACTTAAATCTTATTTAAATAATATTCCTTGTTAAATATGACTAAATCATTTATAAATAATTAAATAAATCATTATTTATTTAATTATCATTCAACCACTTCCTTAAAATGATAAATAAATCATTTATTTATTTATTATTTACAAATAAAAGGATTTGACCCAAGTCAAATTCCTTTCCCCTCCAACAAATATAATAAAATATTCCATAAAAGGTGGATCTAGATTTGGTTAATATTATTTTAATCATGCACCAAGATCTAGAATGACCTAATATTTTGTTATAAATAGAAGGGTTTTTCCTACCATTCATGACCTTTTGTTGCCTCTTAGATCACTCTGGATCTATACTCTTGGTCTGACTTTGAGCCATTATCATTGTCATATTTTCTATTATTTTCCTTATGAGCTCCCTTTGAGTTCTATGTTTGTCTGGGTTTTCTACACCAACAAGAGAGAGAAATTCTAGATCGGAAGTGCTGAGGACTTCCAAGAACCCATCCCATTGAGGAGAATTGGAAACACCTTTCTTGTTTTCCTCCCACGTGCCATTAATATAAAAATTCTTCAAAAATATTGTTCTTGTCTTGTCTATTGGATGCATGGAGCAAAACCTTATTTTTACTACTTAATGTGTTTTTATGCATAGATTTGGATTTTTGCAACATTTTTCTTGATCAACTAATTGCAAATCTGAAGATATTAGTAGCCATATTTTGCTGTTAGGGTTGTTTGTTATGCGCAACTAAAGTGGTTTTTTTCATACACTTCGAATCAAGATTCATACTAACACTAGGTCTTAGGACTCTAAAGACTAGTCTGATGTTACCCCTGTTCATTTTCCCTTGCCAATCTGACAAATTATGTGGACCTAACACAGGTCTTATAACAAAAGCGTATTTTGGATGTAAATGTTTTGGACCTTCTCTGAAAGCTAGATGGTCCAAGGACCTACGAAAGCCAATGTATGAATTCTCTAGGGTATTCCTCCCAGAAGAACACCCTTACAGAAGAGCAACATCCACTTTCAATGGTAAACAAGAGAAAGCCCAAAGTTCTCCAATAACGACACCAGCTAAATGGATTAGAGCATATGAGAGAGATAAGGAGAAGGAGTTCATAGAAATGTTCGATTCAAATGGGGAGCCTATGTTTGATGATCCAGAATTCTTCTACACCTATGTTGAGAAATTTCCCATTGGGATGAAAATGAAATCTATCTTTTTTAACCTCCCATATTGGGAGCATCTTAAGATTACCCACTTATTAGATCCCATGCATATATTTAAAAATGTTTAATCTTCTTTATGGAGGAACATATCATTGAAACAAAGTCACATATTAGCTGTTAGGAAAGATATTATTACTTCAAAAACTAAAAAGAAACATTCGCCAAGACGATTAGAAAGTATAGGATTAGAGGCAGGCGTTGGTCCCTCTAATTCATGCTATTTCAAAGAAGGTGATGTCCCATGGATTTTAAAAAAATATGATCTTTCTTTGGCAAAGGAAGTTATAATGGGTGTGAGGGTGCCATCTTCATATGGGTCTTCACTGTGGATGACCATTTGTCGGGGTTGAAATCGCATGACCATTTGAATCTTCTAAGAGTACGTATAATGTCAAAAGCATGATTTTATTATTTTTTATATTAATAAAATTTATCCCATGCAGGGATCATAAAACATAACTAATTTTGTATATTATTGCACTTATAACTTTGCAGTGTCATTATCCTTTGTTCATGTGTGGGTGTGTGAAACATGAATTCCCTCAAGACCTAGGATGTGCCATTTCTAAATTATTTGCATTTGTACGTTGGATCATGTCAAAGGAGATTCATGTGGATAGCATTCCACGGTGGCATTAAGAGATAGTTGAGATTGTTTGTATGTTTGAGAAGGAACTGTCGACGAGTTTCATGGACTTGCAGGTTCATCTTCTAATCCACCTAGTAGATGAGGTTGAATTAGTTGGGGTGATTTCTTGTCGTTGAATGTTCTTCTTAGAGAGGTACATGAAGAAATTGAAAGGTTTTGTTCGAAAAAGGGAAAAATTAGAGGGGTCTATGGCAGAGGGGTACATTCGTATGAGTCTTTCTATTATGCCAGTGAGTAAATCAAGCACATCGACAATAGACCAGGTGCGGTGATTTGGGACGATGAAAAGGATGAAGACAAAAGATAAGGGGAGTTGCTCCAAACGAGTGGAAAAAAATGCTTGACAAAGAGTAAGTGACTTATAATTTTTCAAATTTACATAAAGTAAATATTCATGTTGAACTTAGATATAATGTATGTTTTGATCTCTATGTACTATATAATTTCAGTTTGATTTCATCAGCAAATGCAGAAATTGAAGCAATCAATAAATTCGTTCTTTACAATTCTGACACGACACAACCCTGGGTCGCATTGTACGAAAAAAATAGGATGAAATGGGATAGTGACAGGAAATAATTCAGACAGTTGAATGGTAGAAGTGTGCCTTATCCTAATCATTTAAAATAAAATATGCCAAAAATATGCCCCAACAGTTGGGTTGCTGACCAAGTCAGAGAGACGTATGTAGAAATTTGCTGAATAAATCACTTATTCAATGGAGATTAACCTGATCACACATCAATTTCGAATTGCATGCATAACACATAATCTCTTCTACAATTAATTTTCACATGCGGAAAGAATAGAAGCAATAGCACATCAAATCATCACACACATTAACACAGTATGTATGGGGAAAGCTTATAGCTGAAAACCCCTCAGCTATTCTGTATATTAGATGGAGAGAACATGCAGCAAATACATAGTACAAAATCCTCACAAGTACTCAGTACTATCTCCCAAAGCTACACAAAAACTAGCTTGGTTTTGAACAAGTCATAGGTTCAAAACACACCCACTCACATTTTATTACCTCTATTCTTGGGTGGCTGGTCTAAATAGAGATCGAGGATTCGAATCTCACGCTCCAGCGTACAGTGTCATTGTGTTCCTCGAGTGTGGTGCAAAATCTCCTTGCACAACTGTCTTATGGCTGATAGCTAACTCAACCCTTTCATCTACCTCTTTCATATGTCACTACGCCCATCCCACTTTCTTGAGTTAAATGATGTGTTCTTTAGTTGAATAATGAGTTAATAATTTGTGAATTAAATAATATTTAATTCACACAACTCATCTCTAGTGTATTAGCTAGTTAAATAAATACAACTAAATTTCAGCTGATTCTTGAAACCTGTCTCATTCATTGTTGCATCAGCTCCACGAACTCCTACATGAGCTCTATTTAGAAATAAACCTTTTAGTTCACTATTGCTTAGAATAGCGTAATTCCTCTGTCAGATGCATGAGCCACTTCCAAGGCTCGAACTGAAGTGCTCCAAGAGAGTAAACTGAAGTTAAGAGTCCAAATATTATTAAATTAAATATTTGGCTGATACACAGATTAAGAGCGATCTAAAAATAGACTTCGACCTGTATGTATAAAAATAGCTGTCCATCTATTTTTACCAACTTGACCAATCATCCAAGAATAGCATCCCACAACTCCTAGACCATGCTCCATATGTCTAAAAATAGAAATAGTCTAAAAATAGACTTTTCGACAAAAATCACCTATGTGGTCCCCACCTAGTTTTGGTGATCACTTTCCAACTAGGATCAGGAAACATGTTTCAGGAGGCCTCCTTCACTGTTTCTTGTTGCCATTTTCAGCAGTACGGTGCAACGGAATCGTTGCCCATGTCTTTGAAGAGGGATACGCTAAGCAGTAGGGATGGTGTGACTTGGTAATAATCTGTTTAATGGATTGTAGATTTCTGTGGTGTAGATTTTTAGAATCACAGCTCGGAATCTCCACAGTTCTCATTTTTAAGTCTACGTTTCGGGTCTAAAACAAGACCCATCATCAGGACAATTTTGCCAAAAAAGAGAGACAATGAGTGATGAATAAATAGAGGAAAATGATAGGAAGGTGAGCCGACAAGCAAAAAACTAAATGTTTTAATTTCTAAAATTTTTCAATTATTATTAATTAATTTATTTTTATTTTATTTTATGAAGAGTATTAGTTTATTTTGTTTTATAAGCATATCATAATTATTTTAATGATGTTTTGAGTTTACATGTTAAAAATGTTTAATATCTCTCAATACTAATTTTATCCCTTTTATAAAGTCTTATGCTATTTTAATTTTGGTTAATTATTTTATTGTGTTTTTTATTTTAGTTTTTCTAAAGCATTGATTTTAATCAAGTCAAAGTGTTGTAATTTCATTCTAATCCTAAAATTATGTAGAGAGGTCCTAGCAGATTGTATTAGATGATTAAAAGGTTGATTATTATTATTAATTTAATAAGACCCTATGTGGATTAAAGTGTCTACTTTTTTTTTTTATTAATTATTAATCCTAAATGGTACTAAGTTATTATCCAAATTTCGTCTTTTTGTTTTTATAATTGGCGCCCTATTAAAACACGATATGTGCCAGGTTTAATATTCCCTTGAGAATGACGATTTTGTCATTGCTTTTGAGGTTTTTTAGGGCTTTTAATTGTTCACTATTTAAGTTTTTCTTAGGAAGCTTAGCCTTCTCTAATATTATGGCGCATTCTTGCCTCACTTTGTCCTTGTCTTGATCATTAAGACAATATAATACGTATTTTGAATTAATTGGTAATTTTCATTGTGTTAATGTTAAAATCAATATTTCACTTGATAATTTGCAATTATGTTGATCTCAAAAACAATGGTGTACTGTATAAAGTTCTTTTTTTGTATGTAAGATCATAATAAGATAATGATAATTCTAAAGCACATGAATTTATTTGCATTTATTTTCTAAACTTTATTATGTTACAATAATTCATATTATTCTAGATTTATTATTTTACAATTATTTAAAATTTTACAAATTTTAATAAAATCATTTCACATTAATACAAGTAAAATTTTCACATTAATACAAGTAAAATTTTACAAATATTTTGCATACAATTACAATTAGAATTGCAATTAAAATTAGAATTAGAATTCCAAATTTACATTTTCACATACAATTACAATTAAAATTACAATTACAATTTTAGAATTTTACATACAATCACAATTACAATTACAATTTTCCAATTACAATCATTTCACAGTAATACAATTAAAATTTTACAAATATTTTACATAGAATTAGAATTAGAATTAAAATTACAATTTTACAATTTCACGTACAATTACAATTACAATTTTATAATTTTACATATATACTATTACAATTTTACAAATTTAAAATTTACAATTACAATTACAATTTTACAAATTTACATATATATCATTACAATTACAATTTTAGAATTTTACATACAATTACAATTTATAATTTTACATACAATTAGAATTTTACAATTTTACATATATACAATTACAATTACAATAATTTCACAATAAGCTAAATATTACAATTACAATTAAAATTTTACAAATATTTTACATATAACAATTACAATTAAAATTACAATTAATACAAATAAAATTACAATTTTAGAATTTTACATACAATTAGAATTAAAAATATTACAATTTTACAATAACATGATCATTTAATAGTAAATTAATTAATAAACATCACGATCATGATAACCATCGTACAAACATCATATTTGACTAAAAACACATTCAAATTTGCTAACATCATCGTGATCATGATCATCTAACAAAACACAATTAGCATTATATAACATCATCACAACACAAACATCAAATATACATCTCATGTGAAATAACTACTATCACATACACATCTATCTGCAAGCTGCACATTAAATGAACATATCTAACATGACTTAACAATATACACATCATGATGATCACCAACATGTAAATTAAGTACAATTGCAACATGAACATAAGATACATGGACCATATATATATATATATATATATATATATATATATATATATATATATGAATGTAACTCACTAATGTCAAAAATATACAACTATAATATAAATATCATATATCAATTGGTGGTACATCATCAATAGCAGTACTTGTCGAGGCCTTCTCAGTCAATGCTGCAACCTCGACAAGCTCAGTCAATACATGTTGATCTAGTACTGGTGCCTCATGATGATTAGGATCAACTGTTGGCTTCTCATCATGATGACTGGACATGGTTGATGGTCCAGCCTGTTCATGATCACCGTGATGACTGGACATGGTCGATGGTCTAGCCTGTTGTCCATGATTACTGCTACTCGATGCTAGTGGAGGCTGCTCATCTGGCGTGGTGCGAGGTGAACGATGATCACTCCCCTGATCGTGATCATCAGATGATGCATCTTTGCTCGTAGACTGTCGATCATGTGCTGCATCTCAACCACGCCTATAACGTGCAATAGTCCTCCTCAACTACGTAACTAAGGTCGTAGCTCCTACGACATGCCGCATCAAGCTGTACATGTCACGCGGCATGTCTCTCCACATATGTAACATCCTACCATTGGCCTATATGTCTCTCATAGTAGCGGGCCTGACTCCCACCTCAACAATCAATGCACAGAGTTGGTCACCCAACTCCAACCTGAATTTTCTATCAGGCCTACCACACCTAGCAAAAGGCGGTACTGGCGCACTAGCAGGAGCAAGTCTCTCTGCACCGGCCTCATGCTCATCGGCATCTGGCATATCCTGATCGTCATCAGGATCCACACCTGGATTATTTGGTGGCGATGGCATGTCCTCGCCATTAAAAGACCCAATTTATACAAAATATATACAAGTGCACAACAATAATTAGACAATTTCATTACACAAATTAATAAAAACAAGTTAAATAACATGTTAGAATAAATTTAAATAAAACAGTAATATTACCTCTATCATCTGGCAGCTCATCATCTCTGAAGAGGATGTTAGCACACCCTCGCCAATCCAAACCATCATAAGGACAGGGGACCATAAAGAAGGGATGATCATCAACACTAGCTAGCAACTCCAGTGCATCATGCGATATCCTCACGGAAAAATTAGTCTCACCCCTCTTGGGCATCATCTATCCCCACATGTGCATCCGTGCATGCAACATCGATCTACGAGGCTCTCGAACAAAATTAAGCCTCGTCTCTGGAAACCTCTCAAAAAATAAACAAAATCGCTCTGAAGAAAAAGGGAAGTTGACCCTCCCTTGTGCCTAAGCACGACATCTATCTAAGGATGTACAAAACTTCTGCAAAAAAATTGTAGACCACCTGATAAGTCGTGGCTCTTGTACTAAGGAATCAACATAATATAGAAGCGGGCAACTAATACATTTCTTGTCGCTGGTTTTGTGTGAAATGGTCGAAATTAGAAGTGAGAGGCACCTCACCACCTCACTACCAAATGCAACAATATGTAACTGCCCTCTGGAGACTTGAAAATCTGAAGGAGATAGTATATCCACGCTAATGTATCTCTGGGAGTACGCCAACTGACTCCTTGCTGCATAGCCAACTGGAACATCTGGGAACGAGGGAAAATCCACCCCTCTCCTCGATAGCCCAGTAATGAAATAGTTGTCCTCCTCAGTGAGCGCGTACCACTGGTTAGGACCAACCCAGAAAGCCTATAGGTGGGCATTCCACCTATGGATAAGATGTCGCAAAAACACACCATGGCCCTTTAGGGAAGTAGCCTCCTCGTAGAACTTTACTAGGCCTACCTACCTTAGGAGCCCCTGGGTAGCTGTTGTAATAGGGCAAGGGAACGCTTCTCTCTCCCTCTCTCGTGCCTCCCACTCGCAAACCATGTTATATTTTTCTACCTATTGTTGCTAATGTTCTCTGTTCTCCTTTCACATCTCTAAATGATTGACATATTAAATACAATTTTTTTATAAATGAGACATGTATTTAGGAATATACATAAATATTTTTTTTTGAAAAAAAAAAAACACTCGGTGTGCCACAAAAAATAGGCATGCACCGGTAATGGTGCGTCTTTTTTTGTCGCGCACCAGAGGCAGTGCACTAGGAAATTTTCTAGCGCACTGGAGGCGGTGCAAATGAAAATTTTCAGTGCACTGTCCTCCCAGCATTGTTCATAAGTCAACGGTGCGGTGGTATAATAGACCGCACCATTGACTATGGACCAGTGTTGGAGGGCAGTGTGTTGACCAAACTATACACGTCGGGGCGTATGGTTTGGTCAACGCACCGCCCTCTTGACATCATTACTTAGTCAATGGTGTTGTCTTTTACCAGGCCGCACCGTTGAACATGTCGAAATGCCAGAATGCAGTGCGCTGACAAAAATACCCGTCCCGGGGCGGATATTTAAGTCAACACACCGCATTGTCGTTATTCCACAGGGTCAACGGTGTGGTTGGGTAACTGACCACACCGCACCTTTTTTTAATTTTAACATATCACGGTGCACCTTTCGGTACTGCCCCAGTGAGGATACCATAAGCACTAGTTGTGATGCGGCCTGTAAATTTACAGGCATCACCACGAACCGGCGCGAGCCGAATGGCTCGAGGGCACCGCGTAGGAATTAAAAAAAAAATAGTTAATTTTAAGTTAATTTACAATTCTAATCCACTAAAAGGCTTAATTATGGAAAAAAAAGAAAAATACATGTACATTTGGCTGTCAAGGAGGCATGTTGGCTGTAGAATTTGCAAAAGTAAATTTTCCCACCGTTTTGCAAAATTCAAAATGCAGATTGGTGGATAATGCAGAGCAGCAGTGTGTGTAATGGGTGCAATGGGAGCACCCATGTCAGGGGGGCTCAGACAAGGATAACTTGCACCGGTGCTTGAGAGCTCACAAGCACTGAAAAGTGAGAAATGCGGTTTTTTGGCCGTTATTTTTTTTTATTTACCTTGTTCCGGTGTGTGGGGCTTTATAGGCACACCAGTGCGGTTTCTTAAGACCGCACTGGGCAGTTTCAGTTTTGGCGCGGGGTTTTAGGATGCACTGGTGTGGAATCTTTGTAAAGCACCAATGCGCTACCGTAATAAGACGCATCGGGGCGGGTTTGTACAGAGCGCACCGTGTCCGATGTGCCAATGTTTTTTGCGCATCAGTGCTTTTTCTGGTTGAACGCACCAGTTTGGGTTAGGATGATAAGCGCACCGGATGAAAAACATCCGCACAAACCTCCACCCACTATCCTCTTCTAGTAACCTCCTCTACAAATAGATTTCTGGGGTATTTTTATAAGGGTTCCTCAAAAAAATCCGCTAGAAGGTATTTTCCTTGTATTGTTGTATTCCTCCATGCCTTTGTCGATCTGTTGTTGCCGTGCAGGGGAGCCCTGTTTCGAGGCTGTGGCCACAATAATCTTCTTTCCTTGTGGGCGAATGGTAATGAAAATAAATTTCTTGGTTTGGGAAACAATCTTATTGTGCTGTTTTGCAGTAGTCAAAGAGATGTCAGGAGGTGGTACTACCTTTGGTATCCTGTACAAGTTATTTCCAAAAGTAATAATAACAACATGAGGCCTAGACTCATACACAACATGTCACCTCCATAAGTATGGTTGGCCCAATAATACATTAGACACATCAAGAGGAGAAACATCATAGAGCACCTCATCTTTGAATGGCTTGATGTTGTACAGAAGGCCGCACTGTTGGCAGATGTAGAGATCTCTTCCTTCATGAAGCCACCCAATGGTATACAGCTGCGGGTGTGATATGGTCGGTAGGCCGAACTGCTTCACGAACTTTGTTGAAATTAGGTTCTTTTGGCTTCTTCTGTCGACAATTAATTGCAGTGGAGAACCCTTCACCCACATCTGTGAATGGAAGATGCGCTCCCCCTCCTTTTGATCCTCCCCCTAGATCTTAGTGGTGGAAAAAATGGAACTGGGATCTGCATCAATGATCTACTTCCCTTTGTCATTACCCTTCCCTGGTTCTGACTCAGGATCAAAACATCCATCTGATTCGAGTGCCTTTAGTTCGGCCACCAACGACTGTTTGGCCCGACACTTGTTTGTGCTGAGAGTGGGGCTGTTATGAAATGCACACCACTTCCCCGTGTCCTTCTTTGTATTTTTGGTGTTGTTCCGAGTCTCCCCGATTTGGCCTTGCCCCTTTTTCTATGGTTCGAGGGTGCCTTTTCCTGGCTTTGGATTAGCGGATCCAAAGTCTTGCTTCTTCTGCTTAAATTTCAGCTCGATCTTGGCAGCATAGCGATATGCCATGTCAAGCGATGTAATGTCGAGGAACTCCATTTCCTCTTGAATGTATCCATGTAGACAGCTACAGTACTTGAGCACCAAATTTCCCTTGGAATCTTTAATGTCCCTTTGCTGCCGCAATGTGGTCCATTGGATGTACTTTTCCTCATAGCTCCTCATAGGGTAATATTGTTCCTTTACATCATCTTGAAATGAATTCCAAGTGGGTGCGGCCAAGAACAGAGAAGGTTACCTCTCGTCCTTTTGCTCACAGTAGGTTTCCCACCAGTCTTTGATGTGGGGGGGGATTTGAGGAGTGAAAAAATAAATTTTTTTTTTTCAGTCAGAGAAATCATGGACCGAGAAATACCCTTCTAGAAAATTCAACCATCTATCTACAATGTCTGCATCTATCTAGCCTTTAAATACAGGAATGTCAAATTTGACTTGTACCTTGAAAGGAGAGCGCGCTCCGCAGTGGTCACGTTGGATGTAGTAGTGCCACCGTGCTGCACCAGGAGCGCTTGTTGAAGGATCTGGGCAAAGTTATCCATCATCGCATTCCTCTATTTTTTGAGGGCCTCCTTGAGCAATATTTCGATAGGAGCTCCTGCTCCCTTGTCTCTCTTATCTTCCGCCATGGGAGGTTGTCAGGGTTTGCGAGGCTAATCTTGCAAGGGCTCAACCAGATCGAGACCTAACTCCTTATACCCTGACTCCTGTTGGGGACATGCAAAGAAGAAAGTAGAGAAAGAGACAGGGCGACTCTCGATACCACCGATCCAGTTTATGTAGGAACACAATAATACACATAAATAAACATAAACACAAAGATACAACGGAAATAATATTTCATTTCATTAATATCAAATAACATAAATATGCTTACAAACATAATGAAATAAACTGGCTAAGTATGCTGGTAGCATATCTCTACGAAGATATGTGGCAGCTACAGGGCTCTACGACTTGTATTGCAATGAGGCTTGAGGGCCGTTATTTATTGAGGAACAATGGAAAACCCTAAACATCCAAAAACCTAACCCTAGAGATGAAGCGCCAAAACTATGGACCCCAGCTTTGGGTAAATTGGCATACATCAACTTCTTGGGACGTAACTACGGAATACGATCTCCGTTTGACATGCTCAATATCTCGTTAGAAAGATCTGTGCTGGGGGACTACTAACTTTTGAGTGATCAAAATTAGTCTGATTGACCCATGTTGCTCCCGTTTTCCCAAACGTCATGTTAGGGCCTTAAAACTGGCTCGGAAGTTCAGACCCAAAAAAATGGTAAAAATAGTAAGTTGTGCTAAAACTGAAAAACTAAAAGAATTGATTGTGGGGGTTCAAATGGAATAGGTGAGTGGCCACCAATATCCACCTCGATCATTAGGGCCTCAAAACGGCTCCAGAAGTTCGAAAGACTCGAAAACATGCTAAAAATAGTAAGTTGTGCTGAAAGTGAACAACTAAAAGAACCGATAGTGGGGTTCCAAATGGAATAGGTGTTTGGGCACCAATATCCACTTGGATTAGGGAATAGAAGTATGAATCCATATGTGCTTCTAGTTTAGGAAAATGGTACATAAGATAGTAATCTTCCACATGTAGAAAGCTTCTATTTGCTCGCATTGCTCAAAGTCATGGTGGTATTCACATCAATATGTGAGAAAATATAGCCGATAACATCTACACATGGGAAGGTTTGATCTACTCGTCAAATCCTCGATTTCTAAACATTAACATATCCCTCTCGATCCTCTAGATCTTCCTTGAAGCTCTTTTTTGAAAAAATTCGCTCACTTTACGCTCGCTTTCATGTAATACCCTGATTCCTTTTCTCCTTGAATAATAGATTTTCCTGATACATTAGAAATTTCTATGCGAGCGTGCTCGCAACTTCTTCCTCGGTGCTGCTCTGTGGTATCTTTTTAAGCAGCTCTCTTGAGTGCCATGGTATCAATGATCAAGTTGGATAGAAGTGCTCAAAAACCCTTTAATACTCGTGGGAGGAAAAGACACTCATGGAAAGAAAACATTAGCCTCAACAAATTAATCTTTGGGAAGATGATGAGGAAGAAAATCTATGCAACATTGAATGGATTGCAATTTTCATGATCAGAGAGAGTGACTAGCTTAGGAATTGTGCATCATGAACCAATGTGTGCCCAAGGATGTACTCGAGGATCACACATGCAATGTGTAATTCAGCATGGGAAGTGACTCGTTGGAGACCGTGCATTGCGCAATCTAAATGGCCAAGGTTATAGGCTAAGCCCTATCGCAATGTGTAGTTTGGGCCAACATGTACTATGCATTGTGTAGTTCAAAGGCCAAGCTCACAACTTGAGGCTCAGACTTGCGTAATGCCTAGCTCGGCAAGGCCATGCATGGCTAATTAAAAGTGTAGATATGACCGATGAGAGGGTGGAAACTAACAGATTTAGGTGATAGTGCAATTTCGAGTGAAAATCTGACTAAGTATGTATATAATAGTGTAAATAGAATGCATAAAACCAACATGCAAGAGGAAAAATAAACATGCATGGAGGGTTGTCGGAATGACGACTTCTAAAGGGAAAAAAGAAGAAAATAGATGCGACGCTTGTAAAAGGCGAACAACGGACTGAACTAGCACTTGTACAAGCTAATATAAAGTAAAATTCCAGCAATCGTGATGAAAAAAAAGAAAAGCAACACTCGCAGAAGCAAATCGACAAAAAGCGATAGAAAAAAACGACAAAAGGCAACAAAAGAAAAATTGTCCCAGAAAAGTGAGGAAAAATCCATCGAACGCTCCTTGATCTCGTCGGGAATGCTAGAGCGCGAAGATGAAATACGCAAATGATCTCTAGAGGTGTCTTTTATATATATTGGGGCAGATTACTGTTTATGACGTGCATGCCTACAATCAAGGAAAATGTGACACATGGCGGAAATTTCTAAAAACAGTGAGTGTGCCACCTTCGAGAAACTAATAATGGATCCCTATTTTCTGGGGATGATTTCTTCTTTTTTGCTTGGTCACTTTTTTTCTTTTTCGGGAAACTTTCTATGCACATTGCCAAGGAAGATTGCACAATTATGGGGAACTTGACAACTTCTCAACTCAGTGCATTGTGCAGTTTTTGAATTGAAGGAATGGATTGCACAATTTATGAGCTTAGTATTGGGATTTCATCCATGAATGCACAATTCTCAGGCTCAAGGCTTAGTTTCCCTCATGGATTGCACAAATTTCATCATCAAGGGTGGCCTTCCTTCATGGATTGTAGTTTCTGGAGGCCAAGCCGGAACTGCTGTAAGGTCAAGTCAATAGGTCAACTTGTGAATGAAAATATTAGCTAAGTATGAAAACAAGCTAACACAATCAAACATGAAGAAGAATAAGACCTGAGGAAAGCATGAATACTTGAAGACAAAAAATATTAGCTCCCGCGGACAAAAAGGAAGGCTCCAAAATCAAAGCATGGAAAAATCTTGGAAAGTGGTTATAGTAGCTAGAACAAGTTCCAACATAGTATAAACAAATTTTAAAATAAAAATTAACCGAAAAACAATCTACTTTTAATGCCAAAGATCCCAAATTTACTAAGGAATAGGTTCAATTACATTGAATTTTATATAATATTTCCAATAATACTATAGATATGACTCAACAAAATTAAAATGTTTTAGAATTATTTTAGAATATTTTTTATAAAAATAGATACTATTATGTTAGAACATATATATTTTTTTACTTTCGTAGAATTAAATTAAACTCTTGGAGAATTTTTTAATGTAAATTTATAATATTATCATCTTCCATACCAATTAACTATTAAGAAAAAAAAACATTATAAAAGATTTTGATTAAAATATAATTATTACATTAGAATATAGTATTTTAATTATTTCACACAACTTATTTATATAAATCTAAGTGTAACTCTTTCACTAAAATTTTAATCTAATTTTATAATATTATGATTTCTTATGAAAATTAAGTTTGTTATGAAAATTAAGTATTAATGTTAAGAATGCATTATTAGAAATAATCAAATTTTATTGATTATAACCTCAATAAAAGGGTATACATAGATTTGTCATCTTATACTAGCCACCTTTGTTAAGTTTGACTCATTTGCATACTTTCTTATAAGAAATTATTTTTTATAAAGCCATCTTATACTAGTGGCTTT
The DNA here is from genome assembly GCA_034641835.2 of Pinus albicaulis. Lineage (NCBI taxonomy): Eukaryota > Viridiplantae > Streptophyta > Pinopsida > Pinales > Pinaceae > Pinus > Pinus albicaulis. The sequence continues at coordinate 9,125 of JAXQQM020087268.1, read as the reverse complement.
TGTTTGAAGTTTGCCTCTTATACTTTCTTATCTATTATATAAGAATTTGCAAATTGAACTTCTTTACAGACAATAATATGTTAATTTAGGTTTTATTTCTTTACAATTACTCAATATATTGTTTTAGTTTTAAATGTTTAATTATATAAATAAAAAGTATTAATATTTTGTTTTAATTTTAAATGTTCATTATCATAATCAAAATAAATCATGTAATGTGTTTGGAAAATGATAAAATTTATCTTAATTTAATTGTTAATTAATATTGAGAAAAATGTTAGCAAGTGATACTATATTTAAAATATCTATAGATTTCTCACTTTTAAATTTATTTTCTTATATTTAATGTAAAGAATCTATTAAATCTATTTTATATTTAAATTATAATTTCATATATTTTAAATTTTAAATTTAATATAATAAATATAAATATTATGAACTATTAATAAATATCAACATTTCAGTAACATGCAGCACGGCGCTTTGGTCCAATACATCTCTTTGTTGCTATCTCTTTTTCAGGCTTCATAACTTTGTCCTCACTCGCTCCTCCGACTACGTGTTTTCTTGACCTAGCAGCCGACTGCTGGTCTTTTCCCTCTTGCACGAGGCCTCTGGCCTTCCATGGCCTCTCTGAATGCTGCTACGGAGGGCTATGCTGAACAATCTGCAGCAGATGCGTTTTCTACCTTGGTCAAATCCCTACAGCCTTAGAGAACTTGCCCTGCGCTGTCCAAGTTTGTTAAGAAGCTGGATGGGTTGCAAGAGGTCGATCTCCCTCCTACTCTTCCTCGAATGGCTGCACTCTCTTTAGCTGAACGGGGGCTCATCGGTTAGTTCACTGGCCTATGGCTCTCTCCGAAAACAGTTCAACGATGGATCGAAAGAAACTGGGCAGACAAAGTCAATGGTAAAATCTCCATTCATTTCTGTGGAAAAGGTTATTACACTTTCCATTTCAAATCTAGAGTAGACAAGGACTTAATCTTCATAAATGGACCGTATTTCATGGACTCCCGTGGCTTGTATCTGAACAAATGGACTCCAGACTTCGATCCTGAGTTGGATGTCCCTAATGTTGTTCTGGTCTGGGTTCGTCTTCCACATCTCCCGCTCCACTGCTGGGGAGATGACTCGGTTCGAGCCATCGGCAATGCTGTTGGTAAATACATTGATCGAAGTGAGCCCAAGGATAATATGCAGGCGTGTGCACGTATATGTGTTGAAGTTGATCTCGGCAAGGGTCTTCCAGAAGCAATCAAACTAAAGGTGGATGAATGGACGCATATTCAGCAACTGGACTACGAACAAATCCCCTTCAAATGCAAGGTATGTCATGAATATGGCCATTTTGCCAATCGCTGTACTAAACTAGTTAATAATGAACCTGCTCAATCTGAGGAGCAATGGGAAACTGTAAAAAAAAAAGAAAACTGCCTCTGGCTTGAAAGCAATCTATGAAGAGGCTCCTCTCAAATCTACCCCTCCCAAGCCTAATCCCCCTTCAGCTCCCCCCAAAGCTTCCATCTCAGCTGTCCCTCCTTCCTCCTCTTCTCTCGGCCCACCCATCTTTCCCACCCCAGGGCCAACCTCTGGTTCTCCCCTGATCTCTTCTAATCCCTTCGGAGCCCTCTCCCTTCATGAAAATGACCTCCTGATCCCCCTTGAAAATGACCCCCCCATCCTTTTCTCCCTTTCTCAAACCTCTCCCTCCCATTCTCCCGACCCCCCCCCCCCCCACCCCGAACTACTAGAAGCTCTTCGAAAGAGCATGGAGTCAATCAAGAATCCCAAAAAAAAGGACCTGGCAGGAAATCAAGCAAACAACAAAGGAATGAAAATGCTCAAAAAGACATTGCCACGGGAACACAAAATCCCATAGAAACTTATATTCTGGGTCAAAATAGCAAATACGCAACACAAAAGGAACAAGGGGGATGAGCATCTCTCCGAAACCTAAATAATCAATGATGAAACTTGTATCATGGAACTATAGGGGACTGGGGCACCCCTCAAAAATTGTTGCCCTGAAAGATCTTACAGACCAAGAGAAGCCAGGAATTGTAATGATTCAGGAAACAAAGCAAAGGCTGCAAGAGATGACAAGAATTATAGAACAGCTCAGGCATTATGAGGGACATATATGTGAAGCAAGAGGAGCTTCTGGTGGAATCACCACTATGTGGAACAAAAATATTTGGATATGCACATCCAATACTATCAATCAATACTGGGTCAAAGTCATATTAGACAAGCAAGCAGAGCACAAGAAAATAGTCATTTATAACATTTATGCACCGAACCATTTCAAAGACAAAGAGCGGTGCTAGGTCACTCTACAAGAAGACATCCAAGTTGAAGATAATAGAAATATCATCCTTGGGGGAGACCTTAATCTTATATTACACGCCAATGAAAAAAGAGGAGGCATTTTTACGCATGATCCTTATAGAGTAAAGCTGGAAGACATCATGCAAGAGTGCGATTTAGTAGATATCATCCCAAAAAATCGGAGGTACACTTGGAACAACCGCAGGCTGGGCAGAGATAACATAATGGAGCATCTTGACAGAATTCTGGTTAACACTTCTTTCCTCTCTGAGTTCTCCACTGCTCATGCTGCAATCCTGCCTTATTTAGCTTCTGATCACTACCCCATTAGCATTGTCCTTGAAGCACATTGTCCTTTGGGGCCGTTGCCTTTCAAATATAACCCCCTTTGGCGCAGCAATCCCATTGTGGATCAGATTATCAAAACAGCCTGGCAGCATCACATAGAAGGATCACCAGGGTTCATTTGGGAATGCAAACTGAAAAATACAAAACATGCCTTGAAGGATTGGGTGAAGCAGCATTACAAAGAACCAGAAAATGCCAAAGCTGAGCTAAAAAATAAATTGAAAGAAAACCACAGGAAAATAGAGGAGAACGGGATGTCCCACGAGGATAAAGCATTAGAAAGTGACATATATTATCAGCTGTACCGGGTTAATAGAGAAGAAGAACAGAAATGGAGAATTAAGTCAAGACAGCTTTGGCTACAAGGAGGAGACAAAAATACAGCCTTTTTCCATAAGCAAGCAACTGTCAGGAAAGTCAGAAATAATGTCACCATGATCAACGATGAGGAAGGCCGCCCTCAAAAGACCCAAGAAGCTATCAAGAAAACTGCTTCAGCCTACTACAACAACCTTTTAACTGAGTCTAAGGAAACAGAGGATTATTTAGACCTCCTACAACACATGCCCAAAGGAATCAATGAGGATATTAATGCAGATTTGATTAAGGAAATCAATGAAGAAGAAATACATTATGCCATCTGGGCTCTTCAGCCAGATAAAGCCCCAGGCCCAGATGGCTTTCCAATCTGTTTCTATAGAACTTACTGGGGAATAATTAAAAAAGACCTTGTCAAGATGCTAAGATGGATCCAACGCAAATGCAAAATAGGAGGATTCACTAATGCAACCCACCTTGCACTTATCCCTAAAGAAAATCGACCTTTGACCTTCTCTCGTTTTCGCCCCATATCGCTGTGTAACTCATCATATAAAATCTTGACGAAAATCTTGGCTACTCGACTAAAACCTATCCTCCCCTCTGTCATTTCTGAAAATCAAGGGGGTTTTTTGGCCAATAGGAAAATCTCGGACTCCATCCTTCTTGTCCAAGAGGCTATCCACTCCAGTCAAACCAGAAATGAGAAAGGCTTCATCTTAAAGTTAGACTTAGCCAATGTGTTTGATCATGTCAGGCACTCCTTCCTAACTGCTGTGCTTGAAAAAATGGGATTTGCCTCTTCCTTTATCAGCCTTATCAAAGCCTGCATCACTGGACCTTGGATCTCCCCTCTTATTAATGGCAGACCTGGACCACCCTTCCAATCTTCTCGAGGTCTTAGACAAGGCTGCCCCCTCTCACCTTATCTCTTTATTTTGATAGCTGAATCTTTTAGTAGAGCTCTGGATTACAATCGTCGCATGGGCCTCATCACCGAGATCAAATTTGATAATGGAGCTAAGAACATCAATCACTCTCAGTTTGCTGACGATACTCTTCTCATGGGGGGAGCTTCAAACATCATAGCCCGCCGTTTCAAAGCTCTCCTAGATAAATACATGAGCTATTCTAGAGGTCTGATAAATTATCTTAAGAGCTGTATATATGGGTGGAACACTTCGGCACAAGTTCTTCATAGGATTTCCATTATTTTTGGGGTTCCATGTAAGCTGGATTGGGAGCATTTTAATTATTTGGGCATGCCTGTGAGTGCCGGAAACTTGAAAGCTGCAGCCTGGGAAGTTATTATCGACAAGATGAAAAGGAAGATACAGCATTGGGGCACCTCTTGGCTTAATCCTACAGGGCGCATAATTCTTCTTAAACAGGCCTCTCCTCCCTGTCCTTGTACTGTTTTACACTCATACAAGCTCCTGCCAATTTTCATATTAAAATGGATGCTCTCCTTCGTCACTTTCTTTGGCAAGGAGGGAGAATTGAGAAAAAAAATACAACTTGGTAAGCTAGAAGCAGGTCACTCAGCCATGTGAGAATGGAGGCATGGGAATCAGATCCTCTAAATTCCTAAACCTTGCCTTTGCTGGCAGGCTGGTTTGGAGACTCATATCTGGCCGGAATGCTTGGTGGAAGACTGTTCTAGAAAAAAAATATCTCAGCTACCCAAGGCATCAGCTTTTGGATCATGAGCTTCCTAACAGAGCGTGTTCAAAAATCTGGAGGATGTGTAAGAAAGCTATACCTCTCCTTGAACAAAACACTTCCAAAATGCCCAAAGGCGGCAACTACATAAGAATTGGAGAAGACAAAATAATGGGGCAACAGCCCATAAGTCGAAGACCTGGTACTCAGCAGATTCTAGCTCTTTTCAACAGTGCAGGGATACAAACTCTGGATCAGATCTCTCAATGGGAAGCCCACTCTCAAACCTGGAAAGGTTGGACTTTCCCTCACATACCAGCCGACACAGAAATCAGTCTCAACTCCTTGAAAGTTCATCTTCATGGTATAGCACCTTCCAAACGCTACCTTCCTGATGACTTTCGATGGGACCCTTCAGGCACAGTCTACACTATTAAGGCTGCTTATCATCAGATCTGCATCAATGAATATCCCATGGCTACCTCGGCACATTGGAGAATTTTTTGGAAGGCAGCAACTCTCCCAAAAATCAAATTTTTCTTATGGATCCTCTTAAGAGGGAAAGCCCTCACCGCTGAGAACCTCAGAAAGTGAGGAATAAATGGGCCATCTCTCTGTCCAAACTGCCAAACCGAAGAAGAGACAAGCCATCATCTATTTATAGACTGTCCATTTGCCTCAGCTTGCTGGAAGGAAGCTTTTCGGAGCCACAATCCCCCTTGGGCGCCTGGCACTAGCATATCTGAAGTGCTGCACATATGGAAAAAAAGCTATCTGTGGGGGAAAAAAGCAAACAACGCAGCTCGAAGGGTCTGGAACGCCTTGCCCTGTACCCTTCTTTGGAACATCTGGTTGGCAAGAAACAATATGATCTTCAAAGGTAAAGAAACTAATGTTAGAAAACTCTATAACAAAGCCTGGAATCTCAACTTGGAAGCTCTGTCCACAAAATGTCATGGGAATCTGAAGGTGCTGGATCTAAATGTCGAAGAAAGGAATTACATAGGGCATATTCTAGACATAAGCAACATAGAACAAAACAAAAGTAATCCCAATAGCAGAGACAACTCCAGATGTAGCTGGAAAATTAGGATGAAAGAAGAAGAATTTGCTCGATGGCTCAGGAACTGCAACACCCATTATCTCTTTTTCGATGGAGCCTCCAAGTCCAACCCAGGAATGGCTGGGGCTGGAGGATTTATTTGCAACGGTAACGGAGTGTGTTAACTGAATATGAATGGGGTCTGGGCTCTGCTTCAAACAACAGGGCTGAAGCTCTTGCCCTCTTTCAAGGTTTGCTCCAGCTTTAGAAACTTGGTATAGCCAAGGCTATAATAATTGGAGACTCTACCATTGTCATCAGTCTGATGGTAAGTAACAGAAAAGCCCAAAATTTGATTCTACAACAAATTATTGAACGATGCCAATCTCTTGACCAGTCGATGAATGGCAATCGATTCTATCATGTCCTTAGATCTCTCAACAAAACTGCTGATGAACTGGCAAACAAAGCCTGCTCTCACACTGTCGGTAACCTCCGATGTAATGGCTCTGACCAATATTTTTTCTTGCCATGATCAGGTTTTATTCTCTCAGCAGATCCGCCCCACAGCAGATTACTACTCGTGGTCTCCGAAGCCCTTTGCCCAGCTTCTCTGCGAAGACTCAAATTTCTGCCTTCCGTCCAATGGCGTTGATCCCGACAGATGTAATCTTATTAGCATCAAAATCTAACTCTCTATGGATCGCCCTTTCAAAACCCATTAAGCTCTGCGCCCTCTGTGTATTCAACCTCTTGTGCTCAAACGAATGTTTACATATTCCAGTTGATCTCTTCCCAACCACACTCTATCGACTTCAGCCGCAACTCGGACACTGCTCCATGAATTCTGCTTATCTGCTCGCCCAGATAGAGTTTCTCTGCCCCATAGTTTGTCTTCTTGCGGCCATGTTTTCGTCCCTGTCAGCTTCAGAGGCTGTCTTGAAGACCTGTCAAAGGCCGTCAAACAACATACCTTTTGAATTAGTCGAGCGGCACTATTACCATCTCAATGGGTGGCAAATGCGATACACCTGTAAAATTAAAATATGAAATGTAAAATCTGTTATATTTTACTGCAGTTTGTTAGAGTTTATATTGTCTCCTTCTTTTTCACAATGAAGGAAGCAAATTGTAAAGCAGAAATTGACACCAACTGCATCTACTGTTGGTCCTCCCATTACCAACGCCATTTTGTAAAACTGGAGATCCGTCTCCCTCTCTCTTTTTTTTGAATATCAATCAGCAACCGATCTTGTGAAAAAAAAATAGAAAAAAAATAAATATCAACATTTCATATAATTTTAATTTTATTTATTTTTAATTATTTAAAAACAAATCAACGTTTTATATAATTTTAATTTTAATTATTTTTTAATTATTTAAAAAACAAATTCTCACCTGGAGAGGAAAGGTGCATAGGAAGTCTATGTGGTCTCAATGGAAAAAGTGTTCCAAAGTATTTGAGAGTGTAGCTAATTGTTTCTTTAAAATGAAATATATAGAGGTATTAGTATCACTCCAAAAATCAAACATATTGCTAAAATGTAATATTTGTAAAATGTGCAAAATGTATGATTAGACCATTATTTTATGAAAATTTTGCTAGTTAAATTATATTTTATATCAAGAAAGATTTACAAAGAAATATATGCCATGGCAAATATGAGGGTCACATTTTTTTTGGTTTTAAGTTGGTGGAAGGTATTAATAAGTGGAGGTGTTTTCATTGTGATTTTTTTAGTAAATTTTAATGGGAAAAATTTTGAGGTGAAATTTTTATTTGTGTTATTTAAACAGATTTTTTTATTATATGGATTTAGTATTCTGAAAATTTTTAAGGCATTTGGATTATGAGTTTACCCATTAAATTTGTAATTTCAATAATTTTTTTGCCAAATTTTAAACAAATTAAATCTAAAAAATAAATAATTAAAAAAAAAATCATATTAAATAGAACTCCCAAATATCTTTTTATTTGGATTAAAAGTTTATTTGTTAAAGATAATAAGATTTATTTGGATTAGAAGTTTATTTGTTAAAGATAATAATAGTGGAGAAGTTGGCGATGATAGAGATTGAATGGACCTGCGGTTCCATCTTGCCCACCTTTCTGTGGATATAGTGAGATTATGCAGTTCAGCTGTAAGATTATACGAGTTTCAGAGGTACAGGGTGTGCACATTGACATTTTTACACGTATTGTAGGTAGTCAATGTTTGTTGAATGTGGCAGCCACTTTTAACAATTTTGATTAGGTCAGATTTTGGGTATGGAACTCCTTATTGCATAGTTTTCGATAAGGAATGATTATTTCAAATTTGTATGTCGAGTTGGAATTTCAAAAGAGACTTTTGACACCAAACCACCTATTTCTGGGAAACCAGTTTCAAAAGAAAATATTTAGGGCCACTCAAGTCTATGCAGTAATTAAAGTGAAAACGAGTCAAACACGAAGGATTGAGGGCGAATGAACAAAACCCTAATGGTTTACTGTGTTTTTATATATCCCTGCACAACAAAGGCGTTTCCCATTACAATCCCCAATCGATCTATCTGCGCTCTTGAAATTCTTAACGAAGGCCCTGCGCTGAAGCCACTTTTCGTTTGGCAATGGCTGCTTCCACTTCTGCTGATTCCAACAACAATTACAGGTTCGACGTGTTTATCAACCATAGCAGGGCAGACGTGAAGAAGACCTATGTCAGTCATCTGTACCGCCAGTTGATTTCACATGGACTGCGAGTTTTTCTCGACAGGCAGGAGCTGCAAATAGGAGAAAGTATTGTTGCTCAAATTGAAAGCGCTATTACAAGCGCCTCTGTACATGTTGCAATTTTATCTCCCGGATATGCAAATTCAAAGTGGTGTTTAGACGAGCTGGTGCTCATGTCGGAGTCCGGAACTCCTATCATCCCAGTTTTCTACGAAGTAAAGGCCAGTGATGTTCGGCGGTCTACACGGGGCCAAGCTGGAGTCTATGGTCGATCTCTACTCAAGCATGAAATAAAGGGAAGGTACGATTCCACCAGAATTGAAAAGTGGAGAAATGCACTTTCTAATGTTGCAGACATCAAGGGTTTCGAGCTGGATGCGTTCAATGGGTGAGAGCTCAACCTTCCCTTCCGGGATTGCATTACTTTGTTATTTTTTGATTGACATGCATAGACGTTTGTTTCTCACTATTTCTATTTATTTTCTCCCAAATAACCAGCGACGAGGGCGAGTTGTTAGACAATGTTGTTCAAGCTGTGTTGAGGAGGGTGGAGCCAGAGCAAGGGAGAGCAGCAAAATATCTTGTAGGTTTGGGTGAGAAGATGAAAGAGTTCGAAAATAAAGTTTTATTTCAAAATCATCAAGTTGTGGGGATTGTTGGAGAGAGAGGATTCATACACGCAAATAACACGAATATATTTCACACACGAAC